>OU343217.1:229195403-229295325 GCA_910596185.1 Chrysanthemum makinoi | reverse complement strand
AAATATAAATCAATCAACTCTAAGCCCTAACAACATAAACTATATAATCGATACTCACCCCGCTTATTTAAACGCCCACATATGCGACCTCAATCAGGTCGACTCATCTATTCCAGGTTTGTGATTTCGTAATTCTATGAAAATAAATGATTCATTTGTTTGATTATGTGTCTTTTATCTTTGTTTGATTAATTATTAAATAACCAATATATAAATGCTTTGATTGTTTTTATGTTTTTTGTTGTCTGATTGTTTTATGATTATTCAACTAATAGGTTGGTATTATTAAATCGCTTCATATATCATGTTCATATGATTTACAATTATTTAATCACATAATTTTGTTTGTATGATTTATAGCTAATAAGGTTTATAGTTATTGTAGTTCGGATTGATGACTCACTGATGGGGTTGATTATTGGGAGTTAATTATCAACAATCATTGTAAGGCAAGAAGGTATGTTTGATCTTAAGTTTACGTTTAAATCATTCATCTCATTCGAATAACTAAACCTTATGATCAAACAAATATGGTTTCTATGATTCATCGTTTGATGTGTTTCTGCTGCTTGAAGTTTTAGCAATCAAATAATTTAATTCCAAGTGTTCAGCAAAATTTTATTATATAGGAAAATAATAAATAAATCACTTAAAATGACATTTTGCAAAACTAAAAGCAGATTTCCGCGGAAATGGGAGACTTTGATGTCACACCATAAAATATCTATAAGTTCCATTTTGACCAATGTATGAACTCTCTTTCCGTATGTTTTACTTTTGAGCTAAGACCCAACTTGGCTTGTAACCCGAGTGGATTTTGGGATTCCTCGATGCATGGTCCACATTCGAGAGGGAACCCATAATAATACAACATGAGTTAAGACACGCTTTATATGGTGACCGCAGATGCTTGTTAAGTCTTTTTCAAGCCAATAGTCGAATGTAGAAATGACTATGTTGAACAATTAATTTGTTAACTCGGGTTGTGTTATAATCTCTAATGGGTCTCAATCAATAACATCGCTTGAAGGTACACCCCGCTTTGGTTATGATTTATCTTACTAATGTTTCATTTTAGTCCGCCGCTGTCCTTATCTATATTTATCAACATTTATTGCCGTAACGGAAAAGATATTGCCAGCATTAGTATTAACACAATATTACCTTTGGATTGTGGGTTAATTTTAATACTTAATAAAGTCGCTCGCCTTCTTCCAATTAAAAAGATATGCGCTTAAAGAGTACAACATGATCACATGTATCTACTTAGGGATTCAAGTACAACTATCATCGTTGTTTCGGATCTTTCTAAGGTACCCTTCATCATTGTTAGATATATGTTCTAAACAGCTTTGCCATAGCATAAAAGAATATTGTGGTTGAAAATGCGATGAATGATACATTTGGTAATTTTTAGCAGAGGCAAATATAGTAATAAGGATTTAATCGGTCGTCTCAAATGATACAGTTATGTTTAGTCTCAAATCTCAATGAATTGCGGTCAGCCGTCCGATGGAGCACTTTTAGAAAATAATAATTTCAGTGTAAAGACTTTATGTACAGCTTTCGATTGTTTTTTAAGTGTTTGGATAATGGCAAATCATTTTATGTACAATTTTCCATTGTGTTTTTGCAAGTGCGTGATGATCGCGACAAGACAAAGTGTCACACCTCCCGCAAAACATCGAACATGTAGGACCCGCTGGCCAAGGTAAAGTGAACACGGTTATATTCATGGGTCACTCGCCATATAAGTTTGTACATATAGAAATACTTATGTCAACCATTACATTACGTAACTCCTCGATAATAATTATTAAGTGTGTATGATATGATGTCGTATTATTTTAGTAGCCATTAACAATTTGGAGGCCACTAACGACATACCAACAAAGATGTTCGAGTTGTCATGAAGGCATGGAGCATGCACATACATTCTAGGTTCAAGGTAGTTTTATATACAGCCGCTTTTGTTATTACCAACATAGAGTTTGCTACGCATATACAGAATCGTTTTGTGTTAGCGATTATGTAACACCCCAACCCGACAAGGGTAGAAGTGTCACATTCTGGTGTCATATCAGAACATACAAATAAAATTCTTCAAGCGGAAGCCTTAAAATGAAGTATCAAATCAAATAAACAATCGACTTACAAGGAAATTTACATAATCCAAAATGTTTAAAAATAAACCAAAAATCTCAAAACAAATGTACCGAAAATAAGTCCAAAAATAAGGTAACTAGGGTTGGTTCACCAACTACGATAATCCAACTCTAGCCCCATCAAAGCCCATCTTCAATCCTAAAACCCTCGGCAGAGAAAAGAAATACCTACGGCGAGCTTAAAAAGCCTAGTGAAATGATATAACAAAATGAAAGCTAAATAAAATCAAAATGCGAATGAAATAAGGAAGCCGATAACAAGGTCGCAGCGATGAAAGACAATGGAAACGATGAGTCAAGTGAGGATCCCGCAGAACACAATTATACAAATATCCAAACAGAACAGATAACAAGGAGAACGAAGCAAAGCAAAGCATCGATGACATATATACAAGCACATACAAATTAGGCATACAAGTACTGAAAACATAAGCAAGCATAACAGACGTCAGATCCACACAACATATATGTCAAAGATATAATCAATTCAGAAATGTAAGACATACAAGTCAAACAGAAATCTAAAGGCAAGCGGAAGCAATTAATTAGTAAGTGGACATGGCAATTCACACATGTCAAAACCCTTATTTGAAAACATAATCGTGCGATCATAATCAATGTAAGTACCAACAAGAGTCAACACATGGCAGTCACACGAACAAGTAGGAATACAATATACCTATATAATTGAATGAATCAAATCAGAGCGAACAAATTAAACAATTAACAAGCCATACGCCACACATAAGCTGAACCATTTACCCAATCCAACCGTAGCATAGGCGTAATGTACATGGCAGGTCAACCATAAGCAGATAAGTGAGAATACAACGGAATATTCATAGTCCACAAGATTAACCGAACAAAGCACACATAATAAACCGACAAAACTATCGATTTCACATTGTCCCGGTCACCGTAATTCAGAGGTTCACATAATAGTGAGATCACATATCATCAGATGAGAACAGTAACTCGATAACCGCATATTAATCACATCATAGCGTGAATTCAATCAGAGTCACATAAAACATAAATAGCATAAACAAATCAAATAAACACATAATAACCCGACGTGAATTGAATGGAACCATAGTCTCAAGTAACGGAATGAAAGTGTGACGAGTATCAATGTAATGGAGTATCTATATCTTGGTAAAAGTGAATCATATAAGGGTATTGAGTAATGAACAAGTAACGTAGCATATGGTGCGTTGGGGAATACATAAGGTACAATATAGGTATATCAAAGGTGTAAGGGTTGTCAGAAATCTATCCCGAGCCAACAAAACAAAACATATCAATAGTGGCAATAGCAGCCAAGTAACCAATAGTAACCATTGTATTCGGAGGGGTGACCTCGGAATACCAAACCAATATGAGGGGAGACCTCAGTAACCAGCGGAGTAGCTAGCTCCCAAAATGGGAGGGGGTGTATGCACACACGCACCGCATCACCAACAAATCATATCATATCAAATTCAAATCAATCAAATCAAATCAAATTAGGATGCATCCATACGCCCCCTGCAAAAAAAATAGTGGCCAATCCAATACATATATCTGAAGCGCGCATTAATCAATACAAATATGGGGACGGTGTGGAACATCACTCATCCACACTGGAGTCATGCCATTGGTGCATCAATGACACGGAAATGGAACCCCCATGCCTAGTTAATGGCTCGGGTATCAACTGACAGGTCAAAGTGTCCTACAGTTCTAAAGGTCAATCAATATCAAAGGTTCAATATTAGCAGTTCACAAATCAATATCAATAATTCAATATCAATGGTTTCAATATCAAGGTCCAATAGCAAAGGATACATATCAAAGGTTCAATAGCAAAGGGTCAATATCGAAAGTTCAATAGCAGAGCAAAGGTTCAATATCAAATTGGCAATAGGTCAAAGATGCAAAGAGATCATGAGAAACCTTATGAGAAAGGTCAGAATATCTGTACTCAATCGAAGCAAGTAAAATAGAAACGTAAGTCACACGATGAATCAATGCCGTCGTCCAGAACCTAAGAATTAAATAACGTTATTAAGATCGGATTACTCATTTTAGACGGCTTTCCATTTTAGCAGGTTTCCACTTTTAGTAATCTTTCCATTTTAAGTACTTTCTATTTTAGGCAACTTTCTATTTTTAGTAACTTTCCATAATTAGCAGGTTTTATAATTAGAGGTTCCATAATTAGCAGGTTTAGTTACTTATCTTAAGTTAAATAGTGAAAATGAGTGTTATTATGATTTAAGGATCATTTATGACAAGTTATAAAAGTTTAGGGTTTAAAATGTCAATATTGCAAAGTTTAGGGTTAAAAGTGTAAATATAGCAGTTTACTCATTTTACTCATTTAATCCATTTAGTTAACATTAACAAGTTAATCCATCAAGTTTCATAATTTACAATTTAACCCCCTTATCTTTATTAAATCATCATTTCAAAACCCTATTTTTGATTATGATTAACGTATAGGTTTTAAACACATGTAGACTCGATTATTATAGATTACAAAACATATTAAACAACACCCCTTTTGGTAGTGACACCCTTCACCAAGACCATATATGGACGCCCCATATACAAATCAAAACACATTCGTAAATCATTCGTTATTGATTCCGATTATCACATACGTATACGTATAGTTTCACAAGCTCAAATAACCCTTTAATATAATTCACATATGTCGACATAATGAGAGACCCAAAATCAGATTTGTATAAAGGTTTACATGTTACATATCATTTGAATCACATAGGTTTAGAATCATGATTTTATGTAATCCATTTTATCATTTCATGTGACAACATTATTCATTATTTTATGCGTTCCATTTTCGTATAACAAGCCCTAATAAAAACTCCATAGCCACGAATTGAATAAGAAAACAAAAGAGAGAAGACGTGAGATGATGATGCGTTACCCTAGTAGCGTGTACGTGACAAGGAAACAAGAATAAACCACCACGATCAAAACCAAGCCTCCTTGGCTTCCACAACCCCACAACCCAAAATCAATACCCACGTCCAAGCTTTAATTCGAACCAAACACGATCACAACGCCCACCAATCGATCACACACGATCACAAGCCTCTAGGAACACTTTCTTTGTTGAATTTTCGGATGGAAATGGGAAAATATATGTATGCCGCCACTTTTGGAGGAGGAGAGACTTAGGGTTTTCTTGTGGGTTTTCAAATGAAAGGATATGTTTAAATGGGATTGAATGAAATTGATTTGGAGATTAATGTGGGAGTGAATGAGGGCCGACCATCAAGGGGAGGGAGGACCAAAATATTTGACTTTCCAACTTATCATTTCATTAAGAATGTAGTCTCCTTTCTAGTCTAGGTGAATTGTGTACATATTGTAACATGTTTGGTAACTTAGAGTTTATTGATTTATGTTCTTTTAATTCATATTATAAGTTAATTACTTTTATAATGTGTGTATATTATTGATGAGATAAATAGTTAAATGATGTTTGACGTGTTTCCCGAGTTTGTAAAATTTTAAGTTTGAGGGCAAAATTGTCATTTAACGCGTTTGAGATTTTAGGGTTTTACAACTCTTCCCCTCTAAAAGAAAATTTTCGTCCTCGAAAATTGAAGTCGCCGAAGTACTCAGAGACGTACGAGTTTAAGGCAGACGTAGCAATCCATAGTTCCACACAAATCATACCGATTTCGGTTTCCAAAGCGTACCAAACTTATACGTAACAGATGTCGATGAGCATCTCACAAAGAGGTACAGAATTTCAAATGAACATGTGGGTCGACAAATAACGGATATAAGTCATAGTCCATTCACGTACCAACCCCAGGCATTTCCCAAGACGTCGCACAATTTCAATAAGTTCAAATTATATGATCTCGGTATTATCACGGTGATCAGGCGTCATAATACTTGCATCACATAACAAGTCCTTATTGTCATATATTCTGTCTCGGGTCATGACAAATCACATAACCAATATGACATCAAAACAGATAACATATAGGTAGCAAGCACAAACCAAAGCAGACCAGATTCACAACATGCAGCATATAATACATCAAACCAACTTACCATACCAGAAAAGAAAAAAGGCCACCAACTTGCTCAAAACGGTTCCTCATGACTCATTACTGACGATCCAAATACAAAGCTGAGATAAGACCAAAATGCTAGACGATGAAACTTCACGATTCAAACCGAGTTCTGAACAAATCAAAGAAAAGCAATGCCGATCAAAATCACATAGCAAAATATCAAACCGCCACAAACGCATGACAAACAAATCGGAGTAACACAGGTCGCGCCCAATCATGTGAAGTAGATGAATCTCCTCACCCAACATTGAATCTTGTCTCCGTTTTGCGTCTTTGGTTGATCCGTCCAGCTCCCTCAGCGGTATCTGATGTCTCCGCAGATCACGATCGGGTGCGGCTTCTACTTCACGAACCTCTCCAGAAATTGTTGCAGCAGTGCAAGGTCGGCACCATCATCTTCGTATCCACGAGTAGTCTTCATCTAAACGATCGACAAACAAATGGGCGAAGGTAAACAAACAAAATCAATTGCGAAAAGGAGATGGTCAAATCGGCGAAGACAAAAGAATATCGGAACAAATCGAATGACAATCAAAAGGAATCAGAAGAGATCAGAACAGACGGAAGCCTAGTGTCTACCCAGTCCTCACAGGTCAATCCTAAGGTTAAAAGACGAACCCGGGCTCTGATACCATAATTGTAACACCCCAACCCGACAAGGGTAGAAGTGTCACATTCTGGTGTCATATCAGAACATACAAATAAAATTCTTCAAGCGGAAGTCTTAAAGAATAACGTACCAAGTCATTTAAACAAAAGATTTACAAGGAAATTACAAAATCCAAATGTCTAAAATAAACCAAAATTTCAAAACAATAGCCCGCCAAAATAAGTCCAACTAGAAGGGTAACTAGGGTTGGTCCACTCAGATAATCCAACTCTCAGCCCATCAAAGCCCATCTTCCAACCTAAAACCTGCCGCAGGAAAAGAAATGCGGCTGAGCTTAAAAAGCCCAGTGAACAGATATAACAAAACGAAAGCTAAATAAAATCAGAAATGCGAAATAAAATAAGGAAGCTGATAACAAGGTCGCAACGAAAAGAAGACAATGAATCAATGAGGATCCTGCAGAACACAATTATACAGATATCCAAAGCACATATAACAAGGAGAACGAAGCAAAGCAAAGCATCGATGACAAACATAGAAGCATATACAAACCAGGCATACAAGTACTAAAACATAAGCCATCATAGCAGACGTCGCATTCACACAACATATATGTCATACAATCAATTCAGGAAGTCAGAAGACATACGAGCCAAACAGATATCTACAGGAAAGCGGAAGCAATTAATTACTAAGTGAGCATGGCAATCACACAGGTCAAAACCCTTAGTTGAAAATATAATCAGCATCATAATCAACAGAAGTACTAACAGTAGTTAACCCATGGCAGTCACACGAACAAGTAGGAATACAGTATGAATAGTATAATTGAATGAATTAGGGACATAGCAGGACAATTAAACAAGTTAACAAGCCATACATCATAAGTTGAACCATTTACCCAATCAAGCCGTAGCATAGACAGAAATGTAAACATGGCAGGTCAACAACAAGCAGATAAGGATACTATCGGATAGTCATAGTCCCGAAATTAACTTACGAAGTACAAAAAATGAACAGACAAAACTATCGATTTCACATTAGCATGGTCACCAGACAATTCAGAGGTTCACATAACAGTGAGATCAAATATCATCAGATGAAAACAGGTAAACTCAGATAGCGCATATTAATCACATCATAGCAGGATAATCAGTAGTCACATAAAACATAATTAGCATAAACAAATCCAATAAACATATAATAACCCGATACGTGAATGGAATGATAGTCTGAAGTAACGGAATAAGAGTGTGACAGATCAAAGCAATGGAATATATATATCTTGGTAGTAGAGTGAGTCATGTAAGGGTACTGAGTATTGAACAATTAACGTAGCATATGGTGCGTTGGGGAATACATAAGGTACAATATAGGTATATCAAAGGTGTAAGGGTTGTCAGAAATCTATCCCGAGCCAACAAAACAAAACATATCAATAGTGGCAATAGCAGCCAAGTAACCAATAGTAACCATTGTATTCGGAGGGGTGACCTCGGAATACCAACCAATATGAGGGGAGTCCTCAGTAACCAGTGGAGTAGCTAGCTCCCAAAATGTGAGGGGGTGTATTGCACACACGCACCGCATCACCAAAACATATCATATCATATCAAATCAAATCAAATCAAATCAAATCAAATCTAGGATGCATCCATACGCCCCCTGCAAAACAAATAGTGGCCAATCCAATACATATATCTGAAGCGCGCATTAATCAATACAAATATGGGGACGGTGTGGAACATCACTCATCCACACTGGAGTCATGCCATTGGTGCATCAATGACACGGACATGGAACCCCATGCCTAGTTAATGGCTCGGGTATCAACTGACAGGTCAAAGTGTACAGTATAAAGGTCAATCAATATCAAAGGTTCAATATTAGCAGTTCACAAATGAATATCAATAATCCAATATCAATGGTTCAATTATCAAAGGTCCAATAGCAAAGGATCAATATCAAAGTTCAATAGCAAAGGGTCAATATCAAAGTTCAATAGCAGAGCAAAGGTTCAATATCAAATTGGCAATAGGTCAAAGATGCAAAGAGATCATGAGAAACCTTATGAGAAAGGTCAGAATATCTGTACCTCAATCGAAGCAAGTAAAATAGAAACGTAAGTCACACGATGAATCAATGCCGCCGTCCGGAACCTAAGAATTAAATAACGTTATTAAGATCGGATTACTCATTTTAGACGGCTTTCCATTTTTAGCAGGTTTCCACTTTTAGTAATCTTTCCATTTTAAGTACTTTCTATTTTAGGCAACTTTCTATTTTTAGTAACTTTCCATAATTAGCAGGTTTCCATAATTAGCAGGTTTAGTTACTTATCTTAAGTTAAATAGTGAAAATGAGTGTTATTATGATTTAAGGATCATTTATGACAAGTTATAAAGTTTAGGGTGTAAAATGTCAATATTGCAAAGTTTAGGGTTAAAAGTGTAAATATAGCAAGTTTACTCCTTTTACTCATTTAATCCATTTAGTTAACATATTAACAAGTTAATCCATCAAGTTTCATAATTTCAAAAACCTTATCTTTATTAAATCATCAATTCAAACCCTAAGTTTTGATTATGATTAACGTATAGGTTTTAAACACATGTAGACTCGATTATCATAGATTACAAAACATATTAACCAACACCCCCTTTTGGTACGTGACATCCTTCACCAAGACCATATATGTACGCCCCATATACAAATCAAAACACACTCGTAAATCATTCGTTATCGATTCCATTTATCACATACGTATACGTATAGTTTCACAAGCTCAATAACCCTTTAATATAATTCACATATGTCGACATAATGAGAGACCCAAAATCAGATTTGTATAAAGGTTTACATGTTACATATCATTCGAATCACATAGGTTTAAAATCATGATTTTATGTAATCCATTTTATCATTTCATGTGACAAACATATTCATTATTTATGCGTTCCATTTCGTATAACAAGCCCTAATAAGACTCCATAGCCACGAATTGAATAAGAAAACAAAAGAGAGAAGACGTGAGATGATGATGCGTTACCCTAGTAGCGTGTACGTGACAAGGAAACAAGAATTAAACCACCACGATCAAAACCAAGCCTCCTTGGCTTCCACAACCCCACGACCCAAAATCAATACCCACGTCCAAGCTTTAATTCGAACCAAACACGATCACAACGCCCACCAATCGATCACACACGATCACAAGCCTCCTAGGAACACCTTTCTTTGTTGAATTTTCGGATGGAAATGGGAAAAATAATATGTATGCCGCCACTTTTTGTGAGAAGAGGACTTAGGGGTTTTCTTGGTGTGTTTTCAAATGAAAGGATATGTTTAAATGGGATTGAATGAAATTGATTTGGAGATTAATGTGGGAGTGAATGAGGGCCGGCCATCAAGGGGGGGGGGAAGGACCAAAAATTTGACTTTCCAATATCATTCATTAAGAATGTAGTCTCCTTTCTAGTCTAGGTGAATTGTGTACATATTGTAACATGTTTGGTAACTTAGAGTTTATTCATTATGTTCTTTAATTCATATTATAAGTTAATTACTTTTATAATGTGTGTATATTATTGATGAGATAAATAGTTAAATGATGTTTGACGTGTTTCCCGAGTTTGTAAAATTTTAAGTTTGAGGGCAAAATTGTCATTTAACGCGTTTGAGATTTTAGGGTTTTACAACTCTTCCCCTCTAAAAGAAAATTTTCGTCCTCGAAAATTGAAGTCGCCGAAGTACTCAGAGACGTACGAGTTTAAGGCAGACGTAGCAATCCATAGTTCCACACAAATCATACCGATTTCGGTTTCCAAAGCGTACCAAACTTATACGTAACAGATGTCGATGAGAATCTCACAAAGAGGTACAGAATTTCAAATGAACATGTGGGTCGACAAATAACGGATATAGGTCATAGTCCATTCACGTACCAACCCCAGGCATTTCCCAAGACGTCGCACAATTTCAATAAGTTCAAATTATATGATCTCGGTATTATCACGGTGATCAGGCGTCATAATACTTGCATCACATAACAAGTCCTTATTGTCATCATATTCTGTCTCGGGTCATGACAAATCACATAACCAATATGACATCAAAACAGATAACATATAGGTAGCAAGCACAAACCAAAGCAGACCAGATTCACAACATGCAGCATATAATACATCAAACCAACTTACCATACCAGAAAAGAAAGAAGGCCACCAACTTGCTCAAAACGGTTCCTCATGACTCATTACTGACGATCCAAATACAAAGCTGAGATAAGACCAAAATGCTAGACGATGAAACTTCACGATTCAAACCGAGTTCTGAACAAATCAAAGAAAAGCAATGCCGATCAAAATCACATAGCAAAATATCAAACCGCCACAAACGCATGACAAACAAATCGGAGTAACACAGGTCGCGCCCAATCATGTGAAGTAGATGAATCTCCTCAACCACCAGTTGAATCTTGTCTCCGTCTTTGCGTCTTTGGTTGATCCGTCCAGCTCCCTCCAGCGGTATCTTGATGTCTCCGGCAGCATCACGATCGGGTGCGGCTTCTACTTCACGAACCTCTCCAGAAATTGTTGCAGCAGTGCAAGGTCGGCACCATCATCTTCGGTTCCACGAGTAGTCTTCATCTAAACGATCGACAAACAAATGGGCGAAGGTAAACAAACAAAATCAAATGCGAAAAGGAGAAGGTCAAATCGGCGAAGACAAAAGAATATCGGAACCAAATCTGAATGACAATCAAAAGGAATCAGAAGAGATCAGAACAGACGGAAGCCTAGTGTCTACCCAAATCCTCACAGGTCAATCCTAAGGTTAACAAGACGAAACCCGGGCTCTAATACCATAATTGTAACACCCCAACCCGACAAGGGTAGAAGTGTCACATTCTGGTGTCATATCAGAACATACAAATAAAATTCTTCAAGCGGAAGTCTTAAAGAATAACGTACCAAGTCATTTAAACAAAAGATTTACAAGGAAAATTACAAAATCCAAATGTCTAAAATAAACCAAAATTTCAAAAGAATAGCCCGCCAAAATAAGTCCAACTAGAAGGGTAACTAGGGTTGGTCCACTCAGATAATCCAACTCTCAGCCCATCAAAGCCCATCTTCCAACCTAAAACCTGCCGCAGGAAAAGAAATGCGGCTGAGCTTAAAAAGCCCAGTGAACAGATATAACAAAACGAAAGCTAAATAAAATCAGAAATGCGAAATGGAATAATGAAACTGATAACAAGGTCGCAGCGAAAAGAAGACAATGAATCAATGAGGATCCTGCAGAACACAATTATACAGATATCCAAAGCACATATAACAAGGAGAACGAAGCAAAGCAAAGCATCGATGACAAACATAGAAGCATATACAAACCAGGCATACAAGTACTGAAACATAAGCCATCATAGCAGACGTCGCATTCACACAACATATATGTCATACAATCAATTCAGGAAGTCAGAAGACATACGAGCCAAACAGATATCTACAGGAAAGCGGAAGCAATTAATTACTAAGTGAGCATGGCAATCACACAGGTCAAAACCCTTAGTTGAAAATATAATCAGCATCATAATCAACAGAAGTACTAACAGTAGTTAACCCATGGCAGTCACACGAACAAGTAGGAATACAGTATGAATAGTATAATTGAATGAATTAGGGACATAGCAGGACAATTAAACAAGTTAACAAGCCAGACATCATAAGTTGAACCATTTACCCAATCAAGCCGTAGCATAGACAGAAATGTAAACATGGCAGGTCAACAACAAGCAGATAAGGATACTATCGGATAGTCATAGTCCACGAAATTAACTTACCGAAGTACACAAAATGAACAGACAAAACTATCGATTTCACATTAGCATGGTCACAGACAATTCAGAGTTCACATAAAAGTGAGATCAAATATCATCAGATGAAAACAGGTAACTCAGATAGCCGCATATTAATCACATCATAGCAGGATAATCAGTAGTCACATAAAACATAAATAGCATAAACAAATCCAATAAACATATAATAACCCGATACGTGAATGGAATGATAGTCTGAAGTAACGGAATAAGAGTGTGACAGATCAAAGCAATGGAATATATATATCTTGGTAGTAGAGTGAGTCATGTAAGGGTACTGAGTATTGAACAATTAACGTAGCATATGGTGCGTTGGGGAATACATAAGGTACAATATAGGTATATCAAAGGTGTAAGGGTTGTCAGAAATCTATCCCGAGCCAACAAAACAAACCATATCAATAGTGGCAATAGCAGCCAAGTAACCAATAGTAACCATTGTATTCGGAGGGTGACCTCGGAATACCAAACCAATATGAGGGGAGACCTCAGTAACCAGTGGAGTAGCTAGCTCCCAAAATGTGAGGGGGTGTATTGCACACACGCACCGCATCACCAAAACAAATCATATCATATCAAATTCAAATCAAATCAAATCAAATCAAATCAAATCTAGGATGCATCCATACGCCCCCTGCAAAACAAATAGTGGCCAATCCAATACATATATCTGAAGCGCGCATTATCAATACAAAATGGGGACGGTGTGGAACATCACTCATCCACACTGGAGTCATGCCATTGGTGCATCAATGACACGGACATGGAACCCCTATGCCTAGTTAATGGCTCGGGTATCAACTGACAGGTCAAAGTGTACAGTATAAAGGTCAATCAATATCAAAGGTTCAATATTAGCAGTTCACAAATCAATATCAATAATCCAATATCAATGGTTCAATTATCAAAGGTCCAATAGCAAAGGATCAATATCAAAGGTTCAATAGCAAAGGGTCAATATCAAAAGTTCAATAGCAGAGCAAAGGTTCAATATCAAATTGGCAATAGGTCAAAGATGCAAAGAGATCATGAGAAACCTTATGAGAAAGGTCAGAATATATGTACCTCAATCGAAGCAAGTAAAATAGAAACGTAAGTCACACGATGAATCAATGCCGTCGTCCGGAACCTAAGAATTAAATAACGTTATTAAGATCAGATTACTCATTTTAGACGGCTTTCCATTTTTAGCAGGTTTCCACTTTTAGTAATCTTTCCATTTTAAGTATTTTCTATTTTAGGCAACTTTTTTTTTAGTAACTTTCCATATTTAGCAGGTTTCCATAATTAGCAGGTTTCCATAATTAGCAGGTTAGTTACTTATCTTAAGTTAAATAGTGAAAATGAGTGTTATTATGATTTAAGGATCATTTATGACAAGTTATAAAAGTTAGGGTTTAAAATGTCAATATTGCAAAGTTTAGGGTTAAAAGTGTAAATATAGCAGGTTTACTCCTTTTACTCATTTAATCCATTTAGTTAACATATTAACAAGTTAATCCATCAAGTTTCATAATTTACAAATTAACCCCTTATCTTTATTATCATCATTTCAAAACCCTAATTTTTGATTATGATTAACGTATAGGTTTTAACACATGTAGACTCGATTATCATAGATTACAAAACATATTAACCAACACCCCCTTTTGGTACGTGACATCCTTCACCAAGACCATATATGTACGCCCCATATACAAATCAAAACACACTCGTAAATCATTCGTTATCGATTCCATTTATCACATACGTATACGTATAGTTTCACAAGCTCAAATAACCCCTTTAATATAATTCACATATGTCGACATAATGAGAGACCCAAAATCAGATTTGTATAAAGGTTTACATGTTACATATCATTCGAATCACATAGGTTTAAAATCATGATTTTATGTAATCCATTTTATCATTTCATGTGACAAACATATTCATTATTTTATGCGTTCCATTTTCGTATAACAAGCCCTAATAAAAACTCCATAGCCACGAATTGAATAAGAAAACAAAAGAGAGAAGACGTGAGATGATGATGCGTTACCCTAGTAGCGTGTACGTGACAAGGAAACAAGAATTAAACCACCACGATCAAAACCAAGCCTCCTTGGCTTCCACAACCCCACGACCCAAAATCAATACCCACGTCCAAGCTTTAATTCGAACCAAACACGATCACAACGCCCACCAATCGATCACACACGATCACAAGCCTCCTAGGAACACCTTTCTTTGTTGAATTTTCGGATGGAAATGGGAAAAATAATATGTATGCCGCCACTTTTTGGAGAAGGAGAGACTTAGGGTTTTCTTTGTGTGTTTTCAAATGAAAGGATATGTTTAAATGGGATTGAATGAAATTGATTTGGAGATTAATGTGGGAGTGAATGAGGGCCGGCCATCAAGGGGAGGGAGGACCAAAATATTTGACTTTCCAACTTATCATTTCATTAAGAATGTAGTCTCCTTTCTAGTCTAGGTGAATTGTGTACATATTGTAACATGTTTGGTAACTTAGAGTTTATTCATTTATGTTCTTTTAATTCATATTATAAGTTAATTACTTTTATAATATGTGTATATTATTGATGAGATAAATAGTTAAATGATGTTTGACGTGTTTCCCGAGTTTGTAAAATTTTAAGTTTGAGGGCAAAATTGTCATTTAACGCGTTTGAGATTTTAGGGTTTTACAACTCTTCCACTCTAAAAGAAAATTTTCGTCCTCGAAAATTGAAGTCGCCGAAGTACTCAGAGACGTACGAGTTTAAGAGCAGTACAATGCATAGTTCCACACAAATCATACCGATTTCGGTTTCCAAAGCGTACCAAACTTATACGTAACAGATGTCGATGAGCATCTCACAAAGAGGTACAGAATTTCAAATGAACATGTGGGTCGACAAATAACGGATATAGGTCATAGTCCATTCACGTACCAACCCCAGGCATTTCCCAAGACGTCGCACAATTTCAATAAGTTCAAATTATATGATCTCGGTATTATCACGGTGATCAGGCGTTATAATACTTGCATCACATACCAAGTCCTTATTGTCATCATATTCTGTCTCGGGTCATGACAAATCACATAACCAATATGACATCAAAACAGATAACATATAGGTAGCAAGCACAAACCAAAGCAGACCAGATTCACAACATGCAGCATATAATACATCAAACCAATTTACCATACCAGAAAGAAAGAAGGCCACCAACTTGCTCAAAACGGTCCTCATGACTCATTACTGACGATCCAAATACAAAGCTGAGATAAGACCAAAATGCAAGACGATGAAACTTCACGATTCAAACCGAGTTCTGAACAAATCAAAGAAAAGCAATGCCGATCAAAATCACATAGCAAAATATCAAACCGCCACAAACGCATGACAAACAAATCGGAGTAACACAGGTCGCGGCCAATCATGTGAAGTAGATGAATCTCCTCAACCACCAGTTGAATCTTGTCTCCGTCTTTGCGTCTTTGGTTGATCCGTCCAGCTCCCTCCAGCAGCATCTTGATGTCTCCGGCAGCATCACGATCGGGTGCGGCTTCTACTTCACGAACCTCTCCAGAAATTGTTGCAGCAGTGCAAGGTCGGCACCATCATCTTCGGTTCCACGAGTAGTCTTCATCTAAACGATCGACAAACAAATGGGCGAAGGTAAACAAACAAAATCAATTGCGAAAAGGAGAAGGTCAAATCGGCGAAGACAAAAGAATATCGGAACCAAATCTGAATGACAATCAAAAGGAATCAGAAGAGATCAGAACAGACGGAAGCCTAGTGTCTACCCAAATCCTCACAGGTCAATCCTAAGGTTAACAAGACGAAACCCGGGCTCTGATACCATAATTGTAACACCCCAACCCGAAAAGGGTAGAAGTGTCACTTTCTGGTGTCATATCAGAACATACAAATAAAATTCTTCAAGCGGAAGTCTTAAAGAATAACGTACCAAGTCATTTAAACAAAAGATTTACAAGGAAAATTACAAAATCCAAATGTCTAAAATAAACCAAAATTTCAAAAGAATAGCCCGCCAAAATAAGTCCAACTAGAAGGGTAACTAGGGTTGGTCCACTCAGATAATCCAACTCTCAGCCCATCAAACCCCATCTTCCAACCTAAAACCTGCCGCAGGAAAAGAAATGCGGTTGAGCTTAAAAAGCCCAGTGAACAGATATAACAAAAGCGAAGCTAAATAAAATCAGAAATACGAAATGAAATTAGAAAACTGATAACAAAGTCGCAACGAAAAGAAGACAATGAATCAATGAGGATCCTGCAGAACACAATTATACAGATATCCAAAGCACATTATAACAAGAGACGAAGCAAAGCAAAGCATCGATGACAAACATAGAAGCACATACAAACCAGGCATACAAGTACTGAAACATAAGCCATCATAGCAGAAATCGCATTCACACAACATATATGTCATACAATCAATTCAGGAAGTCAGAAGACATACGAGCCAAACCGATCTCTACAGAAAGCGGAAGCAATATACTAAGTGAGCATGGCAATCACACAGGTCAAAACCCTTAGTTGAAAATATAATCAGCATCATAATCAACAGAAGTACTAACAGTAGTTAACCCATGGCAGTCACACGAACAAGTAGGAATACAGTATGAATAGTATAATTGAATGAATTAGGGACATAGCAGGACAATTAAACAAGTTAACAAGCCAGACATCATAAGTTGAACCATTTACCCAATCAAGCCGTAGCATAGACAGAAATGTAAACATGGCAGGTCAACAACAAGCAGATAAGGATACTATCGGATAGTCATAGTCCACGAAATTAACTTACCGAAGTACACAAATGAAACGACAAAACTATCGATTATACATTAGCATGGTCACCAGACAATTCAGAGGTTCACATAACAGTGAGATCAAATATCATCAGATGAAAATAGGTAACTCAGATAGCCGCATATTAATCACATCATAGCAGGATAATCAGTAGTCACATAAAACATAAATAGCATAAACAAATCCAATAAACATATAATAACCCGATACGTGAATGGAATGATAGTCTGAAGTAACGGAATAAGAGTGTGACAGATCAAAGCAATGGAATATATATATCTTGGTAGTAGAGTGAGTCATGTAAGGGTACTGAGTATTGAACAATTAACGTAGCATATGGTGCGTTGGGGAATACATAAGGTACAATATAGGTATATCAAAGGTGTAAGGGTTGTCAGAAATCATCCGAGCCAACAAAACAAACCATATCAATAGTGGCAATAGCAGCCAAGTAACCAATAGTAACCATTGTATTCGGAGGGGTGACCTCGGAATACCAAACCAATATGAGGGGAGACCTCAGTAACCAGTGGAGTAGCTAGCTCCCAAAATGTGAGGGGGTGTATTGCACACACGCACCGCATCACCAAAACAAATCATATCATATCAAATTCAAATCAAATCAAATCAAATCAAATCTAGGATGCATCCATACGCCCCCTGCAAAAAAAATAGTGGCCAATCCAATACATATATCTGAAGCGCGCATAATCAATACAAAATGGGGACGGTGTGGAACATCACTCATCCACACTGGAGTCATGCCATTGGTGCATCAATGACAGGACATGGACCCCCATGCCTAGTTAATGGCTCGGGTATCAAATGACGGTCAAAGTGTACAGTATAGAGGTCAATCAATATCAAAGGTTCAATATTAGCAGTTCACAAATCAATATCAATAATCCAATATCAATGGTTCAATTATCAAAGGTCCAATAGCAAAGGATCAATATCAAAGGTTCAATAGCAAAGGGTCAATATCAAAAGTTCAATAGTAGAGCAAAGGTTCAATATCAAATTGGCAATAGGTCAAAGATGCAAAGAGATCATGAGAAACCTTATGAGAAAGGTCAGAATATTTGTACCTCAATCGAAGCAAGTAAAATAGAAACGTAAGTCACACGATGAATCAATGCCGTCGTCCGGAACCTAAGAATTAAATAACGTTATTAAGATCGGATTACTCATTTTAGACGGCTTTCCATTTTTAGCAGGTTTCCACTTTTAGTAATCTTTCCATTTTAAGTACTTTCTATTTTAGGCAACTTTATATTTTTAGTAACTTTCCATAATTAGCAGGTTTCCATAATTAGCAGGTTTCCATAATTAGCAGGTTTAGTTACTTACCTTAAGTTAAATAGTGAAAATGAGTGTTATTATGATTTAAGGATCATTTATGACAAGTTATAAAAGTTTAGGGTTTAAAATATCAATATTGCAAAGTTTAGGGTTAAAAGTGTAAATATAGCAGGTTTACTCCTTTTACTCATTTAATCCATTTAGTTAACATATTAACAAGTTAATCCATCAAGTTTCATAATTTTCAAATTAACCCCTTATCTTTATTAAATCATCAATTTCAAAACCCTAATTTTTGATTATGATTAACGTATAGGTTTTAAACACATGTAGACTCGATTATTATAGATTACAAAACATATTAACCAACACCCCCTTTTGGTACGTGACATCCTTCACCAAGACCATATATTTACGCCCCATATACAAATCAAAACACACTCGTAAATCATTCGTTATCGATTCCATTTATCACATACGTATACGTATAGTTTCACAAGCTCAAATAACCCTTTTATAATATAATTCACATATGTCGACATAATGAGAGACCCAAAATCAGATTTGTATAAAGGTTTACATGTTACATATCATTCGAATCACATAGGTTTAAAATCATGATTTTATGTAATCCATTTTATCATTTCATGTGACAAACATATTCATTATTTTATGCGTTCCATTTTCGTATAACAAGCCCTAATAAAAACTCCATAGCCACGAATTGAATAAGAAAACAAAAGAGAGAAGACGTGAGATGATGATGCGTTACCCTAGTAGCGTGTACGTGACAAGGAAACAAGAATTAAACCACCACGATCAAAACCAAGCCTCCTTGGCTTCCACAACCCCACGACCCAAAATCAATACCCACGTCCAAGCTTTAATTCGAACCAAACACGATCACAACGCCCACCAATCGATCACACACGATCACAAGCCTCCTAGGAACACCTTTCTTTGTTGAATTTTCGGATGGAAATGGGAAAAATAATATGTATGCCGCCACTTTTTGGAGAAGGAGAGACTTAGGGTTTTCTTTGTGTGTTTTGAAATGAAAGGATATGTTTAAATGGGATTGAATGAAATTGATTTGGAGATTAATGTGGGAGTGATGAGAGGCCGGCCATCAAGGGGAGGGAGGACCAAAATATTTGACTTTCCAACTTATCATTTCATTAAGAATGTAGTCTCCTTTCTAGTCTAGGTGAATTGTGTACATATTGTAACATGTTTGGTAACTTAGAGTTTATTCATTTATGTTCTTTTAATTCATATTATAAGTTAATTACTTTTATAATGTGTGTATATTATTGATGAGATAAATAGTTAAATGATGTTTGACGTGTTTCCCGAGTTTGTAAAATTTTAAGTTTGAGGGCAAAATTGTCATTTAACGCGTTTGAGATTTTAGGGTTTTACATATGCCACTCCAATGGCACATACCAAGAAACTGGACGCTGATTTGCATGGGAAATTGGTTGACCCTACCAAATACCGTAGTATTATTGGGTCTCACATGTATCTAACAGCTAGCAGACCTGATATTGTCTTTGCCGTATATCTTTGCTCCCGTTATCAGTCGCGACCAACTGAAACCCACCTCTCTGAGGCTAAAAGAATCCTCCGATACATCAAGGGAACCATTAATTTGGGAATCTGGTATCGAAGGATTCGGTTTGAACTAATCGCTTTTTTAGACGCTGACCACGCAGGATGCTTAGATTCAGGAAAAGCACTCCGGAGCTTTACAATTTCTTGGTGATAAACTGGTGTCTTGGCAATCGAAGAAGCGGGATTGTACATCACTGTCCTCAACCGAAGCAGAATATGTAGCCATGTCGGCGTGTTGTGCTCAAGTCATTTGGATGAGAACACAACTCAAAGACTATGGTTACGTATTTGACAGAATCCCGATGTACTGCGACAATCGGAGTGCCATTGCGATCTCGTGCAACTCAGTTCAACACTCGAAATCAAAGCACATCGATCTTCGATATCATTTCATCAAGGTTCACGTGGAACAGGGTACTATTAAATTATATTTTGTGGGTATAGAATACCAATTGGCAGATCTTCTCACCAAAGCCTTGCCTCCCGCTAGGTTTAATGAGTTGGTCCACCGGATTGGTATGAGGTGTTTGACTCAAGAGGAATTGGATGACCTCCTAAAACAGTCTTAAAAACCTGTCAAACACCAAAATCTCTTTTGTAAATATTATTTTCAAAAACAAAATACAAAAATATAAAACCTGATAAAACAACAAAAATATTTTTCTAATCTATTTTTCTTTCAACATGGCAAGTACATTTCTTCCGTCAACACTATAATCTTTCAAAATTCAGTATTTTTCGATCAAGTGTTGAGGGGGAGAAAATAAATACTTAACTGTTTCAAACACATTGTGTATTTGCATGTTACTCTATTCTGGTTGTTTCTTGTATCAATGGTGGTAAACTTTTCTGGTTAAGCTGACACTCCTCGGACTAAAATTTATAACCTTTCATTATTTTCTTAAGTCGAGAGGGAGTGTCGTCAAGTTTCTTTCTTAAAATCTTTGTTTGGTATCCATAATGGAAGTTAAATGGCTTTGGATGAAAAAGGAAAAGGTGGAGGGACCAAAACTGCCAAAAGCTTAAAGTTATTTTTAATAAAAACACCGACCTAATTTTTTCACTTCACATTTATTACTCTCATCTAACTAATCCTACGCACATAATTCGTTCAAGAAATCTATGTTTTTTATCATCAAAGTGTAAGTGTTTTCATAATCTTAACGTTATTACAAGCAAAGGTTTTGAATGTTATGCAAATCCAACGGTTAAAACGTTAGATATGTGTGATTATGTGTTCTACGCATAAGCGTATGAACACACAATCATTGGTGTGTGTTTATGGTTAAAAAGATAGTGTCAAAACGCTTTAATAACATCGTTGATATCTTTTCTATCCTCAAAATCCACCCAGAAACATGAATTGATTGTTTTTCAAAAATTAGGGTTTATGCGTAGTTTTGGGGGTTTTCAAATGTGAAGGTTTTTGGTCAAAAAGATTGCTTTGTGAGGTTAATATCATGTTGAATTGATGATATCCAGGCCCTATAACTACCCAGAAACACTAATTATGTCAGAATCAGGAATTAGGGTTTAAAGTTCTTGAGTTTGGGTATTTTTGATTCACCACGAATTGGATGTTAAAACTTGGTTAATAGACTCTCACAACACCTAAGACCTACCAGAAAACGTTTGGTGCATAACCTATGGCTAGATGTCATACGCGTAAATTTTGAACTTTAGGGTTTTTTGGCTACGCGTAAGGTTTTCTACGCCTAACTGTTTGAATGAGTTTCATGCTATGATCTGTTTTTTAAATAACTATACATGTTAAGATTGATGATGTGATGATTTTATTTCAGGCTTGCTACGCATAAAACTCAGAATCAAGGTCCTTGTTACTCTACGCATAAGGATCTCCTTACGCGTAGAAACTTATGCGTAAGAGAAATTTTACGCGTAACTATTACGCGTAAGGTTCTACAATGGAACTATGCGTATCCTGTGAAGGATATGCGTAAACAGTGACTCTACGCATAAGGTTTACTCTTACGAGTAATCCTTACGCGTAAGGTTTATATACGCCTACGCTTAAGTTTTACGCATAAGGTTCTCCTGTTCCTACGCGTAATATTTCTTACGCATAAGTCAGGATCCTACGCGTAAGCTTACGTCTACGCGTATACTTATCTTGTTTACGCATAAGCTACTATTCCTACGCATAAGCCTTGATCAAACCTTCGTTTTGAATTGTTACGCGTGCAAACTTGTAAATAAATGAATCGTAACGTCACGAATCCAATAATGTCACTAATATACTTAAACGTTTGATATGTTGTGAACTATAAGTGATAACATAAACTTTAAAACTTAAAGTTAACTAACTCACGAAACATTTCACGACATCATTAGACTATAGGACAAACAAGTGACTTAGGACTCGTAACAATCATTAACACTGTATATTCAATAATTAGACAATAGAAACCTTCTGTTGACTAACATTATGTCTTTCGATATGTTGGTTCTTTTGGCTAATGTTATTTCAGATCACGACATGGCTGCTCAAATGAATGTGAATGCACCAGAAGTTCTCACAATTGCTGATATCTTCCCTAATGGCTATCCAAGAAAAATTGTAAAGAACAATCTCAGAGTTGACTTTGAAACCCTCACATGCTCAGAATCTTCTTGCTTAATTGCTGTGGATATTCTTAGGAATCATCCGTACCAGAACATGCTCTCACACTCTGCTACAGTACCGGAAATCTACATACAACAATTCTGGAATTCAATGCAAAGGATTAAAGGTCAAAGTGCGGTGACTGTGATGCTCAATCACAAACAAATCACCATCACAGCACAGATATCTACGGGCTGTTCTTCTTATTCTGACATCGAGCCAACCGACTTCATGCACACCTACTGAAGAGACAGTTCTGCAATTCCGATGGATATTGCTATGATGAAGCTTTAAGAATTATCACTAAGCATTCTCATGTGGAGCTTAAGAACATTCCTCAACCGTGGAGAACCCTCTACATCATCATTACCAAATCGGTCTCTGGTCGTGATAGTGGTTATGAGCATCCCAAGCTCATGGAACTACAAATCTTCTGGTCATTAATCAACAAAAGGGACATCGAAATTGAAGCACTGCTATGGGAAGACATGATGTCATTTCACAAGAAACTTGGCTCAAAGATTCCCTATGTCAGATACACAAAATTGTTGATCCAGAGAGCACTTGGACTTCATCCCGATATTCCACAGAGGCTCAATGACCCAGATAATCACGATATGTTGACTGAGCCTACCCTATCGGTCAGAATCAAGGAATCGTCAACAAAGAAACAGGGTGCCGTGCTGCCTGATCACCTTCTGACAAATGAAATCAAAAAGCTTGAAACATACAAAAGGTATCAAGTAGCAGTACGAGAAGGCAAAGTTGGTCATCTCGATGAAAAGCCTTCTGGAACACCTACTAGGAGAACCAGAAGAGGAAGTGCTGGTAGTGCTGCAAGCACTGAGAGTCAGAGGATGTTTCCCAGGAGGAATCCTCCGAAAGGGACAGTTCCCGCCAAGGAAGCTGTTCCTATTCCCGTATCGAAGCCTGAACCGCAGAGAAAGCTAATGGACGAGGACTCGGAGGCTACTGAATCAGATGAAGAGACTTTCTACTCTGAATCTGCAACCGAACCACCTCCTTCAGCAGCTAAACCTCCAAGTCCACCAGCTGACAAAGGAAAAGGGAAGACTCCTGTACTTGTGCCTTATGAAGAAAGCTCAGATGAAGAAGAAGAGCAACTGGATACTTCATACAGGAAGAAGTTCAAATTCATTAGACTCCAACACGTGGCAAAAGAATTTGCAAAAGAACAAATGGGTGGCCCCGGAGGGTCAAGTGGTGCAGCTCAACCTTCACCAGGTCCTGATGCGGTTAATCACCCGATAAGGGATCACGGTGCCACCACTTTGGTACAACAACAGAACACGTCAGAAGACTCTTGGTATGATTTTGAAGAACGGTCGAGAAGTTAGAAGGTAAAAGCGATGAAGGCTGCCGGTAAAGTGATGAACAAGCTAAGTCGGCAATGAAGAAGATGTTAGTATGATCGTTTCTTCTAGATAGTCTGCGATCAAAGGAAGAAACTTACGAACCACCGAAGGACGGGAGTCTCTGCATCTCATCATCATCAAATTCTTCTTCTCACTCTTCACCACCACCATCAAAGAAATCAACCAAATCATCATCCAGATCGGTGAAAAGCCAACTCTATCTTGGATCTCTCAATCTAAGAATGAATCGTTAAAGCATCCAAGCGAGTCGGAAAGAAAGTTATTCTCTACGAAAGTTGAATTTCCTCGGTGATCGGATAGCATATCTTCATGATGAGAATGACAAGATGAAAGTTGAGAAAAGGTATGTCTGAGCTTATGAAGGATGATCTTCCAAGGGGCATGGGCGAGATGATAAAGGATACACTCACAAGTTCTTAATGGAGGTCATTCAAAAGCTCAAAGGAGATGTATACCCAGAACAACTTTATCAGAATCCTGCACACATTTAGCCAAGCAAGCCATGAAATCAACTCAGATGAATTTGAGCATCAATCCGGTTGAACTACAATCTTCTCGGATGATGAATTAGTAAACGGCTTGTAGCATGAGTATCAACACACTCTGCGTTGCCTCCCATGAAGCTAAAGTTTGTTTGAAGCATTCTTTGGAATACCAACTCAAGTCATCATTGGAGAACATGGGCCAAGCGTTCAAGAACTGGCGAAGACAAAGATCAAGATAAGGATAGAGGCCTAGCACAAAGAAGTCAGTGAATCATCTTGATTCGATTACTGATGCAGCCTCCACCACAGGGACTCTGTTCAACAAAGATCTCCTCTTACCTTGGATAAACCTGGGTTAGAGACACCACCCAGTTCGAAAACCGGTGATCACTTTGAGTATCGGGTGGTGGCGATGAAAGAATACCATGAGCCCCAACAACAACCAGCCTCTCGACAAAGTCTGAAACGAATCCTCATCTAGGCCTAAGAAGAAGAAGAAGCCCGGGCGTCCTATCATGGCTAGATGAGAGATATCTGAGAGGAATTTGAATGGTTCTCTACTCTTGTTAATTCCACTCCTACCTGTTGAAGGTCAAGATCGGTAGGCGGTAATACATTGGAGCATGCAAAGAATCTTGCAAGATAAATTCCGAGTAAAGAAGATGTGAAATTTGAGTTGCAAAATCAAAAATGAAGCTTTTCAACTATGGAAAGATAGCTCGAGAAAGTGCCATAGAGAGTAGAATATCACCTTGACAACATTGCTCCGAGCTATGTCTAATAACATGGATTGGAAAACAACGAAGCAAACATCGACTTTCACAAGCGGGACAACCCTCCATATTACACCGTGGTCTAAACCACTACCAGCGATCGCCAGACGGTCGGCCCTAGGATCGAATTAGGATATTTCTAGCAAGACTTGGATTTCTTCTTCTGATGGCGATGGTTCAGAAATCGCTACATCCACGACACTTCCATTCGGCCCGAATACTCAAGCTGCATAGCTATCGAGGAAAGAGCTAATCACTTGTTCTCCACAAAGTGGAAGCATCGCACCGAGAGATGCAATGTCGGGATTCATCATTGGCGGAATACCCGGCGAGATCTACTATAGAGCTGCCGAATGCGAAGTCTCAACATGCGGTGTTGATTACTAAAACATCGTTGCTATCAAACCGTTGATCTTTCGTCCAAATGGGACTACATTATCTCAAGAATATTGTGCTCAGAGACAAGGCGAAGGGATTATGCATTCTCAGGCGGCGACGAGAATTTGTTTATCAAGCGACATGAAGACATGCCTTGCCAAAGTGAGAGGTAGAGTATGAGACAATTCTCCTTGAAGTACAGCGTGAATTCATAAAGTCGGTGCTCATCTTCATCAGGCGGCATAGTCATCAAAAGGCGTGTAGAAGATCTCCGACTGCGGTAGAATCTTATCGGACCGTGTCAACTTCACTCCACAGCGGCTTGATCTTCTCGACATCAACGACTTTCACAATTTACACTCATCGGCAAACCATTGTCGTTTACCGTGTGAACTTCAAAGAATTGCTTGATGAAGCATGCCGATGATCTTCGCAAATTTGGAGATCACACTTTGAAGATAGTTAGGAAGGATTGGCTTCTGGGTTGAAGGATATACACCAAAAGATCGGGTCTCCTAAGCGATGGAATTCGCAGGATCGAAGGGATGTGAAGAGGATCATCACAATGATTGATGAACGGTTGTATAGAAGGATCGATTCGAAGATTGGAAAGCTATGTTGGTGGTGGGCGGGAGGAAACATCATCGACTTTCAGCGATTCACCTCTGGCGACATCTACGGGCTACACGGTACCCTTAAGGCGCTTCTTTCATTATAAATTTGGATGTATGATTTATTATGTCCATGGCGTGCACATATTACGGTGTACAACCGTACTTGTAAATAAAGGACCATGGTAAGCTTGATGAGCACAATCCTTATAAAAGGAGCGAAAGCTTCTTACTTTTGAGTAAAACCTATTAAACCTTTCACTTTTCAAGGTTTTGCTCAAAGAACAAGTACTCACTTATGATTTTCAAAACCTCAACCGTTTATATCCTTGTTGAAGTACTTGAACTTAAAACTTTGTTCACAAATTGTTCGGTGGTCATTCTTCCCGACACACTTTCGAAATGGTCATATTTATTCTCAACTTTTCAAAAATAACATTTTATATGCCATTTTTAGGGGAGAAAATCATGATAAGAAATATATATTGTGTTTTGCTATATGAACTCGTATGAAAGACTTTAAGCAAAATTGTGAGATCTTAGCTGTCGGTAACTTCGAAAAAGACTTGTCAGGGCCGGGTAATAATTTCAAGCTAGTTAAGCTAGTGATGTAAGCGTGTCATAAAGAACTTGTCGAGTAGAATGTACCATTCGAAACTCTTGGTAGACATGAACTCAGCGGGTTTGACAACCTTGGGGTTGTCTACACCTTCAAAGATAGTTATTAGAGTTAGTTGTCACCTAAAAGGCGATAATGCAACTCTTTAACTATGCCGCGTAACGTGTCTGGCGGGGAATGTATATCTTAGGTGATCAATTCAAAAGTCGTACTCTTTCCTCAGCTGTGCATTTCCGTCAAAACTCTAAAGCACATGTGGAGGAGTATTTATGCTAAAAGATAAAACTCTCCATGATGGTTCAAACATGTTTTTCATTTACAAACCCTTTGAGAGATTTTCTTCAAAAATGGTTTTATGGCAACATAGGTTAGTCATGGAGTTATAAGGTGACTAAGGTTAGGAATAACCGTCCTATGATCCGCGAGCGGAGGATCTACCCAGGACACTACAATAGTTAAATTTAGAAGTCCTTAGGTATGATTGTAAGGAGATGAGAATCGGGAGAAAGAAGAGTTGAAGAATTAAAGAAATGCAAAGAAAAGGGTGAAAAGAAATAGCCCTCGGATTATTCAACTTAGAGGAGGGTTCAATTCAATGCTACTCTTGGTTGTCACTAGATGACACCGGTATTGAAGATTAAAGTCGTCATGGACCCGATGGCTAGCATGCACTAAACCTTCTTAACCACTCAAGTTTCTCTCAACGAGAGCTTGTTTCATTCTCGGGAACCCTACGTAAACTATCATTCTCTGAGATTCTTTGAGAAGAGGACCCTCTCCTAGTCTCAGCTCGGGGAAAACCAAAATGCACTGTTGAGTTAGAGCCAGATTCATCAAAAGATCTCTTAGGTACACTTGACATTTCATCATAACATTCAACAATAAAATTTCGTGGTTCATTATCGAGTCCTTCCACAGATCTTAGCAATGCAACAGAGAACATTTATGAGAGGTTTACATTGTGATCTCGGTGATTGAATGGAAATCTGCGGGGTCAACATCAAACGGCCCACGACAGCGGGTAGCCGACAACTCCCGTGGATTCGCTTAGTGGTCTCAAGCGGTCTACGGTCGTTGGTGATTGCGGTGTACACCTCGACTCATCACGAATCGTAGGTGTACTTGGTACATCGTGTTATCTCACTTGTGGGACTAGATTGAGGAGCGGCTGGCTTAATAAATTAGAGTTGTGTTTTCACACTATGATGTCAACACTCGAGAGTTCAAACTTGTAAGTGCGGAATCCGCTTATTACTAACGTTTTAATGTTTAATTCTTATGGAAGCTCGTGGCGGAATGATGCGTTGTAGATTCTCCAATTTACACCAACAACATCATCAAAGAAGTTCTATCTTAAAGCAACACAAAAGTCGGAATGATTCTTCGTCAAATCAAAGAATCTACAAAGTTAAAGACTTAAAGAACTTCATCGATACCGTAAATCAATGTTAAAGAGTGTGTGAGCATGTTGGAGAAAGGCGTGGAGACAACTGGCAAGCGAAGCGGAACGGAGAACTTGAGGTAGATAACAACATATCACTTTCATCACAAGAACAATGATCAAGAACAAAGTTAAAATGACATCAAAGCATATTTGTTCAAAAACTATCTCGTTACTGCTTGGGGAGATGGTTCGAATCAAGACAATTCATCTCACAAAGAAGAAGAATGTCGAAGACATCAAAGCTACTATTACATCAGCGCCTACCGTTTTCATCACCACAACGAGGGGATTGTTTGGAATCACTAAACCATAATCAATTGTCAGTAATTAATATGTAATAGGTAGCTTAATTATGGCCTTTATGTTTGTTATTAGCTAGCAAGCTTATGTAGAAGGCCATGAGCTTAGGCCCATGTCCATTAAGGAAAGGATGGGAACTAGGGTGTTGCCTAGCTTCCTCTATAAATACCCTTGTTAACCTTCATTTGAAGGTTGGTTGTTCAATTATTCCTTTCACTCACTCTCTCGCGCATAACCGTCTAAGACGCGTGTGTGTGTGTTTGGTTACTTGTTCAATCGCCTCTCTATCTTTCTATTAAGCTTGTGTTGTAAATCTTGTGACCTAACAATTTTCGTGTGTGCGGTGTCGTGTTTTCGAAGAAACGAGATGACCTCTCGTTTTTGAATTTTGAAATATCAATAACCGTCAGAAAATAACCGAATAATATTATAATAATCTGGAAATTTACGGGTTGTTATAAAAAACATGTTATTGGTACCAATTTTTTTTTAATTTAAAAACAAACACATTTTATTAAACATAAATTAAAATTACAATACAAACAATTTTTTTTGACATTTAATGAAATTTGGATTTTGAATTTTGAATTATAACAAGTACAATTTATAAAACAAATACATTTTATTAAACACATTTCATTCAAGATTAAAGATCATTTACATACCAACCGTTTTTTACATACTAAGGGATCAATCTTCACCTTCTTTATTTGATCTAATGGATGAGATTAATCTCAACAATTTCAAAAACCCATTTTCATTTTTTTTTTCAAATATTAATATCTTTCAAACTATTCATTAAGCGAAAAAAATATACAATTACGACGAGCATTTAATTATCTTTCCAAAGACATGCACTTTAATATACTTTCGACAATTTTTTTTCGTGTTTTTCACTTTTTTTTTTCGTTACTCAAATTTGTATGTAGAAATCACATGTGATTAAACATTAATTTGAATATTCTAATAATATCACATGTGATATTACATATCATATGCGATTTAACACTAATATCACATGTGATATTATTAGAATATTCAAATTAGTGTTTAATCAAATGTGATTTCTCATGCAAGTTTTAACAACAAAGAAAAAAAAAGACGAAAAAGGTAAAAAAAATGTCGAAAGTATATTAAAGTGTCTGTCTATAGAAAGATAATTAAATACTCGTCGCGATGGTGTAATTATTTTCGCTTAACAATTAACAGTTTAAGAGATATTTAAATTATAAAAAATATGTGAAATATTAAAATGCTTTTAATCTAAGTGATAAGGATTTAAAACATACGTTTTTAAGGGGTCATTTAAGCCCTTAATCGACACATTTTATATCCGTTACTGCTTAAAATCGTTTCTTTTCACATTTTAGGTCTTTTGAAAGCAAAATGATGGAATGAAGCATATTTGGACGAAAATGAGCGAAAACATGAAGAAAATGACAAAGTCAAGATAAAAAGCCATCCAGCACACCTGACGGTGTCCCAACCAAAGGGCGACGCCATCCCTCTATTGAATATTTGATCAAAAGTGCACGCGACAGCTCAGCGGAATTTCTGATCCTAAAGCCTGACGGCGTCACGCCTTAATTCTGGAAGGCGTCACTCACAACTTACACCAGACGCCTAAGATCCAAGATTCAGAAAACGTCCCTATTGAAGACGGACAACATCACACATCTCTGACGACGCCGTCACAACGATGACTTGGCCCAAACGAAACCCTAATGACGGCGAACTGACAGCGTCACTAGAAAAAGGTGACGCCGTCGCGATTGTAAAACTATATATAGAATTCGATTTTTCTGTATTTTAAGAGGTAGAATTTTGGAGAGCAAACCCTAAATCAGTTGTAGTCCGACTTAGACAGTATTATAGGGTCTCATACCCTATTTTACACATCACGATAAGTTTGTTTATCCAATTTATCATTATGTCTACCCCATGTTCAATTAATTGTGTGTATGCTTGCTTGTTTAACATATCTAGCTAAATTACTCTTGTGTTTGCTTAGATCTATGAAACATAGTTATTAATTGTTGTTAGGTTGTCTCTTGTCTTAATTGGTAGACGCTAGATTAAGGAAAACTGGCTTCTTCTTTCATTGTTGCGAGCTTGAACGTCCTAAATAGCAAAAAGCCATAGGAGTGCACCTAGGCCATCGTTGTGTTTATTGCGTGAGTTGTAGCTTTATGATAATAGTGTATTCGGGGGAGATGCTATTGCACTTGCCGATCCCGTGTATTCTAAAGGAGAGTTACAATTCATAGAACTAGGGAATTAGGCACCCCCCACAACTATTCGGAATACAACGCACCAATTAAAATAAAGGAAGTGACAATTCAACCGACCAATAAAAGATAACTAGGGAGTAATAGCATTTAAGTGAACACATCTTTAATCATCATACGAGCACACCTCAATTAAGCATAATCTATCCTTAGGTTAATTAGATAATTAGATAAGTAGTTAAAGTAGTGAAATCGGTAGAAGTACCCCCCCCCCCCCAATCATATACCCCGAGATTTTTACCTTTGCTTTCTAAAAAACATAAAAAAGACTAAAAAGAATCATCCTCAACCCCACCTTCTCGTCATATATCTCTTTCTAGCATTCCTATTCCCCTATAGAACGAAATCAATCCCCGAGGCTTAACCCATACTACACTAAAACGATTAGATTCACTGCCTAAAGGGTTGAAAAGCTTGCTCGTAGAAAAGGAGATTTTCTCGACCCTAAACCCTGCTATCACTAAGCCATTGATTTCAGTTTAGATGAAGGGTGTGGATGAGTCCCTTGGTATGTTAGAAAAGTTTAGTATTTAAAATAACTCTCATTTTTCATTGAAATAATTCATTAAAAATAATACATAGCTTAATATATTTCATAAATCAGACTTCACCACTCCAAAATCCAACATGAATAACTCAACCTCTTCTTTTCCTTTCCTAATTTTCTCTTCCTACTCTTTCTGAAACCTTGCTTTTTCTTCTTCTTCTAATGTTTCATTTAATGCATCTTCATCTCGCATAAGTTGATGTAGTTGTTTCTCAGTTAATCCGTTTTCATCAACCGATTCCTCTGTTGGTGGAAATGAAGAAATGAAAGACATGGGTTGGTGCGATGACGAACCACCCATAGCGTTTTCCTTATGCATCTAACGGATGTTGTGACTAATATTTTCTTATATCTGTAACACACATCTCCCCAACGTTTTCTTAATTTCGTAATCTTTCCAACCATCCTCGTCAAAACATTTGTTAATTGCAACGTCTTTCCGGCAAAATGTCTTTACAATTCGCGTATTGTTTCCTCAGATCCTCTTTTGAGATTCTTGCTTTGCTAAACATCTCGGCTACCTCGATAACTTTTTCCTGATGAATGTAATAGCCGCCAATCAGTTTTTGAATGCCATCATTGATTTCTTCGACAGTGTGTGGGAGATTACAAGCCATGATTTTTGGAAAGAAAAGAGTATAAAATCTGAAAGAGTGGATGAAAATGTATAAAAAAGAGTATTGAAAATGGGATTTGGGTTAAATGTATGGAATTTGTTTAGGTAAAAGTGGGTATTTATAAGTGAAAATGAGTATTTTAAAAAATATACTCGTTACATTTTTTTCAAATTTTAAAAATAAAAATAAAAAAATAAAACGGTAACTTTTTCGAATGGTGGGGTGCATTTACCGAACCGATGGCGCATTGGGTGGTATAGCCAATGGCGGCGCCATTGGTTCTAATGGGTGCGTTTGGCGAGTCGTTCATCCCCATACCGGCCCTCTTAGACCACATAATAAAGTTACTTCACAGAAACAAACTGGATCTAACAAGAAACTCAAAGACAAGGTTATAAATAGCGTGAGGTTTAGCGTGGCGGCATGACCAAGCCTCACGCCTTTGAGGTCAATGCGAAGCTTTTGAGTTTATAAGGCGGCATAAAATATGAAAATATTTATTTATTTATATCATGTTTCATATATATGGAGTTTACGAAAAGATGTGGCATAAGGCGGCGTGACGGCATTACCAAGCCTCACACCTTTTCAAGGCCTTTGCGAGCCTTTTAGAACCATGCTCAAAGCTGTACACAGTAGATTCTTTTTGGGTAAAGGGCATTCGACCCTGTAAAATATATTACTCCAAAAAAATGTTTAAGTACAATCATAGTTTTAAAAATCGCTCCTAAGGCGCGTTTCGGCTCAAGGCTCAAGTTCAAGGGATTTTTTCGGATCGAGGCTCCTCACATGCATAAGGCTCACAAAAGGCACACCGCCTTGGGCTTTAGAGCCTTGCGCCTAGGCACGCTTAGGAGAGGTGACGAGTTTTGAACATTTTTTTTCAAATTTAACATTCATCGGCCTTACATGTTAGTGAAACATAACCGATGAACTAACTAAATCAGATAATTTGATAGTTTTATCCTTCAATTCAAGTGTTTATACATGCAGATCTCTCTGTTGGATCGATATACTTTAATCAAACTATCTTAACTAGCTTGTTAAGGTTTAATAACCTCGGATAAATCCTAAGTTATTAACAAAGAAACACTGAGCAATCTTTATTAAGTACGCGGAATTTACTTAACAAAGCTAAGAAGAATAACCTTTTATTATAAACTCTAAATCGGCTTATTATGCAGATACTCTAATACAACTCTAAGATAATCGAACTTTTCTCTAAAACACTAATTCAGTAAACTCTAAAACTCTTTTTCTAAAATCGTACCTCTAATGCCAATCTAGGAGTCCTTTTATAGACTCAAGGATATCCTAGTCGGTTTACAATTGATAACCTTGTACGACAAGTAATCTAAACATAGAATACAATTCTTTCCATAAACAAATAACGGTTCTTTTTGTTCTTGCAGTACTTTGACTTCATATTTGCAGTACTTTGACTTTGTCTTTAACAGTACTTTGAGTCTTTGACTTCTTCCAGATTACTTTGCGCTTACAGTACTTTCTTATCTCTTCAGATACTTTGATATCTTCAAGACTTTCATATCCCAACAATCCTACCCTAACTTGAATTCTACTTGCTTGACTTCAAGTTCCTTTGTGAATGTATCTTTAACAGCTTCATCTTTAAGGACAGATTGTTTCTTAGTCTTTTCAATATATCTCTGTAATGTATGTGCTTGTCAAAGTATCTCTTAGAATTGTTCTTTCTCAGCAGCATCCAGCAAGCTCCATCTTTTCAAAGACAACAAAGAAACATATGACAATTTGTACATTTAATTCAGTTTAAGTTGCATACTATTCTCATCACTTCAAAGTGAATCATTGAAAAATTAATGGATTTAGATCTCTTTACCAAAGCCATTATCTCAGGAGTAGCCAAATGTTTTGGTGTGTAAGACCATGGTACATTGATAACCATATGATTTTTAGCAAACCACCAGCTATCAACAGATTTGTTTTGTCTTTACCAAAAGCTGTACCCTTCTGGACTAGTTAGTTCTTCTATCTAATGGTGAACTAATTACCAATAATGGTTTTTCCACTGCCTTTACCACAAGCCATTTTCTTGTGGGCTAGCCAACTCTTCACATTCTCTGATATGGTGAGTTGATTACCATCCAACTTATTAGCAAGTTGTCAACTAAAAACGGATTTGATATATCTTTACCAGAGCCGTTTGCTCATGGATTAGTCAATCCTTTTGTAACCATGGTGGATTGATAACCTATTGATGTTATCATCACAAAACCCATTTATTCAACCTTTAGTTCAAAATATTTATTACTTAGCAAAAAGGTTTCTTCTAAAATTTATTTAACTGGTTTAGTTCAAAGAACAAGACTTTGATGAAAGTACTGTCGAAGCAGATACTTTGAATAAAAGTACTGATATATCAAAAAGTATTTATTCAAATAAAATTCATACCGCTTATTGATCATTCTCAACAACGGTAGTCCAGTTTATAAACAAGTTGATAACCATGCAAGCAGTTTCATTATCCTCTTCTACTTCCAATCCATGCTCTAGCATTCTTCTCATGAGCTCAACTGTGAGAGGATATCTTCTATTTACAAACATGTGTATCATTTTACCATTCTCTAGCTCCAAAACATGAACTCCAGATTCTTCAAAGAATCTCCAGCAAACAATTTCCCAGTTTTCTTGATTCTTCCATATATCATCAGTGCTTTCCTCTTCAGTTTCCCACATAGTTATAAGATCTCCAAGCAAAACGCACCAATTCCTTCCGATGGAATATCTCCAAAATAAGCTTTTACCACATTTTATAGATAGAATAGATCCACTCTATCTATAATATGTAACAAATCCCATAACCTATTGAAAACTTTGAAGCTTTCATCTTCCTTATGAAAAATCATATAATCTCCTTATTTGGATTTCACAATATCAAAAGCACTAATCTGAGATCTGTTCATCTTCATGTATGTATCTTCTTTTGAATAATCAAAATCTACCACTCTGAGATAATTTCTTAATGCATCTTTAGACTCGGATCTTAATTCAACTCTTTCTTTCTTTGAGAATTGCCTATCTGTATCTTCAGTTTTTCTTTTTCTTTTTAAGCTCTTCTTCCTTTCAACTTCAGTCCAAGAAGCTTCTTCTCTAAAATCCTTGATATCTGCAACACTTTTCTTATAAGCTTCGTTCAAAGATCATAGAGTCTTTTCATGTTAACATAGTTCAGCTTATGCAATCCTTTATACCCTCGACCTTTCAAATATGCCATCATAGCATTCCTGTTCTAGCTAAATTAGGTCTTCTAGGCATATATCTAACAGGAGTAGGTGATTGTAATGGTTCATCACTTCAAGATTTAATTGCTCTTGAACTTCTTAGCCACTTCTCTGCTTTGAGCTTCTTCTTCTTGAGTGCTCTATCTTTAGCATTTAACTCTTCTTGAAATTTTCTAGCAGCAGCTTCATTCCTAGCAACTTCAATTTCTCTAATCTCTGCTAAAGTAAGTTTCTTCTTCTTTACTTCTACTAAAACACCTTTCCCTTTATCCTTAGGATCAATTGGAGGTTGAGAAGTTCTTTGTTGTTCATCATCTTGCACTTCTCTAATAGTAACACCACCTCTAGGTTGTGATAAATCTTGAAAAATTGTAGCAATGAACTCATCATCACTTGCAGAATAAATTGGTTTGAGTATAGCTTCCTCCTCTTCTTGTATAACAATTGTAGAAGGACCAGCTTCCTCTTCAAAATTCAAGACTCTTGGAGTTATTACCTCTTGTCTAAAAGTACTTTATCTTGTTGAAGAGCAAGATTCTTGTTGTTCAAGACCTTGAACTTGTTCGCATCTTGTACTTGTTCAAGACTTGAACTTGTTCAAGACCTTGAACTTGTTCAGCTTGTTCATCAAGACTTTTCGGTTCTTTCTCCTTCTCAACATCTTCTTTCAAATTATCTCTTCTAAATTCCTCCCCAAGTTGACAGAAGATTGTTGATAGACCTTTTGGCGTTTGTTTGGCGAGGCAAGCTTTACTTTTCTTTGATTTAACCCGGATGCTGAAATTCTCAACTAATGGCCACACAAAAATCTTTAGCCTTCTAAACTTCAGTTTTAATTTCTTGATCTGTTTGGCTTGAACCTCAATGAGTCTTTTTCAACTTAACCAACTCCTTGTCAAAACATAGTTATCCCAATGTGATGTCATCGGAGGTATGGTATGTGTATCCTCTCCTTGAATAAAAGGTGAATGATCCTCTTGTTGAGAAGCAGAAATCGCACTCTTGTGAAGATGGAGAAGGTGAAACTGCAACATCTTCTTGATGTTCAAGATTACTAGGAGAAGCGGCAAGACCTTGTAAAGATGCATATCTTCTCGTTTGATGTAGCTGTTAAAGAAGCAAGACTTGCAAAAGTAGTGCATTTTTCCAATTTCTTTCAGATCAACTAAGTATACATAACTATCCTCCCCTCAAGCATTACAAGGACTATACAAATACTAAATAGTCCTCCCCTTAAATGTAGCTCAGGAGTTAATCATGCCAATGCTCACCACCAAGTGAGTGAATCTAGAAACATCAAAATCTTTGGTGAGTAAGTCAGCTACATTATCATCTGTGTGAACCTTAATCACATTAATAAGCCTGTGCTCATAGCAATCTCTGATAAAGTGATGCCTAATCTGTATGTGCTTTGTCTTGGAATGATAAACTGGATTCTTCACAATACAAATAGTACTCTCATTATCAATGTTAATAGGAGTATTCTTGAAATTGAATCCATAGTCCAAGAGCTGATTTTGCATCCACAAAACTTGTCCACAACAGCTTGCAGCAGCTACATATTCAGCTTCAGAGAGGATGTTGCCGCAATTGTTTGTTTCTTGCATTGCCAGGAGACTAATCTTCTTCCAAGATATTGGCATCCTCCAGTGGTTGATCTTCTATCATAGTTATCACCTGCATAATCACTATCTCAAAAAGCTTCTAAGTGAAAAGGTGACTCTTTTGGATATCACAACCCCAACTTAGGTTGTTGCTTCAAATAACAAAAGATTCTCTTTACTGCATTCATGTGAGAGATCTTTGGTGAGACTTGATATCTAGCACATAGACAAACTGCAAACATAATATCAGCCTTGATGCGTGAGATACATAAGAGAGCCAATCATGGATCTATAAAGCTTTACTTCAACAGGTTGTCCATCTTCATCTTTGCCCAATGAATTGATAGATTTAATAGGTGTAGTAACAATCTTCATATCATCAAAATTGAACTTCTTAAGTATGTCAGTAACATACTTGTCTTGACTGATAAAAATACCTTCCTTTGACTGCTTAACCCAAGTCCTAAAAGAAAGTCAACTCTCCCATTGAACTCATTTGAAATTCTTTCTCGCATCACCGCTCAAACTCCTTAACCATGGACTGTTTGGTAGCCCCAAAGATGATATTATCAACATAAACTTGAACTAACATGATATCTTTCTTGTCTCTCTTTATAAACAAAGTCTTGTCAATAGCTCCCCTTCTATATCCATGTTGCAATAAGAATGTGGAGAGTCTCTCATACCAAGCTCTAGGTGCCTGATGAAGGCCATAAAGAGCCTTAACCACCTTGTAGACTTTGTTTGGATGTTTAGGATCTTCAAAACCAGGAGGTTGTTTGACATAAACTTCCTCTCTAATCTTGCCATATAAAAGGCACTCTTTACATCCATCCGTAAACGTTGAAATCCCATATAAGAAGCAAAAGCAAGAAATATTCTAATAGCTTCTATTCTTGCTACAAGAGCAAACACTTCATCATAATCTACTCCTTCTTCTTGTCTATATCCTTGTGCTACTAACCTTGCCTTATTTTTGATAACATTACCTCTTTCATCTCTTTTGACCTTAAAACCCATCTGGTTCCAATAACTCTCTCCCATCGGAAGATCACATTAAACCCAAACTTCTTGAAGTTTAAATTGAAGAAGTTCTTCCTGCATAGCTTCAACCCAGCTTTCTTTAGTCAAAGCTTGAGCAATATTCTTGGGTTCTTCTTGAGAGATAAAACAAGTAAATAAGCAGGTTTGATGGTCCTTATGATTCAACCTGTTTTGTTTATACACAAAGCTAAGTAAGGCATTGTGAGGTGTAGAAAAAGTCTTAGCTCTGTGTCTAGTCACACTCCGTAAGTAGAAGGACCAACGATTTGATCAGAAGGATGATCCTTATGAGTTCTTAAGTTTGGAGACTGTGGAACTCCATAAGTATCCTCCAAATTAGTAACATCGGCACCTTCATTGGAATTTGAGAAAATACCTTCATCTTCAAATTCATCATCAATATCTTCTAATCCAGGCACGGTATGAGCATCCAAATCATCTAAAGTACTGTCAGCAGGTGCAGCAGTACTTTGTTCGAAAGTACTGTCCAAAGTACTGTGAGAGTATTCTGCAGTCTTGTTCTTCTTGTTTGCTTCCTCATAAGCTCTCCTTTGTTCATCAGTGTAGGAATGTGTTAAAACATCTTGAAGAAGCATCTGATTAAGTTCCTCTTGAATAGATTGATCCTCAGCAGATAAAGAGGATTCTGGAACAACAGTACTTTGGTTTGGACTAACAGGATCTTCATCAGGAACAGCATCAGGTCTAATATGAACTCCATGAACAACATATTGTAAATCTTCTCCACTGTGCACCGGTTGATTTTCTTCTCTAACAGGTACATAGTTCATAGATGGAGTTAAAACCTCAAGATCAAACATCCAATCAAGACCTTTACCTTTATCATTGTCTTGATCTTCTAAAAACTCAACATGAAGACAATCTTGAACCTTCTTAGTAACTTTGTTGTATACTCTAAAGCCCCTTGTTAGTGCAATAACCCAATAAATATCCTTCTTCTGACTTGCCATCAAACTTCCCAGATTATCAATAGTGTTTAAAATAGTAAGAGGGCATCCAAAAGGTTTCATAAAACGAATGTTGGGTTTATTGCCCATCAGCAATTCATAAGGTGTCTTCATCTGTGGTTTGGTAATGAGACTCTTCTGTTAGTACATAGCAAGCAAGCATTACTAAAACGTTTCCGAATGAATAGGTAGATGAAAATCTGCTAACATTGTTCTTGCTGCTTCAATCAAAGTCCTATTCTTCCTTTCTGCAACACCATTCTTTTGTGGTGTTCTTGCAATACTAAACTCCCTTTTATGCCTTTGTTTGCACAAAATTCATCCATAAGTTTGTTCTTGAATTCATTCCCATTGTCACATCTAATACCTCTAACCTTGAGTCTCAATTGGTTTTCAAGGGCTATAATCAATGTCTGAATTGCATCATAAGTATCATCTTTAAAACCCAAGAAAAATACCCAACTGAATCTACTGCAATCATCTGTTACAACTAAGCAGTACTTTTCTTGTTTAAACTTGCCACGAAACAGTCCAAACAAATCCATATGTAATAGCTCCAAGGGTTCTCTAATAGTTCTCTCCTCAAGCTTCTTGCAGGAAGCTTTGTGTTGTTTACCCTTCTTGCATGCCAAACATGATTGATCATTCTTGTAAGTCTTTGAAAGTAAACCTCTAACTTGATTGCCTTTGACCGCTTTGTTGATATTCTTGAAGATAACATGACCCAATCTTCTATGCCATTGATGTGCCTCTTCAGATGTTGCTTGAGCCACCAAACATGTGGTTCTTCCATAGGAATGTAGACTCTTCATGTCTAAACTATACACATCATTTGTCCTTGGTACTCTAAGAACTACTAATTCATCATCAATAGGCTTAAAGTCAGAGGAAAGGATAAGGCATTCTATGTCGGAGTGAATAACACAGGACGCTTTTTATCACAGATTTGTGATACTGACAATAGATTGAACTTTAACTCCTTCACATATCTAACATTCTCAAAATCTATAAGCCCCCGCTTTGATAGTCCCTTTTCAAGTAATCTTTCCTCCATTGGGATCATTCCCAAATGCAACTCTTCCTCCACTAATCTTTCTAAAATCAGACAGGATCTCTTTGTCTCTGTCATACTTCCAGAGCAACCACTATCCACAATAAGATGATCTTTAAGCTCCTCTTCTGGGTTGCCATGCACACAAAGAAAAGAGTTAGAAACTTTTAGGAACCCAAGCCATTACTGACTTGTGTTCCCCTTGTGGAGTTACAAACTCAAATTCTTTGAGTATGTAATTTCCACTATCTTTCAAATGATGATCCGGAATTATCTTTTGATCTTTAGCATGTGGATTTTCAAAACTTGCTGGTTTTTCAACACAAATCTCTTTTTCTGTCATCACAAAAACATCTGATTCACTTTTGGTTGTAAGTACTTTCTGTCCCTCTGCAGTACTTTCCCTCTTAACCCATTCTGTTTTAACACTTGGTTCCTGTGATCTAAATCTCCTATGTGAATTGTAATACCTTCTAGGTTGATAGTGAGATCTCCTAGGATTCCTATACCAAGTAGTGTGATCATAACCTTGTTTTGTCTGAGCAGTACTTTGAGAAAGTCTGGGCCAGAGTTATACTTTGGAAAGTACTTTGAGATACTGAAGGTTTTGAAAAAGGTTTTCTCTGATGTGGGTATCTATGATCCGGTGAGAAATTTCTGTGATTGACCCTATTTGAATTATTCCAAACTGGTTTGTACTCTCTAGGTTTCTGGTTGGCAATCCTGTTCTTTGGAAATTTTCTAAGGTATTCTGAGTGATGTTCACAATCTTTAATTAGATGAGTAGGACTAAAACACACAAAACACAGTTTCTGACCCATACTGTCAAAGTGACAGCTTCTATGTCTATGCCCAAAAGTATTTTGCCTTCTTGGTGAATGATTAAACCTGTTTTGACCAAAATTATCCCAAAAAGGTTTAGCAGTACTGTTTTGAAAAGGTTTTGAAGTAGGTACTGCTTGTGGAGCGATACTTTGATTTGAAGTTACTGCTTGATTTTGAACATTGTTTTCAACAGGTTCTTTGGGTTTTTCAGACCTAGATTGAGCTACTAGCTTTTTCCTAAACTCTAGACTGTCTACTCCAAAACGAGAAACATCAGGCCTAGGGGGTTGATGAATGCGTGGATGGGGAACGAGCATGATAATCATTAGCTTTTTTATATTCAGGAGGTGAGTCACTTATTGAACCATCATTACTAGATGTATCTACATAATTAATGAGTTCTTCATCACTAGTGGTTATATCCTCAAAATCACCTTCATCCTGATCACTAGATTAGTTTTCGTCTAATTTACTAAAATCCATTCCAAAACCTAATCCAGTTTTAAGGTAGGCTCTCTGCTGTTTTTGAACATAAGAAACATGGGACGGACCAGGCTTCACCCCAAGCAAAGAAACTTAGCTAACAAATCATCTCTTTCCTTAGTTAATGTCTCAATTTCAGCAATTTTACAGTTTAATTTCCATTCACTAAGTTTTAACTGGTAATCCTGTTGTTCATATTTTTCAGCCCAAGCTACTTCATTAGTTTCATGTGCTAAGATTTTGGCTTCCATAGATTCTAAGGTTATTTGATAACCTGCTACCTCAGACCTAGCCTTAATACAATTATCTCTTTCAATCACATAACTGCTAAGTAATTTATGATAAAAATCATAGCAATTTGAGCATACCTCAGAGATAGGAGATTGATTTGGTGAAGTAGCCACTAATGCGAGTTGAACAGGATCATCTTCACTTTCCTTTCTCCAATCAAATCCTCCAAAGCCATCTTCAGATTCCAAAATAGCATGTTCAGGTTCTTCAGCAAAAACAGTGCTCCAATCCAATGCTTCTACTGAATCTTCAATTTCTTCTTCCACTGCTACCATGCAATAAGTCACTGGTTCATCATCAAACTCTTCACTCCAGTCAACTTCTGATAACTTTTCTTAAGCAACCAAAGCCTTTGTTTCAGTAATTGGAATTTCCTTAAGCTCAAGTTTTGGCTTTTCGGATGTCCTGTTTGCTTGATACTTAGCAAACCTGCACTCCCTTGCAAAGTGACCAGTCTTTTGACAATTGAAACATTCAATTTTAGATTTGTCAAAAGTTATGCCCTGTTTTGGTTTGAAATCAATGCTTTTGCCTGTCTTCTTCATGTACTTTTTGATCCTTGCTGTGATCATAGCAACTTGCCACCTGATATCAATTTCTTCAAGTGCATCTTCTTCAATCTGTGCTATATCTTCTTCATAAGTGACAGGTAAACTAGCTTGTTGTGCAAAGAAGGAGCACATAGCTTCATTTGAGGCCATAGTGGTAGTTGGTGGGGCCTGTTGAACATATGAAGGGGGTGTATAGACAGCAGTACTTTGAGAAACAGTACTTTGGGGAGAAGCAGTACTTTTAATGGAAGTACTGGCCTTCTTTTCAGATGATAGAAAAGCAATACTGTGTGACTTAGAACTTGGTTGACCACTCATCTCATGCTCATACACCTTAAGTTGATGATAGAGATCATCAAAGTCCATGACATCCAAACCTTGTTGTCCTCTGATCATTGTAGCAATTACATGCCATGAAGATGGCAAACTCCTTAGAAATTTCAAATTAGCATCCTCAACTGATACTTCTGCCTTGTATAGCTCCAACATATTGAGAAGATTCTGAAACCTATCATATGCAGCATCAAGACTCTCTCTTTCACCAACTGTGAAAGTTTCAAACTGTTTCTTCGCAAATTTACGTGCATCTTTTTAGATGGTTCATTCCCTCCAAATCTGGTCTTGAGAGCAGCCCAGAGCTGCTTAGCATCTTTAGCATCATGAAATTTAAGAAGATGACCATATGGGATGGCAGATAATAGAATATTTAGTGCCTTTTCTTGATTCCTTAGGGTTGCTGCTGGTAAGACTGGTTTAGGTGCCTTGGGTTGTCCAGGAATATCAATGGGTTCTGGAACAACTTCATTCCCATTCACGATTACATTCCATAGAGCATGGTCTGTATTGGCAATGTACTGCCTCATCTTCATGCACCAGAGACCATATTCTCCCTTCTTGATTATTGGAATTCTGAGTGAGGTGATTGAGGGTGGTGGAACAGCTTCAGTCGACATCTTGAATATACTTGAAGTAGGGTTTCTTCCTAGTCAGAGTTTCCACACAAGCTCTGATACCACTTGTTGGATCGATATACTTTAATCAAACTATCTTAACTAGCTTGTTAAGGTTTAATAACCTCGGATAAATCCTAAGTTATTAACAAAGAAACACTGAGCAATCTTTATTAAGTACGCGGAATTTACTTAACAAAGCTAAGAAGAATAACCTTTTATTATAAACTCTAAATCGCTTATTATGCGATACTCTAATACAACTCTTAGATAATCGAACTTTTCTCTAAAACACTAATTCGTAAACTCTAAGACTCTTTTTCTAAAATCGTACCTCTAATGCCAATCTAGGAGTCCTTTTATAGACTCAAGGATATCCTAGTCGGTTTACAATTGATAACCTTGTACGACAAGTAATCTAAACATAGAATACAATTCTTTCCATAAACAAATAACAGTTCTTTTGTTCTTGCAGTACTTTGACTTCATATTTGCAGTACTTTGACTTTGTCTTTAACAGTACTTTGAGTCTTTGACTTCTTCCAGTACTTTGCAGCTTACAGTACTTTCATATCTTCAGTACTTTGATATCTTCAGCACTTTCATATCCCAACACTCTCCTTCAATTTCGAGCATAAGATAATGAAATGTCATCATGCCATCATCTTGATACATTGGTTGATATTTTGGGTTTGAATTTGAGATTTATTTAGATAAATAAAGTATTTTAGTGTTATTTAAGTCATTATTAATACATAAATTATCACGCAGAACTTTTAAAATTTTATTCAATTCATTGCGCTTCATATTCATGAAGCCCGCGCCTTGTTCTGCTCCTCGCCTCAAAGCTCTATAAGATCTTTGCGCCTTAGTGCGCTTTGAGCATTTCAAAACATTGAGTACAATAGAATGTGGTTGAAATACCACATTAACCGCAAGCAATCGCTTAAAACAACCACTAAATCATTTATGACAGACTGTAAATGACAACTAGCTACTACAAACTAGATCACTAAATCAAAACCAGCATAACATAAGATACATCAAAGATTAATGCAAAAACATAAACAGGCTATTTAAAGCAAAAATCTTGAAGTCGAGCAGCCTTCAATTGCGCAGGAGATAGGCCAAAATCATCTTCATCATACTCGTTGCCATCACCCGTATCCGCTTTCTATTACTTATAAAGACTCTGCTTCTTACCACCACGTCCAGAATACAACGTCCCAATGTGATCTTCAAAAACTTCATCATCATCGCTGTCAGAAACATCCACATTTCCCACCTTAGAGAATGGGTTGCCCACCTTTGGAGAAGAAGTATATGGAGAGGAAGAAGTACTAGGCTTCGACGCCTCATCCTGCACCTTCTCTTTCAAAACACACGCAGGCTGATCTAGCGATTCCTCACCTTCCTGTTGTAATCAGTCCCCACCTTCCTCCCCCAATGAGGCCAAAACATCAAACGAATTAGAAGACTTCTTTTTCTTACCAGAATCAACATTAGAAGAAGTAGTTACCTTTTGAACCTTAGGATCAATCGTTTAAACTCTCCAAAAGTTAGGTTTAGGCTTATTAAGCCTAACACCTCCAATAGGTCGAGATTGATCAGCCACCTTCTTCCAATTATATCTACGATTCTTTACCTTGGTAAAACCAGTTTCATTCTCTTTCCTAGCTTCCACATTAATATCATTACGAAAAGTCTCCCTAATACATTTTGGACAATCAAGAAGAGTATGCCCAAACGATTTACAATCAATACAATGAGGAGGCTTCCATTCATACTCGACATTAATAATTTATGTTGTATAACCACTACCATCTTCTTTCGGAATTGCCATAGAAACTTGGCTCTTCAACTTCGAATCCGAGCTCAATTTAACTAACGCACAAGCAAAACTAATACGGCCCCATGAATCAACACACATAGAACTTGTAAAAGCATCTAACATAATAGGTTTCTCCACTTGTGTCGCAATCATGCTCAAACCTAGGGGTGTTCATCGGTTCGATTATCGGTTTATTCGGTTCGGTTTGTTCGGTTAATTTTTTTTTCTGGGTATAACCGAAAACCGAACCGAACCGAAAACCGAACCCCCAATAACCGAAAACCGAACCGAATAACCCGAATTACCCAAATTTAATAATTTATTCATTTATTTATATATATTTTTTGAAAAAAAAAATTCAAGCTTCAAAAATATTATATACATATTATAAAAGAGTTTTAATATATTTTTTTTATATAAATATAAAAAAAATATATATATATTTATTTAAATTCGGTTTTCGGTTCGGTTTTCGGTTTGGATTGCTAAAACCATAACCGAACCGAAAACCGAACTTTTATTTCGGTTCGGTTCGGTTTTGGCAAGTTCGGTTCGATTACGAGTTCGGTTCGGTTATTTTCGGTTCGGTTCGGTTTCGGTTTTCGGTTTATTCTGATATTACCCAACCCATGAACACCCCTACTCAAACCATCCTCTGAGTAAGCAACCAAAGGAACCTTGTGCAACTTATTCCAAACCGAGCCCAGTAGATTCAAACTCTTAAATTCGTTTTAGAAGTGAAGAAACATCAGTAAATTACAGATGAGAGGGTCCAAAAAATTCGAGCCCACTCAAAACACGACTCAGAACTTCATTAAGGGTGTTAAGACTATATTAAAGAGTGTTAAACTATAGTCTTGACAAAACAAAACGAATCTTACATATATAAGTTCTTGATGAATCCAAATACAATACAAAACACTTGAACTAAATACAAACTATATACTATGATTTTCTCTTTATCTCTGTCAATCTATACTAGGAGTAATAAATAATAAATGAATGAATATTTTTGCAAAAAAAGTAGAAAATAAATTCTAAGGGTGCGTTTAGTTGGAGAACAAATTCTCTTATTTTCTATCTTTAGTTTTGTAAAAATTTGGAAGGAGAATTAATCTCCACAAAACACTTGAAAATATAGAAAACGCGTTTAGTTGATGTTTCTATTTTCTGTTTGAAGAAAGGGAGGAGGGTTGAGGGTTACAAAGGAAAAGCAAGGAAACAACTAAAATTTGATTTGTAATTTTCCTTGTTAAGTTAGGAAATAGGGGATTTGTGTTTTGCAAAACATTTTGTTGAAAAACGTTGATTTGAACGCGATCTCTGTTTTCCTTGTTTTCCACAAAACATTTTGTGGAAAACAAGGGTGTTTTCCTTCAACTAAACGCAACCTAAGCATCGGAAGGGGAAATCCAGTGTCGTCCATTAACAAAGCTTTTTACAAGAAATTTATGGGCCGAATCGTAATTTAACTCCCGGGCCCATGAGACTCCACGGACTTCTGCTGCACCTGGGCCCCAGCATCTATACACTCCAAAAAATGCAGTTCTGCACATTCAACAAAAACAAAGCATTAAATATTATGGTCCCAAGGTCCAACATAATGGTATTTTTGTCAACTTATTCACAATAACAAATTTCTATGTTTCCGTTGACATTGATAACTGATAAAATTTAAATCAATGTGCGTAACAATGTTAAAACTGACTCGATGAGCATTTACCTCGAAATACCGATTCTGTACCGAAAAAAGTATATCGAATAACGTTTGGTATTACCGGTTATACCGAAATATCAAACATATATAACGTGTAAGTAATAAGTTGAGAAGATATGAGCCATTGACAAGAATGCTATAGAAAGTTTTAGAAGGTGCATCTATGTTTGTACAAATACAAGTTTTTCTGTAATTATTTAAAGTTTCACCGTTAGTTTATGGAAATGATATAATGAAATGGTTTTCTAGAGGGTATAATTTCTATATATGTTGTGGATTTATATTGCTACATATTAGCATATGCTCTCTGATCATGTTTCATTGTGTATCAATTACTATTGAAAACCATGCTGAACATGGTGGAATTTTAAATGAGCATCACCTTAACATACCTTGTCTTTTGCAATTATATAGATGTTAAGTTTCATGAAAATTATGTCTTGTATTCAGGAAGCAATTGCCCATTACCATGGCCTTATAATTGTGTTCTTTATATACTCGTAAAGTGGTAATGATACCGGGTATCAAATTATTACTTCAGTGCGGTCCGTAGCATAAAATGAACCAAAATAATATTTGGTATAGTCAAAATCGGTATTTTCGGTGCAAGTATTATACTGTGCTCATCCGAACGGGTCAATAGGCGAAATAACTAATTTTTTCTCTAGTCTAAATCAGGTCAGAAGGGATTGTTGTAAGATGAGTAATATATATACTACGTATATATTATGATAAATATAAACAATGGAAGTACAAGTAAAATGTTTCATTTTAGCATTGGGTTTTTAAGTATTGGATTGTTTTAGCAGTATGAAAGATTGGTTCGTGAGCTTACTTGTTTTTGTTGCTTTCATGGTCCCAGTCGTCCCAACCACCGTGGGCGACCACATTATCAAAATAGGTGTACGAGTAGACAATCCGAGAGTATTGACCCATGGCACGACCAACGTACAATGGTCCAGTACCCGTCACCCTACATCCCACGAAAGCAAAACCACTCTTATCATCCGGTGTTCTTCGGTCGTGTGCTGCTATTGATCCAAATCTCTTTGCTATTGAATGTAGCTCACAATCCTGTATCCCCCTCAACCAAAGATAAAAGAATGTATAAATTTTTATGATGTTTAACCAAAGATGCAACATTTGGTATGTGTAAAAATTACCATATTTAAGAAGATTCTTAATTGTGAATTATTACCCTTTTGTGTTTTGAAAATAATTACTTTCAAGTTATGAGCAACAATGACAAGACATACACAAAAGACAAATATAAGAAAAAAAACGGCCCTTTTCAAAAAGTGTGTTTGCTCTAGATCTTGTTTGTATTGAACATGAATCATGTGTATCACCCCATTCAGTGTCCAAAACAAAATTTGCATAGATATAGTCATAACTCATAACACAATTTACTCTGATAATGAAGATACGATGAGATGATAAGTAATTAAAGAGTCGAATGTTAGCTAGCTTTCTATGTAGGAATTGAATCATAACAAAAGATGATGCTTTTTATATAGAAGCATGCTTACTTTGTACATGGAACGACCGTTGCCGAAAATGAAATCTATTGAACCCTCGATGTAACATTCCTTGAAATAATGACGACCAGCATCATCACATAAGGTATCCTGCGCCCCGTAAAATCCGCATCCAGAGAAATATGCTTTGTCGCCAGATATCCTAAATGCAGCCGCTTGCCAACCATGCATTCCGGGCATAGGTGCAGGCGCTGTATTCTGCACGTACAACCGTCATTTCTCAGTTTAACAACTTATATGATCAATGAAGTACTACGTAACAAATTTTACACCAAAACAAATATACGAATTATACTCATTAATTTTCTCTAATTCTATGAATAGACTTTAATAGTTCGCACTTGTAGTTGTAAATGTATATATATAAGTTCTCAAACAAATATAATAATCAACCAATATTTAGTGTATCTGATTACAAAGACATTTTCACTAGTTGCGGAGGATGTATATCAACTTGAGGATGCATATTCTTCACACAAGATGTATGAATTCGATCTACACTTTTTATAGGTGTTAATATATCAATAACAGTTAGTACATTTAGCTAAACCTATCGTCTTGGCGTACCTTAAAGCTAATATTACGGGCAGAGAAGTAGCTAGCATAGACGATAACTGAAGCTGTTTGATAAGTACGCAGCTGCTGCCCGTCTGGCCCACGGTCACTTGCTCGATCATGCCATTCTATTATCGTCTTCTCACGTCCCTCCCCTTGGAAAGTTATGTATGGTTTACTTGCCGGAACCACAACCTTTTCTCTGTTGCCATAAACATATAAATGTAACTATATTAGCATTTGCATGCAAACTTTTACACATAATAAACACTAAAGAAACTGTCGCGTCAATAAACAAAAACAATAACTTGTACTCTACACAAATTTTAGTGTATATATATATACATTTTTCATGTAAATATTATACATACACGTAAACACCGGCTAATATACGAATCAGGATATTTTTCATGTTATTTGTTGAAACCGAGTCGACAGCCTCCTGAACAGTCGTGTAATCACCGAGCCCGTTGATGTCAACAGTGATGTTACGATGACCAGATGGTCCGACCCACTTGTGGCTAGGTGCAGAGGTTGCATTGGACGGTGAAGCATAAAGGAAATATAAGATTAAGAAGTACAAAATGTAGGCAGCCATGAAAACAGTACAAATGATGAGTTTGTTACGAATGTTTTTGTATTTATAACAAACCACAATGTGTTGTGTTATCTAGGACTAGGGATTTTGTGTGGATGTTTGGGGGTAGAGGTTAAAAAAACGGTGTTGTTAGCACAATAATTTGCAACGGTCATCTTTTGAGGCTGCTTAACTTGGCGGCTCGGCTTAGCTTGTGTTAGATTTCTTTAAAATTAATTACTTTTTAACATGCGTGTGTATTTATTTATGTATAAAGGGAATGTCTAACCAATGCCCTAAGCGCATTGGTTAAAATTTGTCTTTTTGTGATTTTTAATAACTATTTATGTGGGTCCCCATCCAAATATGCAACTTTATGTCAACTACAAGGACCATTTATGTAATAAAAAATCACAAGAAGACAAATCTTAACCAATGCCCTTAGGGCATTGGTTAGACATTCTCATGTATAAAAGCAAAAATTGAAACGATATGGCACATTTAACAAGATGAATTATTGGTTAACTAGGTAAGATATTAACTTTGCCTTTTTGTAAGTTTTGTTGATCCAAACCTTTTTAGAGCTTTTACCAATTACACTTATTAATGTGCTATATCAGCGTCATTTTTGTACATCCTTAATTACACACCAATAACTAAAATGTCTTTTTCAATTAAAAAAAAAAAACAATTGTTATTGCTACCTGTGGATTTTTTATTTTTTATTTTTTATTTTATTTTATTTTTTTTTTACCCAACACATTTCATTATACACAATAAAACTAAATTTTATGTATTTTTAGGACTAGAAATAAAGAAAATAAAAAGAAAAATACTTGAGAATTAACAATGTAAACATATATAACAGTTAGTTAAATAATAATAATAATAATAATAATAATAATAATAAAAATCTTCTTCTCCATTGGGGTGTCTTTTACCGATTACCAAACAAAATAATGTTACATATATTGTTCGTCGCCTAATAGTGGCAGCTTTCGCGTATTTGTTTGCCAGGGGCGTAATAATAGAGTACATGAAAATGGTGAAAGAAATCCTAAGCACGTGTTGAAGATTGTGGTTGATATGGTTAGACTTAAACTTGCGAAGAACATGAAAGATCTCAAGCATTCTCACTGATGGAGGCCGACTTGGTTTGAAGTTTAGAGGGCGCTGTTTTGTATCCCGTATTTTGTTTAGTGTCGCTTATGTTTCGTTTGTGTTATGGTCGTTATGCTTTGAGTATGTTCAAAGTATATAGTCTATTTTATAGGTCTTAAGGGTGGCTCATTACCACTCTCCCATGTACCTAAACTCATTTCATTCATTAATATATTGACCAGGTATAATCCATTTACCCAAAAAATTGTTATTATATGCAGGGTAGAGACTTGAAATTGTTGGAAGGATTCTTAGAGTTCTTCATGACACCTGAAGTATAGCACCTGAAAATGCTTTTATATAGAATTTGTGACTCCGCATTAATTTGACACGATGTCCCTGCGACAACACGTCAGGAATTCACCAAAAGAAGTTTGCGAAAGATCATCTAAGTGTTGTTATCTCTAAAAACAATATTCTAGATTTAGTTAAGTATGTATGCTTATCAAATTTCTTCTGGTAGCAAAAGTGCACATTTTGAAAAATGTTGCAAGTGCACTTATGTAAACTTTTTAGCTAATATGTCCTGAGCGCACAATTTTAAGCGTTGACATAACACTTGGCAACGCGCGGGTAAACAAAAACTCGTTGTTTTACAAGGACGAAATTGCATTTCAAATTTGATTTTCACTGGCATTAGGAAGCTCAATTTTAAAATCAGATGCTTCAATTGGTCAATCAAACATATTTTTTTTCAACTAAGCTTCAAATGGTGGTTTTCCTTTATAGTATTAGGCTGGGCACACTCGTTGTTTTAAATCGGTCGGTCACCCCCAAAATGCCTTTGACTACCGATATCAACATCGATCATTTCGAGTGTGGCATCCTGGTCATCATATCGGTCGAGGCATGTTTAATTACAACCGATATTCAATGCTCTCATATTCTCTCATTTTCCAATTTGACCGTTGCCATGTTAACGAAAAAAAAAACTTAACTTTTCCTATAAATACTAACTCAAACACATTTCTAAAACACACAATTTTAATCAACAATTCTATCTCAATATCTTCAAACACATTCTTTAATATGTCGTTCGAGCTATTATTTGGTTCTTCTTCGTCTTCCGACGATGAGGAAGTTTTTAGTGAGTTTGTGGAGTTTGCGGATTTTGCTTGGAAGGCTTACAAAGCATCACAGCCAAAAGTTCGACGAAGGTACATACGTAGGGATCATGAGGGTGCTTATAATCGTTTAGTGGCGGCATACTTCTCCAAAAACCAGCAGTTCGACGCAAGAACATTCCGTCGGCGGTTCCGAATGAGCCGAGAACTATTCACAGAAATTGTTCGAGAGGTAACCGATCATTCTCCTTATTTTCAACAAACTCTTGATGCTAGGGGCATACCTGGTATTAGCCCATTGGTCAAGTGTACTGCAGCCATTCGTCAATTGGGATCTGCGGCCGTTCCGATTCTCTTGGCGAGAATATGGCAATGGCTGCAACAACATACCGTGATTGTCTCCGTAAGTTTTGCAAGGTTATCATGGAGTTATATGGTGCTGAGTATTTGCGAAAGCCCACGTATTCTGACCTTGAAAGATTATATGCTCATCACGAGCATAAGCATGGCTTTCCTGGGATGATGGGAAGCATTGATTGTACAAGCTGGGAGTGGGAGAATTGCCCAAATAGTGTGCGAGCTCAATATGCTAGGGATGATCACGGGCCACATCCATTCATTTTATTGGAAGCGGTCGCTTCCCAAGATTTATGGATTTGGCATGCGTACTTTGGTGTCTCCGGAATGAATAACGACGTTAACGTTTTACGTCGTTCCCCTGTTTTCAATGATATCAAATATGGGAGAGCACCATACCTTGAATTCGAGGCTAACGATGTGGCTTACAAAAAGGGATATTATCTTACTGACGGGATATATCCACAATGGTCCGTTCTTATGAAGTCCATTTCAAATCCTCCCACAGGTGATGAAAAAAGAATATTGTACAAGAGGAAGCACGAAGCAGCAAGGAAAAATGTGGAACGAGCTTTTGGTGTGTTGAAGAAGAAGTGGAAAATGCTTAAAGTTCCTGCTCGAGGGTTGTATAAAAAGGATATCCAAGATATTATGTATACATGTATCATATTACATAATATGATCATTCGACACAAGCAGCGAGCGATATGTCCTACATGATTCGAAAATGAGGGACACCAAGATCATGATCCCTTAAGATCACATGAAGAATCGCTAGTAGTTACTCAGGAGCTAATGGAATCATCAACTCATCAACACTTAAAATCTGATTTGATCGAACACATTTGGAGAAATCGTCGAAATCATGTCAATGAAGAGAATGAAGTCGATAGTGACGATGACGATGAGGAAGACGATGAAGATTTTTTTTTATGTTTTTAACGTTATTTGAATAATTTACGTAATGTTTTTAATGTTTATTTGAATTTCGTACTGTAATGTTTTTAATTTTAATGAATTTAAATTTATTGTTTAAAATGTTTGAATTAAAAAAAAAAAAATCAAATCGGTCATTTGCATCTTCGTGGGTCATGGTCGGTGGAGAGAAGCGATGTGGCGGTGACTGGCAGCCTTAAAGATTGTTTTAATAAATGCATACATAATACATTATGCTTAAAACTAATACAGTAATTTGTAACTGTACCTACATTTGTTTGGCAACTTATACTATCAAATCATATTCGTATCATATCTCAGTCAACTTATGAGACCCGAACTATGAAATTTGGTACTTAAGGACTAATAATAAGCTGAAAAATAACTAACTTAGACCTTGAAAAGTCAAAACTGGGTTTGACATGTTAGTATGTATTCCATAATAATGAAACTAGTGGCTCAGTGGCTTGCACGCTTGGCTGAGCCAGTTTATATTAGATTAACACTTTTATTATCTTTTTGATATTTTATGTATAGTATATGCCATCCTTAGCCCATGCTGTTACAGGACCATTAACATGGGACCCTTTTGAGAGTTAGGAATTCGAACGTTAGAACAAGAAAACATTTGCCCTCCAAATTCTTCTACTATTCCTTCTTGGGAATGTCTAACCAATGCCCTAAGGGCATTGGTTAAGCTTTGTCTTCTTGTGGGTTTTAATTACATAAATGGTCCTTGTAGTTGACACAAAATTACATATTTGGTCCTTGTAGTTGACACAAAATTACATATTTGGACGGGGACCCACCTAAATAATAATTAAAACCCACAAGAAGACAAAGCTTAACCAATGCCCTAAGGGCATTGATTAGACATTCCCTTCCTTCTTTATTTAGTTATTACTGTATTTGTTTGATATCATAAATATATATCTGAATAAAGTAGAACTTTCATGTTAAAAATGTTATACGGAGTAATTGCTTATGATGATGAACAAATGATACTCCGTATACAAATTAGTTTGGTTAATAGAACTGCAACAATTCTTTATATGTTTTTTAAAGTGTTTAAATTAAACCTCACAAATTTATTAATTATATCAAAGTTCATTCAACTACTTCAATTACTCGATAGTTAAGATTCATCAACCATAGCATATACGGTAGATGACAAACAATCAACAAACGAACAAAATCCAACAAGTCTATCTTTGGGAGATCGAACACGTTGTCCCATTAACTTTCAAATCAAGAATGAGTATAGCAGTCGAATCCAATCACCTTCGCTTTTGGCAAGAAGATGCACTAGCTTAATAATACAACCCCTTTCATAAATAATTGTTACTCGACAAAAAACATACAATTAAAAAACCTTTTAGTCTACTCGTGGACCATCAAACAAGAAGTTGTGGGTTGTGAGATAAGTGATATATGTGTGTAAAAAATAATAAGGAAAAAATGATGATTAGAGATTTCTCTTCATTACTTTTTGCACTTTTACACATAACTAATCAATTATGGCAATTTCTTAAGTTAGTAATAGGAATTTTAAGTAAAGGAGATATATTAATATAAAAAGAGTAGTCATTTTGCAAACTCTTATTTTGATAAAAACTAAAGGACAAAAAGTTTAAATTCACTCAAAACTCTTATTTTGATGGGCTTTTTTGGCATTTTTGTACGTTTTCGTTCGCTTTCATATATTTTCGTTTGTTTTTTCATACGTTTTCGTCCGTTTTCATACTTTTTCGACCATTTTCAGACGTTTTTATACGTTTTCGCCGTTTTCGGCCGCTTTCATAAGTTTTCGTCTGTTTTCATAAGTTATCGTTTATTTTCATATGTTTTCTTACGTTTTCGTCCGTTTTCATGCGTTTTCATGCATTTTCGGCTGTTCTCATCTGTTTTCATAAGTTCTCGTCTGTTTTCATACGTTTCCGTTCGTTTTCATACGTTTTCGTCCAATTTTATATGCTTTCGTCTGTTGTTATACGTTTTCGCTGTTTTCATACGTGTTCGTACGTTTTCATAAGTTTTTATACGTTTTTGTCTGTTTTTATACGTTTTCGTCTGTTTTAAAACTTTTTTGACCGTTTGAAGACGTTTTCGTCCGTTTTCATACGTTTTCGGCCGTATTTAGACGTTTCCTATGTTTTGTTACGTTTTTCATATGTTTTCGTCCGTTTTCATACGTTTGCGTCCGGTTTTACGAATTTTTATACGTTTTCGTTCGTTTTGTACGTTTTCGTCTGTTTTTCCACGTTTTCGTTCATTTTCATATGTTTTCGTACATTTTTTCCGTTTTCGTACAAAAACGTATAAAAGCGTATGAAAACATACGAAAATATACAAAAAACTATAAAAACAGATAAAAGCGATATAAGACTTACCCCCTCGAAAAAAAACTTTTGACCAACTAAACCAAAGTTTAATCAATGGGTCTCAAATTGTCACCTATGATATTTTAAGTTCATGATAGTGTAATTTTGTTTACTAGTTAAGCTGTTTAGTTTAATTTTGCTTTGAAGTGCATTGGATTGATGTGTTTTGTTTATTTGGTTGCTTCATATTAAAGTTGTATCAACTGTAATATTTTAAGTTGATGATAACTACAATGCTTATTAGTTAAACTATATTATATGACATGTCTAATATTGTAACACCCCCAAAATATGGTTCAACAGAAGCATACATACATTGAGGTGCTACCATACTGGTATCACAACATAAGGTACTAAGAATGGTTTTTATTTCATTCATTTAGAATAAATTTTATTATAAAAAATATTAAGTTTACATTATATGAAAGTAGTGCGGAAATTGGCCCATAAAGTAATTAAAGCGGTCCCAATTGTTCATCAGAGTCGCCTATTGATGAGTGTGTAAATACTCATCATTTTTGGTTAAATCTGAACTGCAAAACGTTTAAAAATGCTCAGAAATGCATCAAAATACTAAAAATATCTCAAAATTGCATTTTATATGTTTCAGATGCAAAATGTTTAAAATCAGATGAAAAATGAGCTAAGTTTGCATAATTGGCGTTTCGTCCCCAGTTTCAAAAGTTGTCAGAAATAGTCCCTGAGCACTTAATTTCAAAAGAAAAATCACCAAAGGTCCTTTTAAAATCATAAGTTGTCAAAATTAGTCCTTTGGTGAAAAATATCAAAAGTTTTGAGAAATTACAAATTTGGTCCTTCAAGTTTAAAAATTGGCAAAAATGGCCCTTGGAAATTTGAAAATGTCAAGTTTGGTCCTTGTATTATTGAAACTTGTCACTTTTGGTCCCTTGGAACAACTTTGCATAAATGGCAGAATTGGTCCTCCATTTTTCAGAAATTACACAAAAGGTCCTTGTTATTAATACCCTTTATATCATTTTGGACCCTATCATAAACCCTTGGACCCTGCCAAACCATTGTGACCCCTTCCTTTTTGACCCCTTCCCTTTTAATATTACCCCCGGTCAACCCACTGGTCAAACACACTACCTCGCGCCTTTTTCCTTCTTCCTCACCAAATCCCTGCAACACTTCACCTCCCATCATTCCAGCTCAAACCTCACCTTCCCTTGTTCCCTCCACCTCCACCAAACTCCAAATTGCATTTAATGCACCCCTGTCCATCTCACTCAACCCTCCCAGTTGATAAACACATTTTGGCGCCAAAATCAATCAAACGGCCAAGATCACTCCAAGCTATCCAATGGCCCTAAATTGAAGTGGGAACTGCTCAGAAGTCAAAGGGAAGTCTTTTTGGGTATAAATAAAGGAGGAAGAAGGAAGAGAGAGAGGAGTACTTAGTTTATTTTAAAAATGTATGTCGTTTCAAGTTTTTTATGTCTTAAATAGCTTATTAGTTGTAATTTCAAGTGTAGTTGTATTAAACTCAGATATTTCAGTGTATTAGAACCATTTTCAAGTATCAAATCAAGTTGCATTACAATTTCATGTTTTATGCTCACTGTTGCAAAATTTCAGTTTCCAACTCCTATGTTCAAGCTTCAACTAGCTTATTTTTAAACTCAAATAAGCTTATATAAGCTCCTTATAGCTTTTTGTAAGCTTACATTTAAATTTCAAGCAAATTTGTTATTGGGTCAACAAAAGTCAACTGAATCATCAAATTGAAGTGGAAATGGATATGGGTGATGCAGTGCTGGATTTGGGTTGATTTAGAGTTTATTGGGTTGATATATATAGGATAGAGGTTCTTTGGTTGGTTGATTTCAAGCCATTGTGGCTGGGACCATATGTAAGTTCAAGTCCAATTTATTGCACTATATGTATTTGTAGTTATAAATAGTTCAAACCTTTTTAATTAGTTGTATTCAGAGTAATTAGACTCAGTGTGATCAGTAAAACAAGCTAGTGCAGTAGTTTGCTTAATTAAAATTGCATATCAGTGAATTCAAGTAGTGTTTGGATTTCTGCTCAATCTGTGTTTTAGGCTTGTTCAGTGGTTGAGGATTGTTGTTCTAGGATTATTGAGTTCATTTATACTCATATCTGTCTTAATATTGCACCTGCATTAGCCCAAAGTCAAAAATCACATAAGATCTGTCTTAAGTACTTAACTGTTGGAATTTTATAAATTCTAAAACTTGTTTTGTGTTTAAAATTCATAGACAAAGCTTGCAGTAGTTCCATTTCATCATTTAACATCATATTCAGTTGATAAATTGGTTTCAAAGTTCGTAAAAGTCAAGCTTGCAAAACTGCTTCAAAAGTCAAAACATGAAAAATCCAGTTTGAGCCCAACTGAGTTGATTTTTAATTGCTTCATTTCTGGGTCAAATCAAATGAAATTGTAGGTTTAAAAAGTTCAGTTGGTCTATTTTCTTATTAACATTTTTGTAGATTTTTGTCAATTTTTTATAAGCTCTAAATGAGCTTGTCAATTGGGTCTTATTTCCCCTGTGCACAAACTCAGTATTAACTGAGTGTGCACAGGTTTTGTGCAGGCTTGTCACAGAGTTCATAAGAGCTTGTCCAAGTTTGGTTTTTGGTTTACAAGTTCTTAGCCAGGTCTAGTTTAGGTTCCAACTCTTGGTTTTAAGTCTCAGCTTATTAGGTAGCTTATTGTCTAGCTTAAAAGTCATAGGCTAAAACTGATTTTGGCACTTAAAGCCAATTCACCAAATCTGTTGAGCTTGCAATTCAGAGGTTTAGGCTTGTGGATACTTGTTGCATTTGGGTACTTTTAGCATTCTATAGCTTCTGTATCAGCTTGGTTCTCATTTGTAGCATTTTGGCTTATTTCAAGTGCTTATTAACAAGCACTTGTGATTGCAGTTCCATATTCTTGCACATAACCCCCTGTTTTTATATTTTTCCCAGATTCTTAATATTATTTTAGACTTTTCTTGAATTTTTCAGATTTTTCTAAGTCAGTTTGCTATTTTTCTTTATTTAAAACAGTTTTTAAGCCTTTTTAATTAGCATTTAATACAAATAAATCAGAAAAGTTTCAAAAAAAAAAATAATTTTTCATTTTTCCTAGGATAAGATAAATATAAAAAGTCAAAAAAAATATTTTTTCAGATTTTTCTTAGTTAAATTTGTATTTTTAAGCAATTTAAGTAGTTTTAAATAGTTTTTAATTCATAGAAAATAGATAAATGATCAGAAAAATATAAAAATAGTTTTGAAAATTCTCTTTAGTTATTTTAGATTTTTCCAAGTCATAATTTCATTTTTCAAGCTTTATTTCATATTTTCTTGTATTTTAGGGTATTATTAAATAAGTAAAAATAGTTTTTAATTAATAACAATTAGATAAATAATTTTAAAAATAATTTTCTTTTTCTAAAAATTTTCTCTTATCATTAGGTTTGTAAAAATGTCATTTTTATATTTTTAGGATTTATATTGCTTCAGTTTCACATTTTCTTTTGTACGTCACGTAGTTTTTAATTTAAATTTTATAAAAGAAAAATCAAAAACATCATTGTGCAAATAGTGATAGCGTTTATTTAATATAGTTTATCTTTTTAATTTTCTTTAATTTGCATTTAAGCCCCTGTAATTTATAAACTTTCTCTTTAGTTATAATCAATCATATCTCCTTCCCGTTCAAATCCTCTCGATCACTATTCGTTTGATTATTCTCGCACAGCTCGTTGGGACTTAACGACCTGGGGAAACACTATACTCTCCTGGACTTCATTGCATTTGTTTCCAGACTGTTTTAAGTTTGTTACGGTTAGCCATTCACAAGTGGCTAGCTTGCGTGATAAAACTTGACGGTTCAGGAGCGAATCAAATTTTTGGCGCCGCTGCCGGGGAGCTGTGCTAATTATCTTCCGTCTAGCAGATTAGTAATTTGAATATTCACTCTTTGTTCATACCATCCATCTATATCTATATATATATTTTCTTATAAAAAATCCAAAAACCCAAAAACATCCAAAAACGTATAAAACACAAAAATATTTTCCTTTTGTTTCTATATATATATCAAAGATAAAAATACAAAAAGATTTGTCGTTTTCTTTGTTTAAATAATAACAACATAAAAGATTACCACCGCAAACCAAGGCAGTGTACTACCTAACTGGGGGTACGACCATAATAAGTTCCCGAACCAAAGATTAAAACTTGCCTTTGTGTCCTTGTGATTGGTGTACCTTTTTCAAAGAAGCCATTCATCTTGTGATTATTGGTTTAAGTTCATTGTTGTTTTGCCTCGATTTTGTTTTAATTGGATTTGTTGTTATATCTACTTGTCAAAACCGAAAACTCAAAAGATTCTTCTTACCCCATTTTCATAATTCATTTTCATAATTCCCATTCCCTTCCTTAACTCTGAGATATCTTAGAGTTAACTCTAGTGTATGCGCACTCGCTCTTCTAGATCTGTAAGCCCATTTCGTGAGCTTGTCAAGATTCCAAGAAGGCGTGTCCGTGACTTTCGCTCCATCGTCGGATCGAGATCCGGACTTCTCACACTACTTCCGCTATCATGGCGGAAGAACGTCCTATGTGTGAGCTTCTCCAGGCACCCATCGACGGGTATGGAGATGCTATTGTTATCCCAGCCATTGTGGTTGAAAATTTTGAACTCAAAACCGGGTTACTGAATCTTGTAACCTCAAGTCAATTCTATGGTTTTGGCGGGATGATCCTCAAGCTCATATTCGATGGTTTAACAAGATTGCATCTACCATCAAATACAAGAATGTCCCTACTGATGTCTTTGTTAAGCTTCTTCTGTTCCCATTTTCTCTTGAGGGACAAGCCCGGATTTGGCTTGAAAAACAAACCCCTCAATCAATCGAGACATGGGAAGACCTGGTGAAGAAATTTGTGAATGAATTCTATCCACCTTCCAAAACCACGAGTCTTAAAAATGAAATCATCAAGTTCACACAAAAGTTTGATGAATCCTTCAGTGAATCGTGGGATCGTTTTAAGGAGTTGCTTAGCAAATGTCCTCACCACGGTTTCTCCGAGTTAATGCAACTCGATACTTTCTATAATGGAGTGAGTCAATCTGATCAAGATTCTCTTAATTCCTCCGCTAGAGGAAATTTCTTGAGCAAAACTGTAAAAGACGCTTTAACGATAATTGAAAACAAGTCTAAAGTCCGCACTGCACGAAGCAAACCGGTTGTTTCCCAAGTCAGTGTTGGTCCTTCTACTTCATCGCCCGTGAGTCAATCTAGCACCGATGCTAAGATTGACAAACTCACGGAAGCAATTCAAGCTTTGGTTCTCTCCAACCAAAAGAAAGTTTCTTTTCCACAAACTTCACCTCCTGCTGAAGTTAAGAAAGTGGAAGTCTGTGTTACTTGCGGTGGCCCCATGCCTATTACAACTGTATGGCCACCGATGGTAACCCTTTTGAATCAAATGCTGTGGGCGGGATTTCTAATCCAGGAGGCATCCAATACCGTGCTCCTATGGACCCGAACCACCGTCCTAACCACTACCCTGGACCACCCGGTTTCACCCAAAACCGTAATCAAAATCAGAATAGAATAAACCAAGGTTTTCAAAACCAAGGTAATTTTAGTCAAAATAACGGTTTTCAAAATCAAAGTCAAAATTTCCAAAACCAAGGAAATTTTAATAGAAACCAAGGTCAGGGTAATTTCAACCCAGGGTATTTTCATGCTAATAATCAAGGAAATTTCCAAAATCAAGGCCCTAATCCAAACAATAGGGGCCGAATTTTCTGTGCAAAATCAAGCCATTGTTCCAACGGACCATCATCGATGAGTTGTTGAAGTAATTCATGAAATCCCAAGATGAAATGAACAGGTTGTTGGTTAGCCAGATTTCGACATTAAGAAGTCTTTAAATGATCAACCCTCGGGCTCAGGTACTTTACCTAGCAACACGATCGCTAATCCGAGGGGCGATGCAAAGGCGATCACAACCAGAAGTGGTGCTTCATATGCTGGACCCGCTATTCCTACTACCTCTTCTTCTTCTCTTCCGAAGGTAGTGGAAAGTGAACCTGAGGCGACAAAGGACCAAGTGCAACCTACTAGCTCACAAAGTACAGCACATGTCCATCCTCAGGTTGTCCCGAAACCCAAAACCAAACCTGGAGTTGTTTTTGAACCTCCAGCTGACAACCCCAAATCCAAAACTTCTATTCCTTACCCCTCACGTTTAAATGAGCAAAAGCTCCGGGAAAAGGCCAATCATCAAATGGAAAAGTTTTTTCAAATTTTCCAAGAACTCCATTTTGACATAAGCTTTGCGGATGCCATCATGCTGATGCCCAAGTTTGCATCAACTCTCAAACACATGTTAAGCAACAAGGAAAAACTGTTTGAAATGGCTAAGACTCCTTTGAACGAGAACTGCTCAGCAGTTTTGTTAAAGAAGCTTCCCGAGAAGCTAGGAGATCCTGGAAAATTTCTTCTCCCTTGTGTTTTTCCAGGAATGATTGAATGCTTTGCCCTTGCCGATCTTGGTGCAAGTATCAATCTGATGCCTTATTCAGTGTGGAAGAAACTTTCTCTTCCGGAACTTATTCCTACCAGCATGACTCTTGAGCTTGCAGATCGTTCTATATCGCGTCCTCTTGGCATCGCCGAGGATGTATTTGTGAAAGTAGGAAAGTTCCATTTTCGGTGATTTTGTGGTTGTTGATTTCGATGCCGATCATCGGGTCCCTCTCATTGTTGGACGAGGATTCCTGAGAACGGGCCGTGCTCTTATTGATGTATTTGAGCAAGAAATCACGTTACGTGTGGGTAATGAAGCTGTTACCTTTAATCTTGATCAAACTTCGAGGTACTCCTCAAATTATGATACTGAATCAGTTAATCGAGTCGATTTAATTGATATTGCTTCAGAGGAGTATTCTCAAGAGTTTCTTGGTTATCTTCATAATTCTGTGAGTGGGGATTGACAGGCTCGTTGTACCAATCAAAAATAAACCTAATTACCTTATACTAGATAGAGCAAGCGGGTATCGTATCCACGAGGAGTATGTGGTTCTAATTTAAGTTTTGAGGTGATCACTGATCAATAAAAGTTTTGGTTTTGAAATCTTAATAACTAAATTACTAATTAAACTAAATTCTATGAAATAAATAACTAGTTTAACACTTAATACTAAAACTACTAATTAACGGAAAAGCAAATAAACAAATAAAAATTAAATAAGCAAATAAGAGCGAAGTTGTGAACAATTGAGTGAAAAGCAATCCCTCCCGGCTCCGGATATATTGATATGACTGATGCGCTCCAGAACAGTCAAGCTTTATCACACAAGCCTGCCACTTGTGAATGGCAGACCGTAACCAGCTTAAAACGGCTCAGGAACGAACTCAATGAAGATCTGGGGAGTATAGTGTTTCCCCGGGTCGTTATGTCCCAGCGAGCTGTGCAATGGATTATCAAACGTATAGTGATCGCGAGATTTGAACGGGAAATGAGAATTTGGATTATTATAACTACAGAGGAAGTACATAAACTACAAGGGCTTAAATGCAAATTAAAGAAAGTTAAAAAGATAAAAAATATTAAATAAACGCTATCACTATAATTAAAATGATGTTTTTGTTTTTATGTTTTTATAAAACTGAATTAAAAACTACGTGACGTACAAATTAAAAAGTGAAACTTAATCAATATTAAACCTAAAAATATGAAAAATACATTTTTACAATCCTAATGATAAAAGAAAATTTATAGAAAAAGAAAATTATTTTTATAACTATTTAATTAATTATTATTAATTAAAAACTATTTTTAACTATTAAGTAATAGCCTAAAATACAAGAAATTAGGAAATAAAGCTAGAAAAATAAAATTAAGACTTAGAAAAATCTAAAATATCAAAATAGAATTTTCAAAACTATTTTTGTATTTTTCTGATTACTTTTCTATTTTTTATGAATTAAAAAACTATTAAAACTAATTAAATGGCTTAAAAATTACAAAATAAACTATGAAAAATCTGGAAAATTACTTTTTACTTTTTATATTTATCTAAACTTAAGAAAAATGAAAAATTATTTTTTTGAACCTTTTCTGAATTTTTTGTATTTAAAGCTAATTAAAAAGTGCTAAAAACTAATTTAAATTAAGAAAAATAGCAAACAAGCTTAGAAAAATCTGAAAATTTCAGGAAAAGTCTAAAATTATACTAGGTATATAAGAAAAATGGAAAAACAGGCACTTATGTGGAGAAATTAAGAACTGATGAATCAAGTGCTTATAAATAAGCACTTGAATAAGCTAAATGAAGACCAAAAGCTACCAAATGTTTACAGAAGCCAAAATATGCTACAATGACCAAAATGCAATGAGAATCAACAAGCTAATACCACAGGATCACAATGAACACAGATTTGATGTCTATGATTTTCAAATTCAACAACAGATTCTGAGTGCTTACTTTGGACACAAGCACAAGATGTAAAATAAGTTCAAACTGAAAACTATAAATTGGAACTTGGAAAAGACCTGGTTGAGACCAAGTACACCAAAAATCAGACTATGGGAAGCTCTAATGAGCCCTGTGCACCTTGCACAAAATCTGAGAAACTCAGTGTCAACTGAGTTCAGTGGAGCAGGGCACTTAGGTCCAAAAGAGGAGCTTGTTTGAAGCTTATAGAAAAATGACAAAAATCCACAAAAATGCAGATAAGTAAGGTTACCAGTTGAACTTTTTAAAATGCCAAATCCCACTTGATGTAGCTCAAAATTGAACTCATGAAAAATCTTCTTAGATGAGCCAAAAACAGATTTGTGCCATTTTGACTTTTGACAAAGGTGATGAGGTTTGACCAAAATGGATTTTGAATCCAATTTTATTACTGATGTAGATGTTATATGATGTTATGAACCTAATGCAATCAATGTTATAGACTTCTAAACACAAAACAATGATTTTGCAATCCTAAAATCTCAACAGTGGACAGTAAGACAGATTTAAGTGAAATGTTGACTAGAAGCTTTGCAGACCCAATATTTTGACTCAAATGAGCTCAAATACACTTAATAAACATAAACCAATAGAACTTAACTACTGAGTAGACCATTATGACAGATGGATCAGTAAATCCAAACACCCTTGTATGTAACTGTTTTGAACTCAAAACTAACCCAGACACTGAACCAGCTTGCAATCATTATCAAACTAACTTAATATAACTTAATTACTACTGTTTGAACAGATTTTAACTAGTTTTGACAGTAGAAACAGATTATGCTTTTGAACTAAATAACAACTTACAAGATGTCCATTAGCCACTATGGCTTGAATCCAAGTAACCAAAGGATCTCTAACCTATTTATATCAACCCACTAGACCTAAATCAACCCATATCCAGCTCTGCTTCACCCATTGACCAAATCTGCATCATTTTTGCACCTGTTTGACTTTTGTTGACCAAGGATCAAAATGAATGGAAATTTGAATGTGAGCTTGTACAAAGCTATCATAAGCTCATTTAAGCTTATTGAAACTAATAAATGAGATTTATGAAGCTTTTAAATGAGATTTTGACTTTGAAAATTTCAACAGTTATGCAAATAAGTGAAAATAGATAAAAACTTAGAATCACTGATTAAAACTTGGTAATACTGCAAATTTAACTTGAGTTTAACATTTGAGAACACAAAATTACAGATTTGAAATCAAACTAATACATTAAAGATAAAAACGACATAGGAAAATTTTAAACTAATAATCTACTACCTATCTTGCTTCTTTTCTCTTTCTTTTATAACCCAATCTTCTTCTCTCTCTCTTCTGAATGTATCCCATCAATCCTTAGCCATTGGATGGCTCAAAATGATCACAACCGTTTAAATGGATTTTTGGCGCCAATTTGGTTATCTGCCAATTGGGGGTTGAGTGAAAGGTTAGGGATGCATTAAATGAACCTTGGATGTTAGTTGTGGAGTGGGGAACATATTTGAGTGGAAATTGAGGAGGGGGGATGGGAGGAGATGTGTTGCAGGCAGGCAGGTAGGAGAAGACTTTTTGGCGGGTTGAGATTTTTGACCAGAGTTTAATAATACACAGGGGGGGTCACAATTGCATATTGACAGGGGTCCAAGGCTATGGCAGGGTCCAAAATGGGTTTAAGGGCTTTAATTATCAAGGACCATTAGTGTAAAATCTGAAAATTGCAAGGACCAATTCTGCCAATTCATCAAAGTTGCTTCAAGGATTAAAAGTGACAATCTCAAAAAGTACAAGGACCAAACTTGCCATTTTCCAATTTCCAGGGGCCATTTTTGCCAATTTTCAAAGTTGAAGGACTAAACTTGTAATTTTCTCAAACTTTTCATATTTTTCACCAAAGGACTAAATTTGACAACTTTTGATTTTAAAAGGACCTTTGGTGACTTTACTTTTGAAATTATGTGCTCAGGGACTGTTTTTGACAACTTTTGAAACTTGGGGGACTAAAACTGCAATTTTGCAAATTTGATATGTTTTTCATCTGATTTTGATATTTTTGCATTTAAAACACATAAAACACTGATTTGTGATATTTTCATCATTTTGATGCATTTTTGAGTGTTTTCGGATGATTTTGCAGTTTATATTGTACAAAAATGATGAGTATTTAGACACTCATCAATCCCCCACACTGAGATATTGCTAGTCCCTAGCAATGATTTGAGAAAACATAATGGATTTTAATCTCTTTACCAAAAGCCATTACTTCTGGAGTAGCCAAATGTTTCAGTTCAAGTAAGAACCATGGTACTCCGATAACCATGTGATTTTGAGCAAACCACCGACTTTTAACGGATTTGATTTTGTCTTTACCAGAAGCCGTACCCTACTGGACTAGCCAACTCTTAGATAAATTATCAATATTATCTTTGGTGAGTGATTACCAATTATGTTTTTTCCACTGCCTTTACCACAAGCCATAAACTTGCGGGCTAGCCAACTCTTCACTTTTTAGGATATGGTGAGCTGAATACCATACAATTTTGGGCAAATTGCAAGCCGTCAACGGATTTGAGATATCTTTACCAAGAGCCGTTTGCTCCTGGATTAGCCAATCCTTTTGTTTTTTAGACAAGGCGGACTGATAACCAAATGAGTAAGTGTAAAACACTTACTCCAAAAAAATTTTGGCCAAAAACGGGGGAATTAGGCGGATAAATATGATAAAATTCGTGAGAATTCCCCCCCACACTTAGAAATGAATATTGCCCTCAATATTCAAAGTACCGGCGGTTATGCCGAAACAAAGAACGTAAAAGGGAAATATTACGGCCATTATTTAGAAAGAAGATTTTTTTTTTTTTTTTTTTTTTGAGCATGTGGGGCAACCCCCCCACACTAGGGTGGTAGAAAATAGAAAGAAGTCAGAAATATGGGTGAAAACCCATATGGCATGCTACTGTTTTTGATTTCCGAGTCGCTAGCTTGACTCGACCCCGAATTCATTGGTTCATGGGGAAGTAAGTGGAATAGACAATCTCCATCGGACTTTCATTCAAGATGTTTGGACAAACATTTGAAGCACGTGAAAGTTCCACACCGATGAGATATATACAGACAGACCCGGCTCACAAATGGTACATGGAAATGCCGGGGTCAAAGATAGTGTCCTCACTCCCGAACGAGTGAAGAAGAGAGGAAGTCACCAGGTAGGTGAAGAAAAGAAGGAAAATCATGATGACGATCATGATAAGATCTTCTTCCTCAGGGTCAAGTGCAGTTGCACTCGTTTGGATTATATCGGTTGAGCTCTTAGGTTTGGAAAGCATCTCGGGAGGGAGGGTTGGAAAATTTGTCATAGAAATACAAACTCTCATGATTGAGAACTTTTCCCCCCGATCATGATTTTTGCCATCCAAGCGATCATACTCCGGCGGAGTCATGATATGAGTGAGTTCATCTGAGAACTCCTTGAAGGTGAATGAATCATATTCAGAATTGATATGAGTGGGTTCACTGGTGAACTCCTCCAATGTAAATGATTCATAATCGGGGAGAGAATTATGAAAATGAAAAGTGGTACTGCCACTAATCTTCTCTCCCATATTATCAAAACAGAAGGCTTTCATTTCCGGAATAGAATCATCGGAAAGAATGTCACTATCCTTAATGGGGATAGGAGATGAAATAGGTTTTTCATTGAAAGCCTCGATTTTAGAAATGAGAAGACTGACATTCAGTAATGTTGCACGAAGTGCTTCATCTTTGATTTCCGTGTCAGTAACTTCATCATTCTCTTCTTCTAAGCTAACAAGCTCAGAAGGTAAATCTTCCACATAAGCGATGTCTCCACAAGACAATGAATCATCATCAGAATCGGAGAACATCTTAACATGATCTTTTGGGAAGACAAGAGGGGAAGGGATATCACACAAATGCTCGAGAATTCCCTGTGACTCTCTTGGGATTGGGACAAGGCTCTCAACACTAGACTTTATGAATTCGTCCGATTCCTTTTCAGGAACAGTGTCAAGATGCTCATCCCCCATAATAAGAGAGTGAGTGGGAGCTTCGGGTGTGATAGCAGTTGTTTGAGATGGAATCTCAACTGCTGGGATATCAACTGACTGAGGAGGTTGAGAAATATTATTTTTAAAAGGATAAAAACCCTCCTCGTCATCATCATATAGAGCTGCCTTAAGAAATTGGGAACGCTTTAGAGCTGCATGCTCTAGGGCTAATAATTCTTCCCTTGATTGGCGGGCCTCTCGCTCTTTGGCTAGCAATTCTCCAATGGTTTTCTCACCACTCACTTGATTCTTAAGGTTTTGAATTATATCATCAAGTTTTTCATTGCGGTTTCAAAATCTTGGGAATTTTCTTTAGGCAACGGTTCAGGTGGAGTTTGAACCGTATGGTGCTGTGGAGGTTGGAAATTGTCAAAACCGGAAGTATAGTAATTTTGATTCCACGGTTGACATTGAAAATGATCGTGAGGACCTCCACAATTCTCCCAACAGTAAAACTGATGTGGCTGTGAGTCGTATGTGCTGGAGTCATAATTGTTATCGAGGAACCGCCCATAGACAAGCGTGTTTCCGATTGACAATCAGAAGCTGTAGTGTGAACCGCCACGTACTCACAACAGATAAAATTGTTGAGTTTGGATTGGTGAATCATATGGATGTTGGTCATAACCAAAGTTCTGAGCATCACTGGAAAACTGTTCATAGACAAACGTATTTCCGGATTGACACTCAAATCCTTGGTGAGGACCTCCACAATATTCATAACAGATATGTTGGTTATATGATGATAAGTCGGGCTGTGGTGGGTAATTGGAAAAGTTTGAGGGATCGTTAAATGAGTTCGGATTAGGATCATAATCAAATGAATTCCTCGAACCACAAAACAAACAACTCCCGTTATGGATATCATTACCACATTGTACACAAGTACACCAACGACAGGGTGAACCAAAGAGAGGCTCACCACAACCGACACAAGGAATAAACGATTGCATTTGAGAGTTATGAAGAGGAATCGGTTTATTCAAAGAATCAACAAAACCAACATGGTGATCCGGATGACTATCAAGTCTCGAAGAACATTCAGAAAAATCAGGAGGTGGGACAAGTGGTGTGCTCTGAGAGCTAGCAATTTCCACCACTTCCGTTATGGTCTCCGGTTCTTGAATGGGTTCATCGGGTTGTGGCGGATGGTCGGAAAAACTTGGAGAATCATCGAGAGAGTTATCAGATAATTCGCACCAATAACAATATTTGCTTGCACCCATCCTTCCACATCGCTTGCATAAACAATCCGGATTCTGACAATCGAGCTGATCCTCTTCCATACGGCTTTTGTAGTGGAAACAACGAGGATAATCGAATGTCGCCATGAGAATTAAACATGTAGAGGGTTAAAGAAATAGAATTAAACGGTTTTGAGGTTAAAGAAGAGTAGAATCAAACGGTACGAGGGGGTAAGAGAAATAGAATCATACGGATAAGAGGAATGAGAAGAGTATTTTTGTATTTTTGAATAAGAAAATATAAACATATACAGATGGATGGTATGAACAAAGAGTGAATATCCAAATTACTAATCTGCTAAACGTAAGATAATCAGCACAGCTCCCCGGCAGCGGCGCCAAAAAATTTGATGCGCTCCAGAACAGTCAAGCTTTATCACACAAGCCTGCCACTTGTGAATGGCAGACCGTAACCAGCTTAAAACGGCTCAGGAACGAACTCAATGAAGATCTGGGGAGTATAGTGTTTCCCCGGGTCGTTATGTCCCAGCGAGCTGTGCAATGGATTATCAAACGTATAGTGATCGCGAGATTTGAACGGAAATGAGAATTTGGATTATTATAACTACAGAGGAAGTACATAAACTACAAGGGCTTAAATGCAAATTAAAGAAAGTTAAAAAGATAAAAAATATTAAATAAACGCTATCACTATAATTAAAATGATGTTTTTGTTTTATGTTTTTATAAAACTGAATTAAAAACTACGTGACGTACAAATTAAAAAGTGAAACTTAATCAATATTAAACCTAAAAATATGAAAAATACATTTTTACAATCCTAATGATAAAAGAAAATTTATAGAAAAAGAAAATTATTTTTATAACTATTTAATTAATTATTATTAATTAAAAACTATTTTTAACTATTAAGTAATAGCCTAAAATACAAGAAATTAGGAAATAAAGCTAGAAAAATAAAATTAAGACTTAGAAAAATCTAAAATATCAAAATAGAATTTTCAAAACTATTTTTGTATTTTTCTGATTACTTTTCTATTTTTTATGAATTAAAAAACTATTAAAACTAATTAAATGGCTTAAAAATTACAAAATAAACTATGAAAAATCTGGAAAATTACTTTTTTTACTTTTTATATATATCTAAACTTAAGAAAATTGAAAAATTATTTTTTTGAACCTTTTCTTAATTTTTTGTATTAAATGCTAATTAAAATTGCTTAAAAACTAATTTAAATTAAGAAAAATAGCAAACAAGCTTAGAAAAATCTGAAAATTTCAGGAAAAGTCTAAAATTATACTAGGTATATAAGAAAAATGGAAAAACAGGCACTTATGTGGAGAAATTAAGAATTGATGAATCAAGTGCTTATAAATAAGCACTTGAATAAGCTAAATGAAGACCAAAAGCTACCAAATGTTTACAGAAGCCAAAATATGCTACAATGACCAAAATGCAATGAGAATCAACAAGCTAATACCACAGGATCACAATGAACACAGATTTGATGTCTATGATTTTCAAATTCAACAACAGATTCTGAGTGCTTACTTTGGACACAAGCACAAGATGTAAAATAAGTTCAAACTGAAAACTATAAATTGGAACTTGGAAAAGACCTGGTTGAGACCAAGTACACCAAAAATCAGACTATGGGAAGCTCTAATGAGCCCTGTGCACCTTGCACAAAATCTGAGAAACTCAGTGTCAACTGAGTTCAGTGGAGCAGGGCACTTAGGTCCAAAAGAGGAGCTTGTTTGAAGCTTATAGAAAAATGACAAAAATCCACAAAAATGCAGATAAGTAAGGTTACCAGTTGAACTTTTTAAAATGCCAAATCCCACTTGATGTAGCTCAAAATTGAACTCATGAAAAATCTTCTTAGATGAGCCAAAAACAGATTTGTGCCATTTTGACTTTTGACAAAGGTGATGAGGTTTGACCAAAATGGATTTTGAATCCAATTTTATTACTGATGTAGATGTTATATGATGTTATGAACCTAATGCAATCAATGTTATAGACTTCTAAACACAAAACAATGATTTTGCAATCCTAAAATCTCAACAGTGGACAGTAAGACAGATTTAAGTGAAATGTTGACTAGAAGCTTTGCAGACCCAATATTTTGACTCAAATGAGCTCAAATACACTTAATAAACATAAACCAATAGAACTTAACTACTGAGTAGACCATTATGACAGATGGATCAGTAAATCCAAACACCCTTGTATGTAACTGTTTTGAACTCAAAACTAACCCAGACACTGAACCAGCTTGCAATTATTATCAAACTAACTTAATATAACTTAATTACTACTGTTTGAACAGATTTTAACTAGTTTTGACAGTAGAAACAGATTATGCTTTTGAACTAAATAACAACTTACAAGATGTCCATTAGCCACTATGGCTTGAATCCAAGTAACCAAAGGATCTCTAACCTATTTATATCAACCCACTAGACCTAAATCAACCCATATCCAGCTCTGCTTCACCCATTGACCAAATCGCATCATTTTGCACCTGTTTGACTTTTGTTGACCAAGGATCAAAATGAATGGAAATTTGAATGTGAGCTTGTACAAAGCTATCATAAGCTCATTTAAGCTTATTGAAACTGATAAATGAGATTTATGAAGCTTTTAAATGAGATTTTAACTTTGAAAATTTCAACAGTTATGCAAATAAGTGAAAATAGATAAAAACTTAGAATCACTGATTAAAACTTGGTAATACTGCAAATTTAACTTGAGTTTAACATTTGAGAACACAAAATTACAGATTTGAAATCAAACTAATACATTAAAGATAAAAACGACATAGGAAAATTTTAAACTAATAATCTACTACTCTTTCTTGCTTCTTTTCTCTTTCTTTTATAACCCAATCTTCTTCTCTCTCTCTTCTGAATGTATCCCATCAATCCTTAGCCATTGGATGGCTCAAAATGATCACAACCGTTTAAATGGATTTTTGGCGCCAATTTGGTTATCTGCCAATTGGGGGTTGAGTGAAAGGTTAGGGATGCATTAAATGAACCTTGGATGTTAGTTGTGGAGTGGGGAACATATTTGAGTGGAAATTGAGGAGGGGGGATGGGAGGAGATGTGTTGCAGGCAGGCAGTAGGAGAAGACTTTTGTGCAGGTTGAGATTTTTGACCAGAGTTTAATAATACACGGGGGTCACAATTGCATATTGTGAGGGGTCCAAGGCTATGGCAGGGTCCAAAATGGGTTTAAGGGCTTTAATTATCAAGGACCATTAGTGTAAAATCTGAAAATTGCAAGGACCAATTCTGCCAATTCATCAAAGTTGCTTCAAGGATTAAAAGTGACAATCTCAAAAGGTACAAGGACCAAACTTGCCATTTTCCAATTTCCAGGGGGCCATTTTGCCAATTTTCAAAGTTGAAGGACTAAACTTGTAATTTTCTCAAACTTTTCATATTTTTCACCAAAGGACTAAATTTGACAACTTTTGATTTTAAAAGGACCTTTGGTGACTTTACTTTTGAAATTATGTGCTCAGGGACTGTTTTTGACAACTTTTGAAACTTAGGGGACTAAAACTGCAATTTTTGCAAATTTGATATGTTTTTCATCTGATTTTGATATTTTTGCATTTAAAACACATAAAACACTGATTTGTGATATTTTCATCATTTTGATGCATTTTTGAGTGTTTTCAGATGATTTTGCAGTTTATATTGTACAAAAATGATGAGTATTTACACACTCATCAATGACTAAGTTACGGATTATTACTAATGCTTGCTTTGTATTAATTGAAAAGGATAATTTTGGGCGCAAGTTATGTTTACCACACGAATTGTCTTAATACCTAAACTAGTTGGACTCGGCACAATTCGTTGACTAGCAATAACATGTCTTCTAATAATCCTATTAATTAATTTTATAATTATTTAACGAACAATTATGGGAACAAATTATGTTAAACATACGACCGTCTTAACCCTTATGCTACTTAGGCTTGGCACAATCGTTGACTCGCAATAAAATGTCTCACAATAATTCAATAAAATAATTATACTAACACATTAAATTCAAACAAATGATATGCAATAAAATCATATGAATTAATGTTTGACAATAAATTATAATCCGTAAACATGATCAAACCAAATATATCTTTTACCGGGAGAGATTACAAAAGGCTTAGCCTCGCATCACGTTGATAGACATCGTAAATATTATGTTGCCTTGCATTCTGTCACGTATGATTTCTTTTTCTCCTAGGACCATTCGAATAGAATACTAAAAAGAAAACAAATGCAACTAACAATTTATGTCTTCACTCTCTTTTTGTCATCAACGGATGAGATGGATCTTTTTTTTTTCTTCTCGTCAGATTGTATCTAGCCGTCAATATATGAATGAGATGGTCCTCTCGTATGGAATAAAACCCTTTTTGTTTCCTGCTCTTCACGTCCAAGACCAAAACTACATGGGCCCAAGGCCTTTTTCTTCTTCTTGCGTCTAAACCAACTTAACCCAAAATAATGGTTTTTATTATTTTCTTCTTTCTTGGCTTGATATATTAAATGAAAGCCCATAATTCTTTTGCAAGCATAAGCTACGAACTGACTTGCCCGAAAAATGCCGCATTCGATCAATCATGAATTCATTTAAGACGGAGCTCGGATGAGAAAGTTGTGACCAAAACAACGCACAACATAAAAAAAAACTTTCATTTCTTCATATTAACTCGTAATATCGCAACTTTAGCTCCTTTTTGCGCATAGCCTACACAATCACAAAACACCCTCAAAGTACATGTATAACGATGAATAATAATGCAATAATGCGTAATTAACATGCAATGAAGGGTATGTAAAATACACCGATCAAACCCCCTCAACTTAACTCTTACTCTCCCGAGGAAGAAATCTACTATATCATGGCATGTTAATTGCATAATTTTTAATCATACCATTGAAATTCCATCAAAAAGATTAAATTCAACCAAGTACACTAATAACCATCCTATGTAGCAAATAATCCAAAATGATTACCAATATTTTTGTCCTTCTTAAACACTTAGCATAACCGTTCCCATTGGTTCCATTTACTTTATGTTTCATATAATTAACCATGTGCCCAACATACTTAGTACACCCCTATAATCAATCTAAACATAGATCCAAAACGAGAGGTGAGAATACCTTACACCTTTTATAATACCGGAGTTTTTATACCATAGGAGCAAACTTTTTAAGAGCACTTTAGCCATCATGCATCAACTTACATATTTTCACTTTTTGCGCTATTTTTTTTTTTTTTTTTTTTTGCACATGAATTTCACTTCATATTTCAAGCATTTTTCTCATACCATACATAAGCTCCTTTTTTAGCCATCCGGGACCGTTTTTATACATGTCATCCCGAATGCTTTATACACTCCTTTTAAGGTTGATAAAAAGACCAATCATTTGAGAGTATGAATATCTATCCTATAGGTGCATACTAAGACACATCGGCACACGGGAACCGGTTAATTTAGTCCGTTTTAATTAAATGGGAACAACTATGCTTCGTGCCTACTTGTATATCATATGATGGAGTTATCTACCACATAGTCTAATTAGTTAATGCACTAAATTAAACCAACCTTCCTAATTTCATAACAACAATACAAGGATTGGGTTATTTCACATAAAATTGTCTCAGCTAAGTGCAATGCTATCCATCATAAAAATTGACGTCTGACCCATGCTAACAACTAAAATATCACCTTGCGCGGGTGACGAATCAGATAGGCAAGCCCAGCATATGACTACCACCAATAATTATGACAGTTCTCCAACTTTTTTCTATGGCCACCGTGCGCGGGTGACAAGCCGGATAAGATCAATTTAAGTGTCCTAACCCAACTATTACATTATTATATTTCATATTATATTATTTTAACTTTCTTCCTGTTTTAAGCAAAAGTAAGTGAGGAAATTCAATCGGGTATGGTTTGATCATCTACTAAATATACATATGCCTAACTACATGCAAACTATCAAATCAATTTATAACCAAATTATACAATGAAATCGGGTGCACCTTATAATCATGGTTGGTTCTTCTGGTTTGTTCCAATAAGTCATCCACAAGCTAGTATTCAGAATCTGCAAACACTCAACAAATATATGTAGAAGAAACTTCCACATCCAATTAGCAAAAAACTCTTATAATGCGACTTTTTTTTTTTTTTTTTTTTTTTTTTTTTTTTTCAAAAATCACATTTTGACCCATTTTTTTACCACAATTTCACACAAAAACATGTAACACATGTGACACCCCCCTCAACTTAAAGCATTGCATTGTCCCCAATGTAAAAACTTTAAGTTGAAATTTTGGTTAAAAATCACTTTGACAAACACATACACACAAAAACCTAACTCACTTTCGTAGGAATCACGGTTGCATTTAGCGCATGCAACAAGCCTTTTAAACCACTCGGTAGCCCGAGTGGACGAGTTTAGTCTCGTGAGGGTTTGTAGTGAACACACCCACAAAGTTTTAACACACATACTACAACCCACGGGTTGCCTCCCGCCGGCGGCTAAGTTTAACGTCGTCAGCCCGACATAACTCATTGGAGCTATTGAGACGGTTGGAGTGGTTCCAAATAAACCACATCAACGTTTCCATATGATCAGTCTCCAACACAACATACGGCTTCAAACGGTGTCCATTGACTTTAAATGGCTCTCCACCTACCATATTTTTTATTTCAATGGCTCCATGTGGAGAGACTTGAGTCACAACGTATGGACCCGTCCATTTACTTCTTAATTTTCCTGGAAAGAGCTTAAGTCTAGCATTGAATAACCAAACTTTTTGACCCACCAAGAAAGATTTCTTGGTGATGTGTCGGTCATGAAAAGCCTTAGTTTTCTCCTTATAAATCCGGGCACTCTCATAAGCATCACGTCTAATCTCATCTAATTCAGATAATTGAAGTTTCCTAGAATTACCCACATTATCTAAGTCCATATTAACCTGCTTAATTGCCCACTCAGCCCTATGCTCAATCTCAACTGGTAAATGACACGCCTTGCCATATACCAACCTATACGGTGACATTCCAATAGGGGTCTTAAAAGCCGTCCTATATGCCCACAAGGCATCATCTAACCTCAGGGACCAATCCTTCCAATCACTACGAACAGTCTTTTCTAATATTCGCTTAATCTCCCTATTAGATACTTCTACCTGTCCACTAGTCTGTGGGTGATAAGGGGTAGCTATTCTATGATTAACCCCATAGTGTTTCAATAATTTCCCAAACTTGAAGTTCTTAAAGTGGGAACCCCCATCACTAATGATCGCCTTGGGGATTCCATGCCTAGCAAAGATATTTTTCTTAACAAACTTAAGAACTACACTATGGTCATTTGTTCTTGTAGCCTCTGCTTCTACCCACTTGGAGACATAGTCAACTGCCACCAAAATATACATATTTCCATGGGAGGTAGGGAATGGTCCCATAAAATCAATACCCCACACGTCAAAGATCTCAACAACGAGTATTGGATTCATAGGCATCTGATCACGCCTTGAAATCCCACCAACTTGTTGGCAACGAGTACATGCTTTTACAAAAGACTGGGCATCCTTGAATATAGTCGGCCAAAAGAAGCGCTCGCAGGACTTTGTGCCCAGTTTTCGTCGCACCAAAGTGTGCCCCACACGCATAAGAATGGCAATGAGCCAATATGTCCATATGCTCGTCATCAGGAATACACCTCCTAACAACTTGGTCAGCACACACTTTATAAAGATCCGGATCCTCCCAAAAATAATGCTTCAATTGAGAAAAGAAGTATTTTCTTTGTTGTTTGGACCAGTAATCCGGAAGCTTTTTAACTACAAGGTAGTTAACAATGTTTGCATACCAAGGGATCTAAGAAACTTGGAATAAGCTTTCATCAGGAAAGCTTTCTTTAATCACGTTAGATGGATTGAACGGAGGAGGGATAATCCTGGACAAATGGTCGGCAACCACATTTTCCGACCCCTTCTTATCCCGGATTTCCAGATTAAATTCTTGTAACAGCAGAATCCATCTAAGCAACCTCGGTTTTGTCTCTTTCTTGGTTAATAAATGTTTCAAGGCACTATGATCTGAAAATACTATCACCTTAGAATGCCCCCAAATATATGAACGGAACTTATCGAGAGCAAAAACCACGGCTAGCAATTCCTTTTCAGTAGTGGTGTAATTCATTTGAGCTTCTGAAAAAGTCTTACTAGCATAAAAGATCACAACGGGTTTCTTATCGACCCGTTGTCCCAGAACCGCCCCAGCGGCATAATCGCTCGCGTCACACATGATCTCGAAAGGCTTCGACCAATCGGGTGACTGCAGAATTGGGGCTTCTACAAGCTTTTGCTTAAGCATATTGAATGCTTTAAGACATGATTCATTAAAGTCAAATCGTGCCTCTTTTGAGAGTAAATTACAAAGAGGCTTTGATATAGCACTGAAATCTTTAATAAATCGCCTGTAGAACCCTGCATGACCAAGAAAAGATCGCACAGCTTTAGTGTTAGTGGGAGAAGAGCCATTTCATGGTTCGAGAGGGAATTGTATTAGGACACGTCGTTTCTGAAATTTGACAAAATTTGAGCTTTTTACTAACTCAGAATTTGACAAATCATTTACTAACTCAGAATCGAACTTAACATTTTCAGCTTTTTTACCTTTAATAACAATTTCGTCATCGATAGCGAAATCATCGACATCATGCGAAAAATCATGAACACTTGGAATTTTGATGTCATTGTTGTAGGTTTTACCATTTCGAAGAGATGTCACCATATTCACATGCTCAGGACCATCTGGCTTATGCTTTGGATTAAGAGTGGGATAGCTTGGAAGCTTACCCGCTTCTCGTTTGTGCACTTCTTCGGACAACTGGCCCCAGATTGTCTTTCAAGATTTACTACAGATTTGGAAAGGGACTCAAACTTTAGGTTTGCACCTTGATTAGACTTGGCCAACTCGCTTAGGATCAAGTCAAACTTTTGGTCAACATTGGATTGTTGGCCATTGTTTGAACCTTGACCTTGACTTTGGTATTGTTGTGGCCTTTGTTGGTAATTGTTAGGGCGACTGTCGTCATCCTTCCAACGGAAGTTGGGGTGATTACGCCATCCTGGATTGTAACTATTGGAGAATGGGTCGTTTCGTGGATGGTTTCCATAGACTCCATTTACCTCCGCATTCGGTGGTGCCCCCAACTTTGACAATTATTGACTGAATGACTCGGATCACCACACATTGAGCACACATCATGAGATACATGCGACACATTTAAAGCACCTTTTCCTAGATTTCTCAACAAAAGATCAACTTTCTTACTTAACTCACTAATTTCAGAATTTGTGCCATGTTGGTTAGACACGTAAATTGGCGGAAGATTTGTGGTTTCGATCCACTGAAGCTTGGGTCTTGGAACCCTTGCTCAGCTTTTCAAAGAACTCCCATTCTTCCTCCATGGGCCGTGAGAAAAACGTTCCTCCACTAGTTGCCATCACAAATTGTTGGTTGTGATAATCCAACCCATCATAGAAGACTTTAACAAGCTCCCATTTTGGAACATCATGGTGAGGGCAAGTTCTTAACAACTCTTTGAGTCTACTAAAAGCTTCGTGAAACTGCTCGCCTGGGATTTGACGAAAGGATTTAATCTTATTTCTAATGGCGCAGCTTTTGCTTATAGAATAGAATTCATCAAGAAAGGCGGATTGCATTTCAGACCATGAGTTAATACTACCTCGGTTCGAGATGATGAACCGTGCCTTAGCTTGATCTTTAAGAGAAAAAGGAAAAAAGGCGAAGTCTTACCCCATCCTTAGTGGTGTTATTAACCTCGATATGTATCGCAATGGAGAAAAAACTTCGCGCTAGATGCGTACGGCTCCTCATGACCTCTAAACAGGGTAAGATCGCTATGAGGTTCGGGATCTTGAAGTTGCCCACGGCCCATTAGCGGTAGTCGGATAGACAATCGGGGAGGGATCATCGAAGTTCCCTGGTCTATAATAGGAATCCACACCCGTGGTGGGGATTTCACCGGCAAAGATCGTCGTCACCGGCATTTCCGTGAAAAGCTCTTCTAAACCTCAAAAAATCAAGGTTAGTAGAAAACTGTCTAGCTGCTTTCCTCCTCAACCTTGCGCTTCTCTCTACCTCGGGATCGTAAGCTAACGGTGATGTAAGTCCCGATCTGCGCGTGCGCATACACTAATTTGCACACTCACAATCAACAAAACAAACAAACAAACAAAAGAAAAGAAAAATAAAATCTTCTTTTTTTATTTTTTTATTTTTTAAAACTATTAACAAAAACTTAAACCAAAAGCGCACTCTCACTCCTCGGCATGGTAAAATTTGACAAAGAGCTCATTGTACCAATCAAAAATAAACCTAATTACCTTATACTAGATAGGACAAGCGGGTATCGTATCCACGAGGAGTATGTGGTTCTAATTTAAGTTTTGAGGTGATCACTGATCAATAAAAGTTTTGGTTTTGAAATCTTAATAACTAAATTACTAATTAAACTAAATTCTATGAAATAAATAACTAGTTTAACACTTAATACTAAAACTACTAATTAACTAAAAAACAAATAAACAAATAAAAATTAAATAAGCAAATAAGAGCGAAGTTGTGAACAATTGAGTGAAAAGCAATCCCTCCCGGCTCCGGATATATTGATATGACTAAGTTACTGATTATTACTAATGCTTGCTTTGTATTAATTGAAAAGGATAATTTTGGGCACAAGTTATGTTTACCACACAAATTGTCTTAATACCTAAACTAGTTGGACTCGGCACAATTCGTTGACTAGCAATAACATGTCTTCTAATAATTCTATTAATTAATTTTATAATTATTTAACGAACAATTATGGGAACAAATTATGTTAAACATACCTGATCCGTCTTAACCCTTATGCTACTTAGGCTTGGCACAATCGTTGACTCGCAATAAAATGTCTCACAATAATTCAATAAAATAATTATACTAACACATTAAATTCAAACAAATGATATGCAATAAAATCATATGAATTAATGTTTGACAATAAATTATAATCCGTAAACATGATCAAACCAAATATATCTTTTACCGAGAGAGATTACAAAAGGCTTAGCCTCGCATCACGTTGATAGACATCGTAAATATTATGTTGCCTTGCATTCTGTCACGTATGATTTCTTTTTCTCCTAGGACCATTCGAATAGAATACTAAAAAGAAAACAAATGCAACTAAAAATTTATGTCTTCACTCTCTTTTTGTCATCAACGGATGAGATGGATCTTTTTTTTTTCTTCTCGTCAGATTGTATCTAGCCGTCAATATATAAATGAGATGGTCCTCTCGTATGGAATAAAACCCTTTTTGTTTCCTGCTCTTCACGTCCAAGACCAAAACTACATGGGCCCAAGGCCTTTTCTTCTTCTTGCGTCTAAACCAACTTAACCCAAAATAATGGTTTTTATTATTTTCTTCTTTCTTGGCTTGATATATTAAATGAAAGCCCATAATTCTTTTGCAAGCATAAGCTACTTAACCGACTTGCCGAAAAATGCCGATTCGATCAATCATGAATTCATTTAAGACGGAGCTCGGATGAGAAAGTTGTGACCAAAACAACGCACAACATAAAAAAAAACTTTCATTTCTTCATATTAACTCGTAATATCGCAACTTTAGCTCCTTTTTGCGCATAGCCTACACAATCACAAAACACCCTCAAAGTACATGTATAACGATGAATAATAATGCAATAATGCGTAATTAACATGCAATGAAGGGTATGTAAAATACACCGATCAGGGATTCCACCACATCTTCTAAACCTATCATTGCCGACTCTTCCCCCTCTCTCACTCCGTTTGAGGGAGGTGACTTCTTTCTGGAAGAGATCGATGAGTTTCTTGCTAGTGATGAATCAATTCCGCCTGGAATTGATGGTGTTTATGATTCGGAGGGGGATATTCTTTATCTTGAGCAATTATTAAATGAAGATCCATTACCTTCACTCCCTCCGAAAGAGATCACGAATGAGGAAATCAAATCAGTACAAACTTCTACTGAAGAATTTCCTGAGGTTGAACTTAAGGACCTACCTCCTCATCTCGAGTATGCATTCTTGGAGGGTGATGATAAATTACCCGTCATAATTGCTAAAGACTTAGCTGAGGAGGAGAAAACTGCTCTCATAAAGGTCTTGAAGTCACACAAGCAAGCAATTGCTTGGAAACTCTCCGACATTAAGGGTATCAACCACGAATTTTGTACTCACAAAAATCTTGATGGAGGATGACTTCAAACCAGCAGTCCAACATCAGAGAATGGTGAATCCTAAGATTCATGAGGTTATCAAACAAGAGGTTCTCAAACTTCTTGATGCCGGTTTAATTTACCCGATCTCCGATAGTCCTTGGGTCAGATCCCATTCATTGCGTTCGAAAAGGGTGGCATAACTGTTGTCACAAACGAAGAAAACGAGTTAATTCCAACTCGATTGGTTACGGGATGGCGTGTGTGCATTGACTATCGCAAGTTAAACGAAGCCACCCGTAAATACCATTTTCCTCTACCCTTCATGGACCAGATGCTTGAGAGATTAGCAAGGAACGAATACTATTGTTTCCTTGATGGTTTCTCGGGTTACTTTCAGATCCCCATTGATCCATTTGGATCAAGAAAAAACCACATTCACCTGCCCATACGGAACTTTTGCCTACAGGCGTATGCCTTTTGGCCTATGTAACGCTCCGGCACGCTTCCAATGATGTATGATGGCAATTTTCCATGACATGATCGGGGAAACAATGGAGGTGTTTATGGATAACTTCTCGGTCATTGGGGACTCGTTTCATACATGTCTCTCCCATTTAGAAAAAATGCTTCAACGGTGTGAAGACACCAATCTTTGTCTAAATTGGGAGAAGAGCTACTTTATGGTCAAAGAAGGCATAGTCCTTGGCCATAAGATTTCAAAAACGGGATTGAGGTAGATAGAGCAAAAGTCGATGTCATTGCTAAATTGCCTCATCCTACTACCGTCAAAGGTATTAGGAGTTTTCTAGGTCATGCCGGGATTTATCGTAGATTCATTCAAGATTTTTCTAAAATCGCCGCCTATGACCCATCCTCTCGAAAAAGATGCTCTTTTTATCTTTTCTCCTGAGTGCATCGAAGCTTTTGAAACATTAAAGAAAAAGCTACGGGGCACCCATTCTAGTTGCCCCCACTGGGATTTACCCTTTGAGCTCATGTGCGATGCAAGTGATTTTGCTATCGGTGCGGTCTTGGGGCAACGAAAAACCAAGCACTTTCGACCTATCCACTACGCAAGTAAAACTATGATGAAGCTCAAACCCATTACACCACTCTGAAAAAGAATTATTAGCTTTGGTGTATGCGTTTGAAAAGTTTCGGCCATACCTTATATTGACCAAATGCGTGGTGTATACGGATCACTCGGCTCTCAAATATCTCTTTGCAAAACAAGACGCAAAGCCGAGATTGCTCCGTTGGGTTCTCCTCCTACAAGAATTTGGTATCATTATACGTGATAAAAAGGAGAACACGAGAACCCGGCGAGATCATCTGTCCCGTCTAGAAAACCCTCACCAAGATGTGTTAGAAAAAGGAAATTAACGAAACATTTCCTCTCGAAACACTCAATGTGGTTTCTTTTCGTGGAGACTCTTCTACCCCATGGTTTGTTGACTTTGCAAATTACCATGCGGGTAACTTTGTGGTGAAAGGGATGTCGTCCCAACAGAAAAACAAATTCTTTAAAGATGTGAAACATTACTTCTGGGATGACCCCTACTTGTTCAAAATTTGCGCGGATCAAGTCATCAGGCGATGTGTGTATGGTCATGAAGCCAATGACATTCTCAAGGCTTGCCATTCGGACCTCTGGGGACATCATAGCCCCAACTACACCGCCAAGAAGGTGTTTTATTCCGGATTCTATTGGCCCACGATTTACAAGGATGCCCATGAATTTGTCAAAACCGTGGACGCTTGTCAACGCGTCACGGGAATATCTAACAAAGAAATGAAATGCCGCAAAACGCCATTCAAGTGTGTGAGATTTTTGACATCGGGGGCATTGACTTTATGGGGCCATTTCCTTCATCTCGCGGTAATAAATACATACTCGTGGCCGTCGACTATTTGTCAAAATGGGTTGAAGCTAAGGCTTTGCCTACCAACGATGCCCGAGTTGTTGTGAAATTCTTAAAATCTCTTTTGGCTAGGTTTGGAACTCCACGAGCTATAATCAGTGATCGTGGTACGCATTTTTGCAATGACCAATTTGATAGAGTCATGCAAAAGTACGGTGTAACTCACCGTCTCTCTCTGATACCACCCCCAAACAAGTGGGCAAGTGGAAGTTTCCAACCGAGGGATTAAAGAATTCGGAGAGGACGGTTGGCGTAAACCGTGCCTCTTGGTCGGATAAGCTAGATGACGCACTCTGGGCCTTCCGTGCAGCTTATAAAACACCCATCGGGTGTACTCCATACAAGCTTGTATACGGGAAGGCATGTCATCTACCGGTTGAGCTTGAGCACAAGGCATACTGGGCTTTGAAACATGCCAACTTTGATATTCAGCAGAATGGTGATCACAGGGGAAAGTTCAAATGAACGAATTAAATGAACTCCGTGATCAAGCTTACGAGAACTCTTTGATCTACAAACAAAAGACAAAGAAGATTCATGACTCAAAAATCAAGAACCGCGTTTTCAACGTCGGTGATCGAGTCCTTCTTTTCAACTCAAGATTGAAGATTTTCTCGGGTAAATTAAAATCCCGCTGGTCTGGACCATTTACCATCACTAAAGTCTTTCCATATGGAACCATTGAGTTATCTCAACCCGATGGTCCAAACTTTAAAGTGAATGGTCATCGGTTGAAGCATTATTTTGGAGAGGACATTCCTCCTGTGGTTGTCCCGGATTTACAAACTTTCCCCATGAACCAATGAATGCGGGGATCGAGTCAAGCTAGCGACTCGGGAATAAAAAACAGTAGCATGCTATATGGGTTTTCACCCATATTTCTGACTTCTTTCTATTTTCTACCACCCTAGTGTGGGGGAGTTGCCCCACATGTTGTGTATGTATATAAATTTCAAAGTAAAAATCATTCAAAATAATGGCCGTAGTATTTCCTTTTACGTTCTCGTTTGGCATAACCGCCGGTACTTTGAATATTGAGGGCAATATTCATTTCTAGTGTGGGGAAGAATTCTCACGAATTTTATCATGTAATTATACCGCCTAATTCCCCCATTTTTGGCCAAAATTTTTTTGGAGTAAGTGTTTTGCACTTACTCGACTTATGGTTATCATCCACCATGTCTAATAAACAAAAGGATTGGCTAATCCAGAGCAAAGCGGCTCTTAGTAAAGATGTCTCAAATCCGTTGACGGCTTGCAATTTGCCCAAAATTGTATGGTATTCACCTCACCATATCCTTAATTAGTGAAGAGTTGGCTAGCCCGCAAGTTTATGGCTTGTGGTAAAGGCGGTAGAAAAACCATAATTGGTAATCAGCTCACCAAAGATAATATTGATAATTTATCTAAGAGTTGGCTAGTCCAAGTAAGCGGCTTACGGTAAAGACAAATCAAATCCGTTGGAAGCCGGTGGTTTGCTCAAAATCACATGGTTATCGGTGTACCATGGTTCTTACTTGAACTAAAACATTTGGCTACTCCGGAAGTAATGGCTTTTGGTAAAGAGATTCAAATCCATTAAGTTTTTCTCAAAAGATTGCTAGGGACTAGCAATAGTTTAGTGGGGGGGATTGATGAGTGTGTAAATACTCATCATTTTGGTTAAATCGAAGCGCAAAACGTTTAAAAAATGCTCAGAAATGCATCAAAATACTAAAAATATCTCAAAATTGCATTTTATATGTTTTAGATGCAAAATGTTTAAAATCGGATGAAAAATGAGCTAAGTTTGCATAATTGGCGTTTCATCCCCAAGTTTCAAATAATTGTCAGAAATAGTCCCTGAGCACTTAATTTCAAAAGAAAAATCACCAAAGGTCCTTTTAAAATCATAAGTTGTCAAAATTAGTCCTTTGGTGAAAAATATCAAAAGTTTTGAGAAATTACAAATTTGGTCCTTCAAGTTTAAAAATTGGCAAAAATGGCCCTTGGAAATTTGAAAATGTCAAGTTTGGTCCTTGTATTATTGAAACTTGTCACTTTTGGTCCCTTGGAACAACTTTGCATAAATGGCAGAATTGGTCCTCCATTTTTCAGAAATTACACAAAAGGTCCTTGTTATTAATACCCTTTATATCATTTTGGACCCTATCATAAACCCTTGGACCCTGCCAAACCATTTTGACCCCTTCCCTTTTAATATTACCCCCGGTCAAACCATCTGGTCAAACACACTACCTCGCGCCTTTTTCCTTCTTCCTCACCAAATCCCTGCAACACTTCACCTCCCATCATTCCAGCTCAAACCTCACCTTCCCTTGTTCCCTCCACCTCCACCAAACTCCAAATTTTGCATTTAATGCACCCCTGTCCATCTCACTCAACCCTCCCAGTTGATAAACACATTTTGGCGCCAAAATCAATCAAACGGCCAAGATCACTCCAAGCTATCCAATGGCCCTAAATTGAAGTGGGAACTGCTCAGAAGTCAAAGGGAAGTCTTTTTGGGTATAAATAAAGGAGGAAGAAGGAAGAGAGAGAGGATTACTTAGTTTATTTTAAAAATGTATGTCGTTTCAAGTTTTTTATGTCTTAAATAGCTTATTAGTTGTAATTTCAAGTGTAGTTGTATTAAACTCAGATATTTCAGTGTATTAGAACCATTTTCAAGTATCAAATCAAGTTGCATTACAATTTCATGTTTTATGCTCACTGTTGCAAAATTTCAGTTTCCAACTCCTATGTTCAAGCTTCAACTAGCTTATTTTTAAACTCAAATAAGCTTATATAAGCTCCTTATAGCTTTTTGTAAGCTTACATTTAAATTTCAAGCAAATTTGTTATTGGGTCAACAAAAGTCAACTGAATCATCAAATTGAAGTGGAAATGGATATGGGTGATGCAGTGCTGGATTTGGGTTGATTTAGAGTTTATTGGGTTGATATATATAGGAATGAGGTTCTTTGGTTGGTTGATTTCAAGCCATTGTGGCTGGGACCATATGTAAGTTCAAGTCCAATTTATTGCACTATATGTATTTGTAGTTATAAATAGTTCAAACCTTTTAATTAGTTGTATTGAGAGTAATTAGACTTCGGTGTGATCAAGTAAAACAAGCTAGTGCAAAGAGTTTGCTTAATTAAAATTGCATATCGATGAATTCAAGTAGTGTTTGGATTTCTGCTCAATCGTGTTTTAGGCTTGTTAGGTGGTTGAGGATTGTTGTTCTAGGATTATTGAGTTCATTTATACTCATATCTGTCTTAATATTGCACCTGCATTAGCCCAAAGTCAAAAATCACATAAGATCTGTCTTAAGTACTTAACTGTTGGAATTTTATAAATTCTAAAACTTGTTTTGTGTTTAAAATTCATAGACAAAGCTTGCAGTAGTTCCATTTCATCATTTAACATCATATTCAGTTGATAAATTGGTTTCAAAGTTCGTAAAAGTCAAGCTTGCAAAAGCCGCTTCAAAAGTCAAAAAATGAAAAATCCAGTTTGAGCCCAACTGAGTTGATTTTTAATTGCTTCATTTCTGGGTCAAATCAAATGAAATTGTAGGTTTAAAAAGTTCAGTTGGTCTATTTTCTTATTAACATTTTTGTAGATTTTTGTCAATTTTTTATAAGCTCTAAATGAGCTTGTCAATTGGGTCTTATTTCCCCTGTGCACAAACTCAGTATTAACTGAGTGTGCACAGGTTTTGTGCTTGAGCTTGTCACAGAGTTCATAAGAGCTTGTCCAAGTTTGGTTTTGGTTTACAAGTTCTTAGCCAGGTCTAGTTTAGGTTCCAACTCTTGGTTTTAAGTCTCAGCTTATTAGGTAGCTTATTGTCTAGCTTAAAAGTCATAGTTAAAAACTGATTTTGGCACTTAAAGCCAATTCACCAAATCTGTTGAGCATGCAATTCAGAGGTTTAGGCTTGTGGATACTTGTTGCATTTGGGTACTTTTAGCATTCTATAGCTTCGTACGACTTTGGTTCTCATTTGTAGCATTTTGGCTTATTTCAAGTGCTTATTAACAAGCACTTGTGATTGCAGTTCCATATTCTTGCACACAACCCCCTGTTTTTATATTTTTCCCAGATTCTTAATATTATTTTAGACTTTTCTTGAATTTTTCATATTTTTCTAGGTCAGTTTGCTATTTTTATTCATTTAAAACAGTTTTTAAGCCTTTTTAATTAGCATTTAATACAAATAAATCAGAAAAGTTTCAAAAAAAAAAATAATTTTTCATTTTTCCTAGGATAAGATAAATATAAAAAGTCAAAAAAAATATTTTTTCAGATTTTTCTTAGTTAAATTTGTATTTTTAAGCAATTTAAGTAGTTTTAAATAGTTTTTAATTCATAGAAAATAGATAAATGATCAGAAAAATATAAAAATAGTTTTGAAAATTCTCTTTAGTTATTTTAGATTTTTCCAAGTCATAATTTCATTTTTCAAGCTTTATTTCATATTTTCTTGTATTTTAGGGTATTATTAAATAAGTAAAAATAGTTTTTAATTAATAACAATTAGATAAATAATTTTAAAAATAATTTTCTTTTTCTAAAAATTTTATCTTATCATTAGGTTTGTAAAAATGTCATTTTTATATTTTTAGGATTTATATTGCTTCAGTTTCACATTTTCTTTTGTACGCTACGTAGTTTTTAATTTAAATTTTATAAAAGAAAAATCAAAAACATCATTGTGCAAATAGTGATAGCGTTTATTTAATATAGTTTATCTTTTTAATTATCTTTAATTTGCATTTAAGCCCCTGTAATTTATAAACTTTCTCTTTAGTTATAATCAATCATATCTCCTTCCCGTTCAAATCCTCTCGATCACTATTCGTTTGATTATTCTCGCACTGACTCGTTGGGACTTAACGACACTGGGAAACACTATACTCTCCTGGACTTCATTGCATTTGTTTCCAGAATGTTTTAAGTTTGTTACGGTTAGCCATTCACAAGTGGCTAGCTTGCGTGATAAAACTTGACGGTTCGGGAGCGAATCACCTATGACCATGTCCCTTGCCAAGCGCCTTCCAATAGTGAGCTATCGCCTTAAACCTGAGAATACACGCTAAAAATGTCAGCTTACGCTGGTGAGTTCATAGAGTTTAATCACAAAATTTAGTAGTGGACCTGATAGAGTTATTTGTTATGTGGGACTAAGGCAGATATATATGCTATACATTCCAACAACAACATTCCAACAATATTGTTAATACAAATAAGCCGTAAAAACGTTTATTTATATTTTACGATCTTCTAATGTTTTGTCGATAACAAACGTAAAATCATATTAACGAAACAAATAAAATACGTAAATGGTTTGAACTAATAGTTTCTAACATATTCACATTTTCACATAAAACACTAAAACAAGTATAAGTGATTTTATGATTTAGTAATACATATGTACAACAACTAGTGTTTACATATTTGGATAAAATATACACATAATTAGTATGTAGTATATTGGGTAACATAAATGGGTAAAAACATGTATACACTAAAATGGGTAAAAACAAGTATATACTAAAATGGGTAAAAACAAGTGTATACTAAATAGGTAAAAACATGTAAATACTAAAATGGGTAAAAACATGTAAATACCAAAATGGGTAAAAACTAGCAAATGGTATTGACCCATAATCCATGGTTTTATATATACCACTTAACCAAGTTCATTGAATCTAGAAAGAAAACCATAGATGAACCCATAACCCATGACCCATAACCAAAAATACCCATGGGCAAAGAGGAGCGTTCCACGGATCCCTGGCTTTGTGCTAGCCGGATCCCAAGTGGAAGGGATCCGTGGGATCCGGGGAAAGAGAGAATTTTCTCTATAAATAGAGAGCCATTTCTTCCTTTCTATTCATCACTTTTACACACATACTTCCCCCAAAGTATTCTAACCCTCTAACCTCAGATCTAAGTGATATATGTAGTTTGTCTTTTGTTTTTGTGTGATCTTCTAGGTTCCTCTTAAAGGAGAGATCACCACTTCTTGAAGACGTGCAAGCTCAAGTCCATGAGTTGCCATGCTTCGTCATCATCAAGACAACTAAGGTTCTTTTGTTGATAGTTCTTCCTTTCTCCATAGATGTTGGGTTGAAGGCATTAGTGAAGAATGCCGAAAGTGTCAAGATGAAAGCATTAGTGAAAGGTGCTCATCATCCGTGTCAAAGCATTAATGAAGGATGCTAAAGTTGTCAAGACGAAGGCATTAGTGAAGGGTGCCAAGCGTTGTGTCAAAGGCATTAGTGAAGGATGCCAAAGGATCAAATCAAGTAGCATTTGTGAAGAAATGCCTAGGTCGTATAATCGATGAGGTGCATCGTTATACATATAAGTATTTGTTTATTTACAAGGATGGTGATATCCTTGACGGTGTTGTAACAAGGAGTAGATCTCCTTGAGATTAGGTGTTGTGTCGAGAAGGGTAGTAGTTCCTCCATAGTAATGGAACTAGGTGATTAGCCTAGTACCTAATAAAGGGTAGGCGAGGTTGTGATAGGATTAGTTCTCCTAAGGTGTGAAAGAACTCGGTGGTTAGCCTAGCACCGTTTAAAGGGTAGGCGACGTTGTGTTAGGTGTGGTTCGCCTTGGTGTGAAAGAACTCGGTATTTAGCTTTGTACCGGAAAAAGGTTAAGCGACGTTGTGAAGGCTTCTCCGCCACAAGGAGTTGGTGTAGTGCTTACGAACTCTCGAGTAGGTGACTCGGGGAGTGGAGTAGGGCAAGGAAGGTGTCCTTGTAGCCGAACCACTATAAATAACTTGTGTCGTGGTGATGTGCTTCTTACTCTTTATGTTTCATTACACATTTATATATCTATCTATCAACGTCCAACATAAACATTCAAATAGATTGACATAAGTCGATCTAAATATTTAAAAGGAAGTTTTAAATTGGTAAAGCTATTCAACCCCCCCTTCTAGTTTTCCACAAATATTCCAATAATAATCATTCCCATTTCAAAGCGCGAGAGTGAGATCCTAGTAGGGCCATAGTTTAACTCTAGCCAGGTGCCACATCGATAGCAAAGCATAAAGCAATGCTACCATGGTCTAGGTCGGATACAGATATCTATCCTTAGCTAGGTACCAACACTATAGCAAAGGATTACTACCCTAGTCTAAGTCAACATCTTTCATATATCAGATATCTATTCTTAGCTAAGCACAAACGATATAGCAAAGGATTGCTATCCTAGTCTAAGTCAATATCTTTCGCATATCTAACCTTACCTAGTCAACACATTAGCAAATCAAAAGGTAGTGACAGGTCCAAGAAATAGTTTGCAACTCACATGTACTTCCGTTAAACAGATAAAGCCTTCAATCACCAATTCAAATATTCCAATCAACAATCATTCTCAAATAAACATTCCACATATCCAATTTCACAATCATTAAGTTTAGTTAAAGCGAGCATGTATTCTCCCCCCAAAATAGTTATAAAAATGATGCAGGTTTTACTGACCAGGTTTTAATATTTATAATGTCTGGTTATACCTATGGTCTACCCTAATGCACTAACGGGCAGTGTACCCGGTCGTGTGTAGTGTAGTAATCGGTAAAACCGAGGTCGTCCCAGGAGCTATGTGTGTTGGATTATTACTAAGTCTAGGTGTCACAGATTTTAATATGATTAAGGAATTAATTAACTACTAAAGCAAGAAAAGGCAAAGGTGTAATCAATAGAGGAGAGTGGTGCTAACCTAGTCATTCATCCTAGCTAGTAATGTCTACGTCTAATTACTTTCAATTACTTCAGGTGGGGTAGAGAGGACAACATTTGGTCAATTCGCCCTAACCTATCAGCAAAGATGCTACCACCGGAGAAGTCAGGTGTCCCTTCATAAGTCCAGTTGTTTCTGGTCCCCTAAGTCGAGTCATTAAGTACCGCTACATGCTAGACTAATAATAGTGAGTTCCCGGGCGTTAGGAACTTAAACACTCACCCCCTAATTCTTAAGTTCATCCAAACGGTAGGTGATCAGTTGGTCAAATCGCACAAGTAGAAAGGGTCCTCAGTTGGTCATATCTTACCCTTCCCATCTCAGTCTACACACTTAGGGTCAGTTGGTCATATCTCCTAAGCAACTAGCCTCTACCGCCATTCAAAACTACCGAAACAAGGGTAGCTACCAATAAACTATGCATGCATACACTTAGAAATAATTATGCGGAAGTAAAATAAACGCAAACAAAACAATTAAGGAATCATAACTAGGCCAGCACCAAGAGGTGCTTAGCCGCTCATATTAACCATACAAATCAATTCAATAATTAATGTTACGAAATACATGAATCGAAAGTAAAGAAAAGATAGAATGCTAATGCTTATCGTAGGCGGAGCTCCTCTAGACCTGCCTTTGGCTTCTTCCCACGTTCTTTGGTTGTGGTGTGTGAAATGGGATGCTTTGAAATGCTGGAAATCGTGGGGTATTTATAGGCCAGATCTGGGTTACGGCGTAACTAATAAAATAGTTACGCCGTAATTTTCTATTTCTTCAATAATTTTTGGTTAAGCCGTAGTTTATGCAAGAGTTACGGCGTAGTTTTCAGTGGCGCGGATCCTCTTTTGACCTAATATAGTTACATCGTAATCTTTTGGGAGAGTTACGCCGTAATCTTCTGATGAGTTGGCTTTCTGAGTCACGCTTTAGTTACGGCGTAATATGAGAGATGAGTTATGCCGTAACTTCTTCAAAGCGAGCATACTATGATAAATCTTTGATAATTCTCTAATTTCGCGTCTCTTTAGCTCCAATGCTCGTAATTTACCTGAAACTGGAATATAATGGAAAACAAGTGATGCAGGTTTTACTGACCAGGTCTTAATATTTATAGTGTCTCGCTATACCTATGGTCTACCCTAATACACTAACGGGCAGTGTACCCGGTCGTGTGTAGTGTAGTATATGGTAAAGCCGAGGTCGTCCCAAGAGCTATGTGTGTTGGATTATTACTAAGTCTAATTGTCACAGAATAATGATGGTTTCAATAAGGAATTAATTAATTAAACTAATAATGCAAAATGAAAGCAGATAAATGGGAAAAGGGAAATCAATAAAGGAATAGTGGTGCTAACCTAGTCAATCCTCCTAGCTAGTTATGTCTACGTCTACCTACTTCCAATTACTTCAGGTGGGGTCAAATTCGAGAGGACAGCATTTGGTCAATTCACCCTAACCTATCAGCAAAGATGCTACCACAGGAGAAATCAGGCGCACCGTCATAAGTCCTGTTGTTCCTGGTCCCCTAAGTCAAGTCATTAAGTACCGCTACATGCTAGATTCTAAATAGTGAGTGCCAATCCGTTAGGAACTTAGACACTACACACCCCAAATTATTAAGTTCATCCAAACGATAGGTGATCCGGTTGGTCAAATCGCATAAGTAAAAAGGGTCGTCAGTTGGTCATATCTTACCCTTCCCGTCTCAGTCCGCTCACCTAAGGTCAGTTGGTCATATCTCCTAGGCAATTGGCCTCTACCGCCATTCAAAACTACCGAATCAAGGGTGACTACCAAAGAACTAAGCATGCATACACTTAGAAATAATTGTACGAAAGTAAAGGTAAACGCAAACAAAACAATTAAGGAATCATAATTAGGCTAGCACCAAAGGGTGCTTAGCCATATTATCAATATGCAAATCAATTCAATTATTCAAAGGTACGAAATACATGAATTGAAAGTAAAAGAAATATAAAACGCTAAAGCTTATCGTAATGGAGTGACTTCTCCCTTGGGAAAACAGAGATGCTCCCTAGACTGCCTTGAGCTTTTTATCACGTTCTCAGAGAGTTGTGTGTGGAATGGGATGATTAGAAATGCTGGAATTCGGGGGGTATTTATAGGCCAGGTCTGGGTTACGGCGTAACCAATTTAGGAGTTACGCCGTAACCTTCTATTCCGTCGTAAATGCACTAGATCTGCTAGTTACGGCGTAACCTAATAAGTGGTTACGCCACAGTCTTCAATAAACACAGTTACGTCGTAAGTGATGCAGTAGTTACGGCGTAAGTATCAGCGGCGTGGATCCTCATTTGACCTAATGTAGTTACGTCGTAACCTTTGGGAAGAGTTACGCCGTAACCTCCTGATAAGTTGGTATTCTGGGACACGCAATAGTTACGGCGTAATTGTGAGAGAGGAGTTACGCCGTAACTTCTTCAAAATAGGCATACTGTGATAAATCTTTAGTAATGTTTCCATTTCCGCGTCTCTTTAGCTCCAATGCTCGTAATTTACCTGAAAGTGGAAAACAATAGAAAACAAGCGTAAATCCATATAAATGATATAAATAACGAGCATTATCGGGGGAAATTGACTCTAAATATTCAGGACTATTTGATGCTATCAAATATCCCCCCACTTGAACTCTACTTTCCCTCAAGTAGACCTTATTAGATAGATTCCTAAAAAGATATCTCCCAAAACCTGGAAAATACGAGTTTACAAATCCCTTATGCTAGAATAAAACAAAGCCGAACACCTCACGAAAAGGGAACAAACACTCAAATCTCTCAAATATTCTAAGTGTCAATTTCGGGGTGATCACTCAATCGCACAGTCATAGCATGTATTCTATCATAAGCTTGGCGGTTACACAAATCTCCACCACTAGAGTTAAGGGCTAAACAATTCTCGAATGCAATATGGGTAGACACGACAAAGGTTAAGGGGTGACTCGTCATTACTAACATGTCACGGCGAAGTGGACAAAATCAATGATACATGACCAAATCCATGGCCAAGACGCCAAAGATTGCTCGCTGCATCACCTAGACATGCTTCATGACTAAAGGGTAGGATAAGACTTGGGATATATAATTGGTGTAAAATGAAAAACAAACAAGTAGTCTAAATCTATAACCAAGTCAACACTACTTACCGTCCGCCCAAAGTTCAATTTTAGAAGTCTAGAAACCGGATCATGAAATGCAAGGTAGATGTGTCATTAGAGGACGTCGTGATGGGCACACCACCTTTTCTTCTTCAAAACTACCAACTCCAATCTTCAAATGTGACCGAGGTGGCCTCCTCGATACTAATCAATAAAGCTCGTACTATAGTGCTTATAACATCGCACTTTACAATATCATAACTCAATCATTTTTTATTTTATTATTTTTATTATTAATATTTTATTATTTTTTTATTTTTTTGAATCATAACAGAATAACATAACATCCCCCACTTGAGATGAACAAAGGGAATTCGGGGGGTCTTCAATGATCTTCATAAATGTTGTCGATGAAAACGTGATTTCCAAACCTTTCCACTCGAACCTTGAACTTAGGCAAATGATGACTTCTCAATCACAAATAAAGACTACAGGGTAGGCTAAGGTGTATAGGTGTAACGAAACAATATATTGGGTTGACAAAATGAAAGGAATGGCTCAGAAGGGTGTATCTAGGGGTATCTTGCACTAAAGGTGAGTGTAACAAAAGGATTTCACATGGGGGTCGAAAAGTTGAGGTGACTAATCGATAGACTCACAATGGTAGGCTGTTTAGGTGATAATCCTATAATATTGCCTTCTAAAACTGAAAAGTCCAAATACATCGAGCTAGCTCAACATACCTCGTCTATGGTCTCGAAATGATGCAAAGGCCAAGTTCTAAAGTTTACAAGCTACCGGCACACTCATAATTTGGTGGATTTGGGGTAAAATATTGGAAACGGATAAGGCTAATCTCACCATGTAATGTCAAGGGTTGTATGTGCTCGGCTAAGGTCTAATCTAGTTAGGTTCGGAAAAACATGTCAAAATTTTAAAAATGGCATAATTTTTCAAAATAAACTAGAAAAATGAGGGCGAAATAAAGTTCAAGAGATAATTCTACTCCTCGTCCCCCACTTGAATTGTACAAAGTCCCTTTTATACTAGGCATTAAAATAAAGGTGAAGAGAAAGGTAGAATTAGAGCGAGAACTTCCCTGAAATTTGCTCCAAAAAGAAGTAGGCCCACGAAAAAGAACCGTGCCTTCGTTTAGGAGTCATGAACAAACTTCAATCCCTGAAATCACAATACCGACAAGCATAATTCTAAAAAGAAAAAAGAAAAACAACCTAACTCACTTTCGTAGGAATCACGGTTGCATTTAGCATATGCAACAAGCCTTTTAAACCACTTGGTGTCCCAAGTGGACGAGTGAAGTCTCGTGTGGGTTTACAGGGAACACACCCACAAAGTTTATTTAAAAACTAATACAAGGTTACTGTGTTTTAAAATGAAAGAATTTAAGCAGGGGAAAGTTACGTCGTAACTCCTATGAGGAGTTACGCCGTAATGGCAAACCCGGTATGAGTCAGTAAAGTTTATTAGTTACGGCATAACCAGCGAGATGTAATTACGCCGTAATTGGTAATGCGTCAAGAGTTCTGCTGCTAAAACGTTGGTTACAGCGTAATCACCAAGATGAGTGACCGTAACTCGTTTCAGATCAAAGAAGCAGCAGAACAAATAGTTCCTTGTTTCCTGCAAAATGGTTAAAAACACAAAACCCAACAGAAGGAAATGAAAACAAAAGAAAGGGATAATTCGGGTTGTCTCCCGAAAGAGTACTTTTCTTTTTTTTAACGAGTCTTTAAGTTAGACTCAGAGCCACGGGGCTACTATGGGGGCCTTTGAGCTTGCCCCACTTCCTCAATGTCTTTCATCAAATTATGCCTCATCCATGCAAAATTCGAAGCAGTTCGGAGGTATTCATTGGTTTCGACTTTCTGGACTTTACAAAATTTCTCATCCATTCCCAGGTGGTAGCGAGTGAATTCATATTTTACGACAATAATTGGAGGTGGTCTTTTGTAGGGAATCCCCAGGAGTTTGCACCTCCTTTGTTCGTAAGCTTCGTCATCGGGATCGGTGAACTCCTCATTTCCTTGCAACTCAAGGTAATCTAGGATCCCTTCAATATCATCGTCATCAGAAGCTGTGTCTTTGAACCATTCTTCATCGAAAGCGATTCTCCACTAGAACGCGCTTGCATTCTTCTTTATCATCACTAACCAACTCTTTGTCTTTTTTAATTGTTATCTCACTCGTGTTGTTGAGACTTCCGTTGTTTGAATTTTCTCGATCCATGTATTCCTTCCAAATCTTCTCTTTGGTTAATGTGTCAACATATCCATACTTAATCTTCACCCAACTATCGAATCCTAGGTTGTCCAGCCAAGACAAACTCGTTCTTTCCTCATCATTGGTTATGACCAAAAGAATTCATCCTTTCCTATTCTTTTAGAGCTGCTTCCTCCGTTACACATATCATCATACGGGTTGCATGACGCCCAGAAAATTTCCCTAGGAGATTTTACTCTTTCGCACCAGTGACTGCGTAATTTCTTGTTTTCAGTTTCACCTAAATGTTCATTCGTGCATCTTAGGTCATTATTACCCTCTTCCTTTTTTTGAATGTGTTCTTCGTAATCAATTTTAAGCTTCTTAAGAAGATTTGGATTGATCTTGGCATCTCCGAATGGAATTGCGTACCAATCTTTAAATGCTAAATCACCGAATCTTATATAATGTCTTTCACGCTCATGAGGACATGTCTACTCTTCCTTTCTTTTATTGTCTCCGCCATTGCAATACTCGTGGAAGGGGCTGCATGTGGGCCATGCTCTTGTGGTCTCCTCGTCGGTTATCATGACAGGAGCACACCAGTGATTTATCAAGGCTCTTCTTCATCTTCAAGGGAGAGTTTTTTGAGTCTTTCATCATCAGTGTAAGCAGCCCATAAAAACTTGTTATTCTTGATTCTTTCTTTGTCGGACCCTCCATTACAAGTTTCGTTTCTAGGATCACATGAAGCCCATAGGTCAAATGAGTCCCCCTTAGCTACTGGTATAGCTTTTCACTAGTGATATCTTTTTTTAGATGGTGATAAAGGAAATAGGTTAATATCGTGGGACCATTCACTAGTTTTCTGAGTCTCTGATTCGCCTACATCAAGGAAGCTGTTTGCCCACGTATCCCGCCAGTTACAATCCGTAACGAGTTTCTTGGTTACTGGCGTAATTGTTAGAGTGAATTTCCTCATTATTCTTCATATAAACCCCGTTATCTATCGTTGTCAAACACATAGTTAGCAGTAACTCATTAGGCATGTTACGGCGTAACTTCGATCTGTCGACCGAATCATCCCCTAAATCAAGTATCATGGATCTCAACCTTCGAGTTATTATCGTAAAAATTACCTTACATTTCATAGCTGGTTTAGATCCTTCAGGTCTATCGTCATTCCTCCTTACCTTTTCACTGAGCTTCATCACCATGGATTCAAGGTTTTTCAGACTTGTGTCGTGCTTGGAAAGGTTTCTGTCAGTGTTTTCCTGGAATTCTCTCAACCACTCATCTTGCTCTTTTTGTTTCTGGGCTGAAGTTTCCAGGAACTTATTAATTGTTTCTTCAAGACTGTGCTTTCTTTCTCCATAAGGCCCACGATTGTAATTTCCATGATAGCCATTATTATTTTGATTATCTCTGTAAAATGGTCGATTTTCTCCATACTTAGCTTCTTCAATATTCTCTTCGTCCATACGATGACAATTTTTCGTAAGATGTCTTCCTCCACAGATTTCACAACCTACTTGGATGGCATGAACGGTTTCTCTGACTTTCAGCATATCTCGACTGAGATTTTCAATTTTACTAGCAATTGATGCAATTCCGTCAAAACTTCCCCCTTTGTTTCTTTTGCTTCCACCGTCGTGCCATTTTTGAGAGTGGTCCGCCATTTTTTGAATGGCTTCAATTGCAGCGGTAGGATTCATGTTCGGGATAGGCCCTTGATAGTCCAAAGATTTGCCTTGTAGTAACGTCAATTCCTTTGTAGAACATATTGACCTTCTGCGGTTATTCGGATCATTGGTAGGACACTTATAAAAAGATCGTTGTATCCGCCCCAAGCTTGATACAGTGTTTCATCGTCTTCTTGTTTGAAATTATGGATTTCCAAAAGCTGGTTAGAAATCTTCGATGGTTGGCAATATATTTGGATAAAGTGTCTCTTTAGTAGCGCCCAGTATTAAGCGCCCATGGCGTGGCAATCTTTCTATCCATCTTCGGTAGCTCCAGTAAGAGTCATCACCGGGAATACCCTAAGCATAACAAAGATCATGAGACACGCCCGAATGTTAAAAAGGTGATGTATAGGACATTTTCAACGTGCTCATATGCGTCTTCGTTCCTCAAGTTTCTGAAAAAGGTTAGCGCCAAGCACCCTCATAAATTGATCTTTAATTTCGAAATGAACATCCGCTCGACAGTTGCGGTCTTACGAGACCCGGACCTTGTTCCACTCTTGTCAACGCCCAATATTCCTCAAGAGTGAGGTCATCGATGTTAACAACTTCCATGGTACCTGAAATCTAGAAATATGATCGTGAGAAAAGTTTAAAATGAAATGAAAGACTTAATATTAATCGTAATATAACTCCCCAGAAGCTGCGCCAAAAACTTGATGCAGGTTTTACTTACCAGGTCTTAATATTTATAGTGTCTCGCTATACCTATGGTCTACCCTAATGCACTAACGGGCAGTGTACCCGGTCGTGTGCAGTGTAGTAAATGGTAAAGCCGAGGTCGTCCCAAGAGCTATGTATGTTGGATTATTACTAAGTCTAATTGTCACAGAATAATGATGGTTTCAATAAGGAATTAATTAATTAAACTATTAATGCAAAATGAAAGCAGATAAATGGGAAAAGGAAAATCAATAGAGGAATAGTGGTGCTAACCTAGTCAATCCTCCTAGCTAGTTATGTCAACGTCTACCTACTTCCAATTACTTCAGGTGGGGTCAAATTCGAGAGGACAGGATTTGGTCAATTCACCCTAACCTATCAGCAAAGATGCCACCATAGGAGAAATTAGGCGCACCGTCATAAGTCCTGTTGTTCCTGGTCCCCTAAGCCAAGTCATTAAGTACCGCTACATGCTAGATTCTAAATAGTGAGCGCCCGACCGTTAGGAACTTAGACACTACACCCCCAATTCTTAAGTTCATCCAAACGATAGGTGATCAGTTGGTCAAATCGCACAAGTAGAAAGGGTCGTCAGTTGGTCATATCTTACCCTTCCCGTCTCAGTCCGCTCACCTAGGGTCAGTTGGTCATATCTCCTAGGAAATTGGCCTC
>OU343217.1:229111233-229195303 GCA_910596185.1 Chrysanthemum makinoi | reverse complement strand
GATCGAGGGGTTATGAAGGATATTGATAAGGACGATTCAAGTGAGTTACGCCATAACCAAACATCTGAGTTACGGCGTAACTGGGATACGTGGGCAGACGAATTTCTTGAAGTGGACGAATCAGGAACACCAGAAATTAACGGATGGTCCCACGACATTAATTTATGCCCTCTGTCCCCATCTAAGAAGAAATATCACTGGTGCAAAAAGATACCCGTAGCTAAGGGGACTGGTATGATCTATGGGCCCCGTGTGACCCGAGAAATGATATTTACAATGGAGGAAACGATAAGGATAGGGTCAAAAATAACAAATTCATGTGGCCTGCATATACTGATGAAGAAAGATTGGAAAAACTCTCCTTCGAGGAAGAAGAGGAGCCGCCTATCACTCACTGGTGTACTCCGATAATCATAATTGACGATGAATCCACGCGAGCATGGCCTATGTGCGACCCTTTCTGTGAGTATTGCAACGGTGGTGATAGTTTAAAAGAAGAAGAATGGACGTGCCCTCACGAGCTTGAAAGACATAATATCAAATTCAGAGATTTAACATTTGATGATTGGTACGCAATACAATTTGGGAAAGCTAAAATTAACCCGAATCTTCTTAAAAAGCTTAAGATTGACTACGAGGATCATAATCAAAAAAAGGAATTGGTTAATAATGACATCTACTGCATGGAAGATCCTTTAAGCGGAACTGATACAACGAAACTCGAAGTCATTGGTGTGAAAAGAAAAAATCTCCTGGGGAAATCTTCTGGGCATCATGCAACCCTTATGACGATAAATATAATGGGGGAAGCAACTTAATGAGAATAGGATAGGATGAATTCTTTTGGACCTCAACCAACGATAAGGAAAGGACAAGTTTGCCTTGGTTAGACAACTTGGGATTTGACAGTTGGGTAAAGATCAAGTATGGACAAGTTGATGCGTCAACAAATGAAAAGATTTGGAAAGAATACATGAGAAAATAAAATTTAATCGACGAGAGTCCTAACAACTCGAGTGAAAACAGTTGAGGATGACAAAGAGTTGATAAGAAATGAGATGGAAGAATGCAAACGTGTACTGGTGGAGAATTTGCTCGATGAGGAATGGTTTAAAGGTACCGAGTCTGACGACGATGACATTGAGGGGATTTTAGATTAGCTTGAGTTACAAGGAAATGAGGAATTTACTGACCCCGATGATGAAGCCTATGAGCAAAGGAGGTGCAAACTCTTTGGGATTCCATATAAGAGGCCACCACCGATTATTGCCGAAAAGTATGAATTCACTCGATACCACTTGGGGCCGAAGGAAAAATTTTGCAAAATTCGGAAGATCGAGACTAAAGTGTTGGATTGATGTACTCTAACCAAACTAACTTATATAGCTTGTTAAGGGTTTAATAACCTCGGATAAATCCTAAGTTATTAACAATGAAACACTGAGCAAACTCTATTAAGTATGCGGAATTTACTTAACAAAGCTAAGAAGAATTAACTTTAACTTTCAATGATTTTATTAATAACTCTGAATCTTCTTGTTATACAAATTCTTAAACAATTCTAAAACACTAATATCGAACTCTCTAAAACTCTAATAATGCACGTACTTTAGGATTCTAAAACATATATCTCTAATGCCAATCTAGGGGTCCTTTTATAGGATTAAGGATAACCCTAGTCGGTTTACAATTCTAATCCTTGTACTACAAGTAATCTAAACAAAGAATATTCTAGAATAACAAAGGTTTCCATAAACGAATATAACAGTTCTTTAGCTTTGCAGTACTTTGACTTCAACAGCAGTACTTTGACTTTTTACTTAGCAGTACTTTGACTTCTTCTAGTACTTTGTCATTCTTCAGCACTTTCATATCCCAACAATCCTCCCCTAACTTGAATTCTACTTGCTTGACTTCAAGTTTCCTTTGTATCATTATTATTAACTTATGTTAGCCTCTTGGAAAGATTGTGTCTTTATCTTCAGATTTATCTTTGTATTGTGCTTGGATTGTCATTATCAAAGTAGTATTTATTCTTTCAGTAACATTCTTTACATCAACCTTAATCAGTAATCTATTTTCAGCAACATTCAACAAGCTCCATCTTTTCGGCAACTCAGCAACATATGACAATGTGTACATTAATTCGCTTTAAGTTTCGGTCCTATTCTCATCACTTCCAGTGTGTAAACCTCCTGTGAGAGGTGAATCATTGGAAATTTAATGGATTTTGATGTCTCTTTACCAAAGCCATTAAATTTGGAGTAGCCAAATGTTTAGGTGTGTAAGACCATGGTACATTGATAACCATATGATATTTAGCAAATCATCAGCTATCAACAGATTTGATTTGTCTTTCCAAAAGCTGTACCCTTTTGGACTAGTTAGTTCTTGCAACCATGGTGAACTAATTACCATATAATGGTTTTTCCACAGCCTTTACCACAAGCCATTTTCTTGTGGGCTAACCAACTCTTCACATTTACTGATATGGTGAGTTGATTACCATACAACTTATTAGCAAGTTGTCAACTATAAAACGGATTTGAGATATCTTTACCAGAGCTGTTTGCTCATGGATTAACCAATCCTTTTGTAACCATGGTGGATTGATAACCTATTGTTGTTACCATCTCAAAAACCATTTATTTCTTTTAACCTTTGTTTCAAAATATTTATCACTTAACAAAAGTTTTCTTTTCAAAATCATTAACTGGTTTATCTTTGCAAGCATACTTTGATGAAAGTACTGTTTGATTAGAAGTACTTTGAATAAAGTACTGATATTTCAAAAATAATTTATTCAATAAAGATTCATACCAGTTATTCATCATCATCACCATAGTCGTCCCATCGATAAAACAATTTGATGACTATAAGTGCAGTTTCATTATCTTCTTCAACTTCCATACCATGCTCTAGCATTCTCCTCATAAGATCGATGTAGCGGAGATCTTCTATCTGCTAACATGTGAATCATAGTTCCATCTTCTAACTCTAAAACATGTACTCCGTGATTCTTCAAAGAATCTCCACCGTGATAATCTCCCAATCTTCTTGATTTTTCCAAATCTCATCATTGCTTGATTCTTCGGTTTCCTCAAACAGCTTGTGAGATCTCCAAGCAAGATTAAACCAACTCCTTCTGATGGAATGTGTTCAAAATATTCTTGCACCAAATGATATAAATGAAATAAATCCTCTCTATCTATTATGTGCAATAGATCCCATAGCATATTAAACACTCTAAAGCTTTCATCTTCTATGAAACATCGATAATTTCCATCCTTAGATTCTACAACTTCAAAAGTAGTTATTGGTGATTTTTTCTTCTTCTTTTCTGTCTTCTTTTCTCAGATCATCTTTAGAATACTCAAAAATTACAATTCTTAAGTAATTCCTTAGTTTATCATCAGTATCAGATCTTAACTCAACCTTCTTTGATGGTTGTTTATCTTCAACTTCAGTTGTTCTTTTTCTTTTTAAGCTTTCGTTTCTATCATCTTCTTTCTGAGCATCATCATCTTTAAAATCTTTGATACCATCAACATGCTTCTGATAAGCTTCTCTAACAGCTTCATACATCTGTTTTATCTCAACATAATTCAACATCTGCAATCCAATATATCCTTGACCTTTTAAATAAGCCATCATCGCATTTCTTTCCTTAGCACGATTTGATCTTCTTGGTAGAAGCAGAACAGGAATAGGTGTCTTTAATGGTACATCGCCTTTCAAAGATTCAATTCTTCTTGCAATTTCTTAGCTGCTTCTTTATTCTTAGCTTCTTCAATGTCAGCTTCAGCATCCAATTCAGCTTGTACCTTTCTAGTTGCTTCCTCATTCCTAGCAACTTCAGCAGCCCTTATTTGTGCTAAAGTAGGTTTCTTTTTCTTCTTTGTTTTAATCATTTTACCTTTCCCTTTATCTTTAGGAGGTTGTTCTTCAGCAACTCCTGGAATACTTACACCTCTTGGTCTTGATAAATTTTGCAATACCCCAGCTGCAATTTCGTCATCACTTGCAGTATGTTCAACCATAGGTGTATCAGCTTCTTCTTCTTGTGGAATTGTTGAAGGACCAGCTTCTTCATCAAAATATAACACCCTTGGTGTAATTAGTTCTTGTCGAGATGTTCCATGAAAACCAAGACTTTGATCAAAGGACACCTTGATCATCAAGCACCTTGAACTCTAGTGCTTTCTTCCTCAAGACTTTCAATATTGACTTGCACTTCAAGCATTACCTTGAGGTTGAACATCAGTACCTTAAGGTTCAGCTTCTTCATTCAAATACTTATCTTCCAATTTCCTCCCCAATTGGAATGAAGATTGCTGTTGAACCTTTTTGCCTGAAGAAGTCTTCTTAAAAAGCCTTCGCTTCTTCTTTTCAGCTTTGACACATAACCTGTGATGTTTAACCAAGGGCCAAATAGACTTCTTGAATTTTCTAAACTTGATCTTCAACTGCACTGTGCTTCGAGCCTCGCTGGTTTTCTTCAATCGACTAACTCTCTTGTCAAACATAATTATCCAACACTAAACCTTCGTGGTGTATAGTAGTCATCTCCTCCAGAGGATGATGAGGAATAGGAATATCTTGTTCTCGTGACGAATAGGAGGAGTAGTATGGTGTGATGAGGGGGAGAAACGCAGACTTTCATTATCATCGTATCTTGTGAAGCAAGTACCTTGTGATGCGCTTTCTTGAGATGCGACTTTGAGAAGCATCTTGTGTTGAAGTAGTACCTTCTCTGTCATCACTCTCTCATCGCGTATTGCTTGAACAACCTCCATCATTGAAGTGGTTAATGGGGTGTTCCTTCTAGTAAACATATCACTTTTCCTAGCCATAAATGTGAAAATCTTGGCTGGTTATACCACAACAGGTAGTAGACTTGTAGGCTTTGGTACATCTGAAAGTTGTTTATTCAAGAAGACTTGAATAAATCTCGAATACATTAACCATCGTGATCCATGAGATATGTGTGAGAGCATTAGATCTAAGATTAGCCTTGAAAAGTTGAACATACGGTTTGTAGCCAATCCTACCAAGCGGATGCAATGTTTTGAACCAAATTGCTCCCAAGAAGTACTTTTTAGAGTGATACAATGAAGAAGAACATGTACTAAGTACTTCCAATGTGGACCTGAACAAGGGCTTGAATGTTGTTGTGTCAACCAAAGACCCTTCATATCCAATATCTCCTTGTATCCCAAAGAAACTGCTTTATCAAACCTAATAGCTCCTTCTCATCATCAAAAAATAAATCTTCACTGAATTGATGCTTCGAAATCTTGAGAAGCCTTCTAGCAACTTTAGCTTGAATATAAGATTCATCATTCTCCACATGTGTCCTTGCAGCTTGCCCAAAACCGCTAACGTATCCAGTGGCTCATCTATATCAGGTTCCACCAAAAGCATATAACCGGTTGGGGAACCAGTTAACAAATCAATGATGTCATGGAAGATGACATTGGCCTCTGTTTTATCTAAATTCGCCACCATGTTGTGTTTAGAAACTGTGTGTAGGTTTGCCATGGATGATTGAAAAAGATATGGAATCTTGAATACGTAAGTGTGTGAGAGAGAAAGAAATATGGAAAAGATTATAAGATATAAAGATGAGAGGGAAATTCAGAGAGTAGTTATTTATAGGTGAGATTTAAAAAATCACATCCCATAATAACAAAGTTACCGTTAGTGAAGTTTAACCCTCAATATTACCGTTGGAACAGTACTTTGATAAGACAAACAGTTCTTTCCACATGTGCAGTACTTTCCAAAGAAGTACTTTCATATAACCAAAAAGTTGTACTTTTCCATTCTCCTCTTGACAATAGCAAACACTTCAAATAAACATTAGATTGCCTCCCCTCAAGCAATGCATAGGACGATACTTATACTAAATAGTCCTCCCCTCAAATTGAGCTCAAGAATTAATCATTCCAATGCTTACCACCAGTGATTGAATCTTGAAACATCAAAGCCTTTGTGAGTAAATCACCACATTATCATCCGTAGGTGAACCTTGGACAACATTAATGAGCCCATTTGCTCATAACAATCTCGATGAAGTGATGCCTAATCAATGTGTTTGGTCTTGGAGTGATAAACACGATTCTTCACAATGAAAATTGTACTCTCATTATCAATGTTGATAGGAGTATTCTTGAAGTTGAACCTATAATCCAAGAGTTGATTCTGCATCCACAAAACTTGTCCATAAATCTTGCAGCCACCGCATATTCTCGCTTCAGTTGATGATGTTCTGTAATTGTTTTCTTTACATTGCCATGAGACTAATCTTCTTCTCATGTAAGATATAACTTTTCACATACACATCATAACATTAACACAAGGTAGCATATAGATGGAATTCTAGAGAGAGAAAGTTAGAGGTTTAGGGAACTTAGTGAGAGAAAGTGAAAGATATTATTATGAGCTCCAACTCTCTACCTTGGGAGGTAGAGAGTATTTATAGTCTTACATAAATCGCCACACAACGGTCTGTGGATCAGGCATACAGTGGGTAAAGACCCGTCCGTCCTCCACGGTGTTACTTAACTAAATACTCCTTAACTAAATATTACTATGACTACGAGCTTTCTAACGATTACATATACTTGAGGTGACCGACTCTTTAATACCGGAATTTCTAATTCCTAACAATCTCCCCTAAGGGAGGTCACCTCAAACATATACTAAAATGACATTGAATACAATCGGATATTACATTAACAATTGATCTTGCATTCTTGATGTAGTACTTTGCTCAAAAGCTCGTAGTCATTGATTCCACTCATTGCATGTTTGGTTAATCCAAGTGGAGGTCTTTACTGATCCACGTGATAATAATGTTGAGCCAGCTTTTGAGATCATCACCTAATAGAAAATCTCTGATACATCCATTGTGGTGTTGGTATTATGTGATGTTGTGACATTCGGACCGACATGCTCACATTCGGGATCATGATATCTTCTCATCAGAGTAGCGGAAGCTTTGGTTGATTCATGATATTGGCAGCGTAAGCGTAAGCATGGAGTGAAATATCAGAGTCATTGATGCACTAATCATGATTTCTTTTGAGATGAATGTGTTAGGTGAGCATGCGGCTATGGATTGACCGCTTCATTCGACAATGGTACAACGCGGGTGTACCTCGCATAAGACAGTTAGCAATAAAGCGCATGCAAGTGTCTTTGATCACTTTCGATGAATTGAGGTACACGGCCCACGGTTCCCGTTGATCAAGCACAAGTACTGCGTGATCGTATAATTCGAAGAATTTCCTTGACAGGTTTCGCAGCTCTAGTCGTTCTCAAACCGAACGTCTCAAAGAAGACAACACGGAGTGAGTGAACCAAATAATTTACGTCCACCGATTGATGAAAAGAGATTTGAAAAACAATCGTGTATTGCTCAATAGAAATTGTTTTTGCAATATAACAAAGGTTTTAATGAAAATCAATTATCAATCATAAAACACCTTTTGATTTGAAAATTAGTACACGGTCGACGTGCTAATGAAAAGAGTTTTAAAGCACAAAGACCGGTTTTTCAAAGGTATCCGTCAATCCATAACTGAACGGATTGATTCAAAAGATTGAATCGCCCCATTGTTTTCGTTCGGTTGTCACATGGTTGATCTGTATAATAGATCTCACATGCCACCTACCAGAGCTTGTTTGATGTTGGCTCCAGAAGGCTTTCCATCTTCATTGTGAATATGTAAACACATCACTCGATGTTCGGCAATACCACAAGGATAATGCGTAGGACTCAAGATATAATCTCTTTCCACATTGTGTGAAACAGAGAGTCTTCATTGAAAGTGTCCTAATGAGATTTATTGATGATCTCGTGGCTCTAGACTCAATTTGTGCATATTTGGATCCTATATCGGAGACTAGGGAGAGGGTCTCCTTCTTCAATATCAACAATCTCTAAGAGAAAGTCGATAGATAATGTCGGTTCCCGTGAGAATGAAACAAGTCCTTTTAAGAGGAACTTGAGTGGTTTGGAAGTTGAAGTGCAGCGCCACGGGTCCATGACGTCTTGTCTTCAATACCGATGTTACCATAAGTAGCATATGAATTGAACCCGGTTTCTGCCCTAAGGTTGAATAAATGGAGGGCTATTTGTTTTCACCCTTTTCTCATTCAATTCTTTTTAATTCTTCAACCCCTTCAGTGCTTACCGAGACTTCATAGCTAGAACCTTGTTGGGTTTATTCCAGACTAGCTCAGCCTCTAGTCCGCACTCTTCTCATATCTCATTTTTCTCCTTTTATCATCATACCTAAGAACTCTACACTAACTAGTGGATAGTCCCTGGGTAGATCCCTCCGGTTCTGGCGGATCATGGGAACACATACCTAACCTTATCATCCTTATATCACCATACATAATGTAAAGTTGGTCGGTCTTTTGGTATTGTTCATCTGCCATAGGAACCAATTGAAAACCATTTGAAAATCAATCCGTATACTTATGATATTTTATCAAAGCATTTTGTACCTGAATTGTTTTTGATATTTTTAGAAGAAGAACTCCCCTCAACATGTGAATCAAGTATTTGAAATAGTTTTGCACACGGAGGCAAGAGAAAGAATTAACTTCTTTGATTACCATTTTCTAAAGATATCAACATCACTTCCCTAATCGAATCAAGTAGATAAAGCATTTTGGGGAAGGATGAGGTTTTCATGATTTTGCTCCCCTCAATATGTGCCTCGAGGTTTGAAAAGAGTTTTGCACATACTAGAGGGAACCTGCACATTGAGATAAGTGATCACGTTTCAAATCATAGGTTTAAGATAGATGCTCCCCTCAACATGTGCATGGAAAATTTGAAATCGTTTGTCACATGTGGGAGGAAGAGCATGTACATCCTTATAAAACCATTTACCGAATTATCAGTTTAAATCCAATTTAAATCACACATTCTCCCCGATCACAATTATCAAATCATTTGAGATTTGTGATCTCTTATAGATTTAAATTGATTTTGAAAGCTTTTAAGGAGAATTGTGACTTGATTATGAAAGCGTTTTAACCGATAAGGATCGGATTTTGAGACTTTAAACTCCATTGATAAAACATGCATGTACATCTTTTGAAAACAATTTAATGCCAAATAACTTTTAATTTAATTGAAATCATTCTCCCTCAATCAATGACATAGGTTGTTGATTGAGAGATAGATATTTTGACAAATAAGTCCGGATGATTATCAAAAATAGAGACCGAGTTATTTTTCAAAGCATTTAGTTTTCAGCAGATAAATGTTTATAGAATCGGAGCATGGAATTTGAAAACATGGTAAAACATGGCTCTGTTCTTTCTTTTAAAACCGGTTATTGCCTGAAAATGACAATAAACCATTGTTTCTCTTTCTCCCAAAAATAATTTTTTGATTTTTGATTTTTTTTTTTTTTAATTCGAACAACATCTAAAGTCCCGTGTCATTCTTTGAATGACAACACAAAGACCGTAGATATTATCGAACCGAGAAAACGCATGACAAAATGACAATATTTTTGAAGATTTTTCGAATTTTTCGAATTTTTATGGATTTTGAAGGTTTTATAATTTTGTATTTTGATTTTTCGAATAGATATATACAAGAGATAGATGAAGATAGACCTTTACTCCTCGCCTTCCTCCTGAAGACGTTTGAGAGTATCCGGTTGAAGGCTTTTCAAGCCAAGACGTGGAAGAATAAACTCAAAACGCTCTCTTGGAAGAGCTTTGGTGAAGATGTCCGCTAACCGATATTCAGACCTCACAAAATATAGTTCCACCACACCTTTTTCCACTTGTTCCCTGATGAAATGATGTCGAATGTCGATATGCTTTGCTCTTGAGTGTTGAACGTTGTTGCATGAGAGAGCAATAGCACTTTTATTATCACAAAGAGAGGATTTTGTTGAATTCAAAGCCATAGTAAGATAATTGAGATCTCATCCATAAGATTTGAGCACAACAAGATGACATGGCTATGTATTCAACCTCTGTAGAGGAAATAGAAGTACTCATTTGCTTTTTGAAGACCGACTCACAAGCTTATCACCCAAAACTGAGCACCTCCGGATGTACTTCGACGTATCTTGACAACCTGCATGATCAGATCTCGTGATAGGCGTTAGTGACATACCAGAGTCCTTCGGGTACCAAAGTCCCATATTGATGGTTCCTTGGAGATACCGAAGACCCGTTTAACCGCTTCAAGGTGCTTTTTTTTTTTTAGTAGGCTTAGCCTGGTATCTAGCACACATGCAAACAAATAACAAGATGTCTCGGTCTACTAGCTGTGAGGTACATCGTGATCCAATCATACTACGATATTTCATTTGGTCAATCATGATCCCCGAGTGGTCCTCATCTAGTTTGGTTCGATCAATCATGGGGTGTCAACAGGGTCACTTGAATCAAATCCAAATTTCTTTAAAATCTCTGTTGCATATTTAGATTGATTTATGAAAATGCCTCCGGAACTTTGTGAAATTTGTAATCCCAAGAAAAATGACATTTGTCCCATCATTGACATTTGAAACTTTGAACTCATTTCATTAGAAAACGATCACATTCCATTGGGTCAGTCGAGGCAAAAATAATATCATCAACATAAATTTGAACATGAGTTAAATGTTTGCCTCGACTTCCTCGGTGAACAATGTAGGATCAATCGCCTCCTTTGCTAAATCTGGTAGATAGAAGAAACTTTGACAGTGTATCATACCATGCCCTTGGAGCTTGCTTTAAACCGTAAAGAGCCTTCTTCAGACGATAAACGTGAGTAGGATGCTCTTGATTCACAAATCCTTCAGTTGGCCGACGTGACGACTTCTTTAAGATCTCCGTTAGAAATGCCGTCTTCACATCCATCCGATAGACTACCATGTTCTTACTAGCGATTAGCCGAAAGATTCTGATTGCTTTGATTCGAGCAACTGGAGCAAAAGATTCTTCAAAGTCTATACCCTCCTCTTGACGATATCCTTTAGCAACTAATCGAGCCTTGTTTTTCAACACATCACCATGCTCATCAAGTTTCACTTTGAAGATCCATTTAAGAGCAATAATCATAGCACGTCTGAGCAGTACTAACTCCCATACATCAAGTCGATCAAACTCATGAATTTCATCTTGCATGGCATTGAACCGCTGTCTTCATTCATGGCGGTTTTAACATCTTTTGGTTCGATCTTAGAGAGTACGGAGTTGAAGAAACACCATAAGGCATCGGTTGCAAGTTGTTTCCTGGTTGATACAGGACGAGAGGGATTTCCAATGATGTTGTCTAATGGATGATCGTGAGTCCATTTTCTAAGGTGTTCATGTGGCGTTGTTGAGGAACCAGGTAGCTGAGTCGATGTCTCAAGAAGATGGTTCGATGATGATTCGAGTAGCAAATATGTGTTCAAATGGAGCATCTTCAGGAGTAGCAAAGGGATTAACTTCATCATTGATGCCGAAACATTTCCATGATGTACATTTGAAGAATGATGATTTGTTGATGAGATGAAGGATCGCAGCGGTGCTTCTTGACTTAAAGATATTGAGATGAAGGATTGACTTCATTCACGGAATATGAGCATCTTCATTTGTAGGGATCAACACCTCATTAGTAATTGAATCATATAGTTCATCAAACATAGGATCAAACAATTTCTTTAAATCATCTTCAGATGGAGGTACATATGGAGTTTCTTGAGAAGAGTTTGGAACAAGAGATGAACCAATGGGACTGTTTTGAAGTGCGGGTCCCGAGTGGAGTTGTCCAGAGCCATTTGACCGTCACTCATCAAACGTAACGTGAATGGTTTCCATGATATTTCGGGTTCTTTTGTTATAGATTCGTTATCCCTTTTTGTTTGGTGCATATCCTACAAATACTCCAATGTCACTTTAGCCCTAAGTTTCCCTAAGTCTTGACCCTCATTAGTTGGATAACACAATGCACCAAACACACGAAGGAAAGAGAGATTAGGTTTTCTTTTGTGGACAAGTTCATATGGTGTCTTTCCATGAACAGTGTGAATCAGGGAACGATTTTGTGTGTAGCATGCAAGGCAATAGCTTCACCCCAGAGAAACATTGGAACTTTTGAGTAAATCAGCATTGTTCTAGCGGCTTCTACAAGAGTTCGATTGCGCCTTTCAACTACACCGTTCTGTTGAGGAGTTCGTGGAACACTTCTTTGATGGTGATTCCAATGCTTTCATAGAATTCACTAAGTTGTTTGTTAACAAACTCGGTTCCATTGTCTGTCCGGATAATTCTGACGGTTTTGTTAAGTCGAACCTCGCACTGCTTGATGAGTTTGATGATGATATCAGGAGTTTCATCCTTTGTCCTTAAGAACTTGACCAGGTGAATCTAGAGTAATCATCAACTATAACTAACACATATTTCTTCCCAAAGATATTCTGCACTCACATTGGTCCACATAAATCCATATGAATTGTATGAAGAACTTCTCGTACAGAGTTAGTAGGTTAGGTTTTATGGGCATACTTCTTGCTTTTTCCCAATTGACATGCTGAACAAAGATGATCCTTTTCATACTTTAGTCGAGGTAAACCTACAACTAAGTCCTTTCGGGAGAGATCATTGATGGTGCCGAAGTTCAAGTGATTGAGACGTCGATGCCATAACCATGACTTTGTTTTAGAAGCCTTTGACAACAAGCAAATTGGAGAAGACTTCATCATATCTTCTATAGAGATGGTGTAAAGATTTGAACCACGAGTTCCTTTTAAAAGTTCCTTACCATTAAGATCTCTAACAAACAAGTATGTTTTCTCAAGGCTACTTCTAGATCGAATCACGAATTGACCAACAGATAACAGATTATGACCCAAACCTTCCACATAGTATACTCTAGAGATAACACTATCACCAACAACATAATCACCATAACCCATAATTGCACCAAAATGATCATTACCGAATCTAACAGTCCCGATGAATTTGCTCACGAAGTTCATGAGCCGCGACCGTCTCCATATATGCTTGGAACAACGAGTCCAGTACCAAACGATTTGAACGATCCGCAGTTGAACACGCACAAGAATGGATAACTGGATAATTAGGATCCCCATGCAAGAATGGGTTCCACTTGGTTAGTAAGAATGATTGGAACACCCACATCGTAAAACGAAACATCCATATCGAAGTAGAAGCAATGGAATCATTGGGAATAGATGCAATGTCGGTGTCAGATTTGACCTATTCAAAGTATGTTTACTTCTTAAGGGAATAGTTCTACCAATAGGCATCCATTTTCTAGTGGGCATAATCTTAGCAGTTTGAGAACAAAACTGATTATTCTTATGGCCAAAAGGTATCCAATAATAACCTATCTTTATAAAAGTTCTTCCCGTGGGTTTCCACTGTTTTCTAACATCTTTCGCTTTTGCCTTTTGCCTTATTTGCACGATTATTAGCATTAACAATTTTAACGGGCATTTGACAAAGATTAGACAAAGCATTCACACCACATTCATGATTAGCAAATGAATTCAAGCACATCATTACAAGGTTTGCAAATAGTATCGAATTAATTAATTACAAGACGCCTAAGGCTAATACTAGAATCAACACGATTCGCTTTATTCAACTCAAGCTTAAAGTTCCTAGATTGGTCTTCTACTCTCTTCCAATGCACATTCTTAGCTTGCAAGGTCCTATCATTCCTTGTATTGTCTTGAGACTTTGACCGCTTCGCTTTAAAGTCACTATTTACTCCTGTAGAGGGAATGGGAACATTAGTTGGTTGATCTAATTTTTGCATTCCTGAACTTGATGTGCAAGGATCCGAAGTACTAGAAGGCACATTAGTGTATACTTTAAGACTGTGATTTGAGCTTTTTGCAGCACACTAAAGTTCACTTTCTTAGCACTAACATATCTCGAATCTGAACTACTTGAAGGCACATTAGTGTTTCCTTTTTTAAGACTGGGCATAGAACGGATTTCCTCGCTTGGCACTAGGCATAGAACAAGGCATCACAGCTTTGCCTTTGCACCTAAGGTTAAGGATTTGGGACATGTTGCAATTACACATTCTAGCAACTCTTGAGATCGTTTGGCCTGGAGGCAAGCAAACCTAATTTCACTATCAAGAGGTTTGTTAATGAAATCCTCTTCGACAATCTCACGGAGACATTCTAGACTATCCTTAAGGTGAGCACAGATTCATGAAAAGCATGTTCATTATTCCTAAGATGAGGAGGAATATATTTAACCTCCACATGTATTTGCAGTCTAAGGGTGACTTTGAGACAACATTCTTATTGAAAACAAGTGGCGGTTTCCCATTTCCCTGACTTCTCAGATTCTCAATTTCCTTTTGTAAAGACGTTATTTTTCGTTGTTTTGGTCACGGGTGACTTTTATTGAATCATATAACTCTTTAAAATGTCGTTAACTTTTTCATTTTCTTCTAGAAAACTCTCGTTTTCCTTTTGTAAGGCATCAACTAAGTTTTGAAGATGAAAAGTTTGAGAATTCTCAGAATCTAAAGGAGGAGGCATTTGGGAGCCTGTCATATTGTTCGTTTGACCCTTTAATTGAGAGATTTGGGCTTTCAACTTTCTCGATCGTTGCACTGAGCTTGAATCTGTTCATCACGTTTGTTAATTTGAAAAACTGCATCAAACTGGAGCATCCGACGATGTCTTGATATCTGAAGTTTTAACATTTTCTTTAAGATGTTGATATTTTAGTTGTAAATTAAAATGCTCAACTTCCAGTTTAGAAAAATGTTTAACCAAATTGTCGTGATCATCCAGTTCAATTTTCTCGTTTCGTTTAGAATTAGTTTTTTCAAGCTCAATGACACGATCATGGGAGACTTTCAGTGCCACAGATAGTTCATGAAATTTGGAAGCATTAATAGAGCAATTTGAAGCGGTGAAAAAGATATCTTGAGCAACACATTCAGTAATAAGAGTCTCATTTAATGTATGCAAGTTCTTCCTCTCAATCTCATTATATTTTAGTGCACGCCCATAATCACTAACTTCAACTACCATTGCATCAAATTCCTTTTCCATTCCCTTGATATCGGTTTCTATCCCCTTTTTAAGACTCTCAAAGTGATCTTTCAGAAGTTTAAAGAAAGGCATGACCTCGGTTAAATAACATTCTTTCATTTGCTCAAAACCCCTTTCTCCTTCCGTTATACCAGTGGTGTGATCCTTTTCTTGCAAGTTTTCTCAAAATCAACAAATAGTTGAAATATAACATATTGGCTAATTAAGGTCTTGCTTTTAGTGGCAATTTTTCTAGGAACAAGATGCATTGGTGTATTAGGAGGATACACGTACGCTCTAGGCATTTTCCATAGGGAGGGTTTGTTTCAACAATATTTTCGCCGCTTATCTAAATCCTTTTTCCGAAAACTTGTTCGGAGTCAACAATGTCCGAGGCTTAAACATGTTCAAGGAAATCCAGTTTTCCCTTTTGTAGTCATGGGGAGTGATAATTATTTTTTTTCTTTGCATTTAGGATCATCTAATTTTTGTTCATCCTTTCCCTAGTGACTTCATCTGATTTCTTATCTTCCTCGGTGCACTCAACGCAACTAGGTTTCTGTCTAGGTTTAAGAATCTCATTGCCATCATAGATCACACTTTTGAGCTTTTGCTATCTTTCCAACCCTCGTGGTTGGGTTTATCTATATTGGGAACACTATGCTTATCGCTTAAAACTCTATGTTTAGTGACCATGTGAGCAAATCAATGGTGTTTCCTTGTCTGTACAACTTGTTTTCAAGTTTGTTTTTCAAAGTTTTCAGATTAGAAAATCTCTCAAGAGTTTTGATTCCTTTGCATTAAATTCTTGCTTAAGCATTTTCACATTTTCTTGAAGTTCTTGTTTTTGCTTAGCGGTTTTAGAAAGTTTTTCTTGCAAGGAATTTAATTCTTGTTTCAATACTTCTTCTCTAAAATTACTTTTTTCTAATGACTGTACGCACTTGGTCATCCATTTCCTGCTCACGAGTGGTCAACTCAAATTTAGCACGTTGTTCATAAATAGCAACACGTTCTTTATAGGCATTTAGTTCGAAATTACGAATCATCAGGGGGCATGCAAAGGTATTCATCAAAAACATAGTCATTGTTGACCGCAGAAGATGCATCACTTGGTACACCTTCACTTTCACTTTGTTTCACATATTGATCATATGGGATAATATTGATATTACCCATATTTTCAACATTTGATTCAATAGTTTCAATTGAATGTACTTTGTCATGCATCTTTTGCACATCAGCATCATCGTATAGTTTTAATACCTCTGAGATGAGTTTGTCTCTTGGATGGGCCAGAGTGGTGAAGAAGAGAACTTGGGAGAAACCATTGGAGAAATGCTAGCCATAAAAATTGTGTGTGCCGTAGGTCCATCATCCACATCGGAGTCGTATGCATCACAATCAGCGACTTGAAAGGCATTCTGATGATTGTGACCTATCTCTCCTAATAGGCCGCTCATCCACATCTGCATCATAGGTCTTGGCATTGCCCTCAGCTAGAAACAGCAATTCCTCTTCATCCAAAGTAGCACCATTGTCCCGAGCTTGTACCAAGCAGCATCTTATCTCTCGAAGTAATCAGATTCTGTGGACGCTTTAGAGATGTACAGTTCCTTGCAATGTGTCCCTCACCACCACAGTTATAACATTTGATTGGCTTAGCTTGACCTTGGTTACCATTCCTTCCTCGATTCTGGTTGCCAACATAACCTCTACCAGCCCACCTCTTCCCCGATCATACTGTCTTTCCTGAACTGGTTGCACCACGATCCTTCCATCTTTAATGGTGGCTTGATTGTGTGGGTTAGATGTCGTTCTCGAGGTTGTTGTTGGTATGTGGGAGAGAATTCATGTTTTGACTAATCAGAAGAGCTAGTTGATTAATGAAGTTACCCACGTGGATCAAGATCGCTTGTTTGAACATTGGATCAGGAATGAGTTTGTGATTACCATTACCCAAGGGTATGACTTGTGATGCTTTGGTTGTGATTCCGATGTTTGAGTAGAAGGCAGTTGAGTCATTAGACGAGCTTGTCTCTCCTTGGTTGGTTTTGAACTGATTGAGAATCAATTTTTCAAACATAGCATGTCTCTCATTCTCAAGGAGGAAGGCATAGAGTTGCTCATAGTTTGTATTCTTCAATCCTTTAGTGAGCTTCACACAGGTGACAAACTTGTGCCATTCGGGATTCATGTTGTTCACAAATTTTGAGTTCAACTGAATGTTAGGCATAGTCATTCGGATGTTCCTCATGTCATTCACTAACTTATGAAATCTCACATAGTACTCATAGACACTCTCATCTGGTTTCATCTTGAAGTGTTCAAATTCGCCATAGAGTTGGGATTCTCTGTCTTCCATAGTTAATTTAACCTCGAGAGAAGCATCTTAGCATTATCCCATACTGCCTTTGCATCAGTGTTATGATTGATCAGCTTGTAGATGTCTTTAGGAAGACCTTGAAGAACAATGTTTGAAGCCCTGATATCTGAATCGAATCTCTTTTTCTCCTTATCATCAAGCTCATCATACATTTTAGGTCTGTCCATTCCGTAAACAGAAGTACCATCTTCATTAGTATCAAGTATGTCTCTAGTCGTCTCAACTCGATATGGTCCTTCATCAATGGATTTGAGAATGTTGACACCATTTTCCTTCCAAGGCAAGCATAACTGATTCGTTGAGCCCAAGAATCGTAGTCGGCTGTCAAGCATGGGTGGACGAGTATCCGAGCCACCGCTTGAACATCCTCGCAAAGTGGAGATGACAGTAGGAACGTTGGTAGACATGTTTACAGCTTATACGGGATTTTATAACTCTATGATTAAACCGGGAAATAGATTCTTTCACGGGATTTTACTAAATCAAGAGAAAACCGTAAACAATCACTCAAGTCGCTAGAAGATAATGCACTAAGTCGCTAGAAGATAATGCACTAAGTCGCTAGAAGATAATGCACTAAGTCGCTAACGCTTAATTCGCTACACCACTAAGTCGCTAGAGTCCCAAGTCGCTAGACAAATGCAAGTCGCTAAGTAGTAACTCGCTAACCTCAAGTCGCTAGCAAAATTTTGGCAGCAATTCGCTACTCAAGTCGCTAGGAATACAAGTCGCTAAAGAGCAACTCGCTATTGCACCAAGTCGCTACCAACCAAGTCGCTACCCGTAGTGGAGAGTCCACTACTTGTACTGTAAATCGCTAGGTAAGTCGCTAGCTCCAAACCTGTAACTCGCTACAAAAATGTGAAGCAAGTCGCTACGAAGAAACTTTTCCGTGGCTCAAGTCGCTAGCATGAAAAACACATAAACATCACTTTTCAATCCAAAAACAACCCAACCAAGATGATTCAAAGCTTCCAAATCAAAACCTAAACACTTGTGATGATTCTAAACACAAAAGTACAATCAAAATCAAACTTTAACACTAGAAATCAACCAAATGATGCAAAAACCACTAAACTTTTTCAAACTCAAAACCACCTAAAACCACTAGAAATCCAAAGATGTGCAAGATATGATCTAACCATGGCTCTTGATACCAATTGTAAGATATAACTTTTCACATACACATCAAACCATTAACACAAGTATAAGTGGAATTATAGAGAGAGAAAGTTAGAGGTTTAGGGAACTTAGTGAGAGAAAGTGAAAGATATTATTATGAGCTCCAACTCTCTACCTTGGGAGGTAGAGAGTATTTATAGTCTTACATAAATCGCCACACAACGGGCTGTGGATCAGGCATACAGTGGGTAAAGACCCGTCCGTCCTCCACGGTGTTACTTAACTAAATACTACTTAACTAAATATTACTATGACTACGAGCTTTCAAACGATTACATATACTTGAGGTGACCGACTCTTTAATACCGGGAATTTCTAATTCCTAACATCTTCCAAGATATTGGCATCCTCCAGTGGTTGATCTTCTATCATAGTTATCACCTGCATAATCACTATCTGAAAAGCTTCCAAGTGAAAAGGTGAATCCTTGGATACCTCACAACCCCAACTTAGGTTGTTTTTCAAATAACTAAAATTCTTTTTATCAGCATTCATATGGGAGCCCTTAGGTGAGACTTGATATCTTGCACATAAACAAACAGCAAACATGATATCAGGCCTAGATGCAGTGAGGTGCATAAGACAACCAATCATTGATCTGTACAACTTGACTTTTAACTGTTGACCATCTTCATCCTTGCCCAATGAGTTGATAGACTTGATAGGTGTAGTGACCGGCTTCATAGCATCAAAATTGAACTTCTTAAGTATGTCAGATACATACTTGTCTTGACTTATGAAAATTCCATCCTTTGACTGCTTAACTTGAAGTCCCGAAAAGAAAGTTAACTCACCCATTGAACTCATTTGAAATTCATTCTCATCAGCCAAACTCCTTGACCATATATTGTTTTGTAGCTCCAAATATGATATCATCTACATACACTTGAACCAACATGATATCCTTCTTATCTCTCTTGATGAACAAAGTCTTGTCAATTGCTCCTCTTCTGTAACCATGTTGCAATAGGAAAGTAGAGAGCCTTTCATACCAGGCTCTAGGTGCTTGATGAAGACCATAAAGAGCATTTACCACTTTATAGACTTTGTTTGGATGTGTAGGATCTTCAAAACCAGGAGGTTGTTTAACATACACCTCCTCTGTAATCTTGCCATATAAAAAGGCACTCTTGACATCCATTTGATAAACCTGAAATCCCATATATGATGCAAAAGCAAGGAAGATTCGAATGGCTTCAATCCTTGCTACAAGAGCAAATACTTCATCATAATCTACTCCTTCTTCTTGTCTGTAGCCTTGTGCTACTAACCTTGCCTTGTTCTTGATGACATTCCCTCTTTCATCTCTCTTGACTCTGAAAACCCATCTTGTACCGATTACTTTCTTTCCATCAGGTAGATCACATAGTACCAAAACTTCTTGAAGCTTGAATTGAAGAAGTTCTTCTTGCATAGCTTCAACCCAACTCTCTTTAGTTAATGCTTGAGCAATATTCTTGGGTTCTTCTTGAGAGATAAAACAAGTAAACAGGCATGTTTGATGGTCCTTATGATTCAGCCTGTTCTGTTTATAGACAAAGCTAAGCAAAGCATTATGAGGTTTAGAAAAACTCTTAGCTTTGTGTCTTGTAAGCACTCCAGAGTTAGATGGTCCAATGATTTGATCAGTAGGATGATTTTTATGAATTCTTAAGATAGGAGTCTGTGGAACTTCATAATTATCACCCAAATTAGTGAAATCAGTATCTTCATTGGAATCTGAGAAAATACCTTCATCTTCAAACTCATCATCAGTATCTTCTAAGCCAGGCATGGTAGGATTATCCAAATCATCCAAAGTGCTATCAACAGGTGCAGCAGTACTTTGGTCGAAAGTACTGTCACCCAAAGTACTGTGAGAGAAATCTGCAGTCTTGTTCTTTTTCTTTGCTTCTTCATAAGCTCTTCTTTGATCATCATCATAAGAATGTGCTATAATATCTTGAAAAAGCATCTGATTAAGTTCATCTTGAATAGCTTGATCCTCAGTAGATAATGAGGATTTTGGCTCATCAGTACTTTTCTCCTTCTCAACAGTTTTAGGTTCTTCATCATGAACAGCATCAGGTCTAATATGGACTCCATGAACAACATACTGTAAATCTTCTCCATTGTGTACAGGTTGATTTTCTTCTCTAACAGGTACATAGTTCATAGAAGGAGTCAAAACCTCAAGATCAAACATCCAATCAGGACCTTTACCCTTCTGATTTTCTTGATCTTCTAAAAATTCAACATGAAGACAATCTTGAACTTTCTTGGTGACTCTGTTGTACACTCTAAATCCTTTGTTGTTGGTGCAATATCCCAATAAATATCCTTCTTCTAAGTTGCCATCAAATTTTCCCAGATTATCAATTGTATTAAGAATAGTTAGAGGGAATCCAAAAGGCTTCATAAATCGAATGTTGGGTTTGATGACGTATAATCTGCATTCGGGTTACGAACCCGACCAGTGAACGCCACTAACAAGCCCATTACGAATGGGCTAACCCAATAACGGTTGGGCTCACGAAAGCCCAAATCCAAAGTTATTTATGGCATTAGATATCCGATATCTTTTACTTATGAGATATGCATTAAACTGACCTACTTAGGCGGGATACGCCGAAGGTTGGGGAACACGAAACCAACAAGGATTTTGTGTGTATATAAGGAGCATCCTAGCCCTCATTAAAGGTACGATCTAAAAAACCCTAACTCTCCATTAACCCTAAAACCGATTACTTACTCTTACGTCGGAGGATAATCGTGGGAGACAATCCCACGATAAGCCTAACGGTGTTTTCTGTTTACTTAGTACGCAGGTCTCAAGCATCAAGGTTCAATTGGTACGAGAACCGGAGTCCAAACAAGGAACGTCCAACTTTTGTATCAACAAGTGGCGCTATCCGTGGGACCATCACTAAGAACTAAGAACTAGAATGACAAAGCAAGGAAATCAAAACCAGCGATCGCCTGGTGACATACATGGGAAGAAACAGCAAAGTGGGTCGGTTTCTAAAAAAGCCTCTAGGACAACCAGCGCTACTAGAAACCAAGGATCAGGCCCAGATCTGGTCTTCCCGACGGTGGAACCACGCTCGGGGGCAACACATGCCACCCCAACCACCACTGGTGCAGAAGGTCCATTGCGCACTCCTTTTACCACTCCACTCCAATCGGTGCTGGAGACGGACCTCACAAAAGCACCAGACGCACCTGATAGAAACAAGGGTTTAGTGGTAGAAACAGACACCCCTGCTCTAGAAGGGGTTGCGCCGGAACTAGCGCCAAGTGATTTCGTGTCTCAAAACTACGAAACCTTGGCTGCTCTCATGCAAGAGGAAGCTAAAAAGAGGTTTAGTCGGAGTTTGCACGCCCGACTCGACTTCGGCCCGGAATATGAGATATCTCCACCGCGTCATCAGAAGGAAAAGCGCAGAAGGGATAACCGACAACCCCCAGTATTTACCAGGATTGGGAGGAGAGTTGAGAATGATGAAGCAGCGGACATGCAGTACCTTGGGGAACACGAGGAAGATGGACGTCGTACCAATTTCCACGCTAGGCTTGGTAGCCGCAGGGTCCAGGACAGACTAGGACGACGGTACTCTCTGAGTGAAAGCCCAAGTGAAAGCCCTTCAAGTGGGAACTCTGAGGACAGTCGGCGCAAGCGCCGAAAGAGGGAAAACTCGTCCTCTGGTAACTCCTCGGACAACGAGGATAACGAAACCGGACACTGGAAGTCCAGGAGGAAATATCGCGACCAGGAGGATGAAGACATATCCCTTCCGTGGCGCCGCCAAAAAGTAGATGCGTTCACTCGGCACATCAGTGATTTCTCAGAAAATAAAAGGAGGCGCATGGCCGCCAATGTGAAAACCTATGATGGAACAGGTGATCCTGACGATCACCTAAAAAATTTTGAATCAGCCGCTACCATCGAAAAATGGCCATAACCTGTGTGGTGCCACATGTTCAATTCCACACTAGTTGGAAACGCGCGAAACTGGTTCAGTAAGTTTCGCCTGAACTTCACTCAAAGGAAAAAGTGCGCTAAAAACCCTGTCGAACTCGCCAGGGTGAAACAGCGCCAGGGGGAATCCACAAGCGCTTATGTGGAGCGCTTCAAAGATGAGTGCATACAGGTCAAGGCATGCCCCGAAGTAGTGAAGATCTCAGGGTTCATGAACGGGATCAATAACCCAGAACTCATCAAAAGGCTGAATGACAGAATCGCCCAAACATTTGACGAACTTATGAAGCGCACAAGGTCCTTTATCCAAGGAGAAGCCGCCGCGGTAGATAGCAAGAAAGGTTACTCAAACTATAGGTCACAAGAACAACCTCGGAGACAATCCATTGACCAGAGTAGCAACCGCAACAAGAACTACCGCAACCAAGGGAGTGGACGGGGATAAAGACAAGTATACCCCGCTCACAAAGACCCCAAAGGAGATATTCGCAACGGAAGGCGCGAACTTACCAAGACCCCCACCAATGCGCACCCCAGAGGATCGACGCGTGGGGAGTGGATACTGTGACTATCATGGGCAGAAGGGTCACACCACCAATGAATGTGTCCAATTGCGCCAGTTAATTGATAAACTAGTAAGAGAAGGCAGGTTGTACCATTTGGTTAAAAACATCAAGGAAGGGAAAGATAAGCAAAAGACTGGGAACAAGAAAGAAACACCTAAGGATAAGGCCGATACCATATACATGATACAATCATGGCAGCGGATGACTAGGTAGAAGATCAGCCAGAAGTTTTCCCGTGGAAGCGAAATATCTTTCCCCACCTTGGCGGCGGACAACGCAGTAGTGGAACCGCTTACCATTGAGATCAATGCAGGGGGTCACGATATCCACCGCATGTATGTTGATGGAGGAGCGTCCGCGGATATTATGTATGAACATTGTTTCAAGCGACTGCGACATGAGATACGCAGTCAACTAAGCCCGGCCATGACGGCATTGACCGGTTTCACAGGCGAAAAATTATGGCCCATGGGGCAAATACGCCTGCTAGTCAATGTAGGAAATAAGGAGCATTCGACGATAGCCTGGATGACCTTTATGGTAATCAAATCCCCTTCGCTATATAATGGCATTATTGGAAGACCAGGGATATCCGCTATACGTGCAGTACCATCTACAGCACATGGGATGCTTAAATTCCCGGTGGATGGGGGCATTGTCACTCTCTACAATGCCACCACGCCACCCGAAGAATGTAACACGATTACACATGAAACGACACCCATTCAGGAACAGCCGGCAACAAAAATACCAAACCTGAAGGTCGCAATTCACCCCGAATACCCGGAGCAAGAAGTATCGATCGGAGGATCTTTATCTGATAACGGCAGGGCAACTGTGTGCGCACTCTTGCAAAAGAATCTGGATATTTTTGCATGGGAACCCAAGCACATGACCGGGGTACCACGCTCAATCACCGAGCACAAGTTGAGAATTCGACAAGGATACTCCCCAGTACGACAAAAGAAGCGTAGCCAAGCCCCGGAGTGTGCACAAGCAATTCTGGAAGATGTACACAAACTTGTAGACGCAGGTATCATGCGAGAGGTCTACTACCATGACTGGCTTTCCAATCCAGTAATGGTCAAAAAGAGCGATGGTAGTTGGAGGATGTGTGTGGACTTCACAGATCTCAACAAAGCATGTCCACAAGACTTGCTACCCGCTACCTGAGATAGACTGGAAGTAGAATCCTTTGCGGATACCCCTTAAGTGCTTCCTAGACGCGTACAAAGGATACCACCAAATTCAGATGGCTAAGGAAGATGAAGAAAAACCGGCCTTCCATACAAGCCAAGGCGTCTATTGCTATACTAAGATGCCCTTTGGCTTAAAAATGCAGCGCCACTTACCACGGTTGGTGGATAACGCATTTGAAAAGACAGGTGGTCCGCAACTTAGAGGTTTATGTTGATGACCTCGTAATAAAACCTCCACGAAAGATGAATTGGTGCGCGACATTGAGGAAACATTTAAGACACTAAAAGAGATTAACATGAAGTTAAATCCTAAGAAATGCACTTTTGGCGCTACGGAAGGCATGTTCCTCGGATATCTTATAGAGCCCGATGGCATCAAACCGTGCCCAGAAAAGACGAAGGCTGTCATCCAACTTCCTTCACCACGTACGTTGAAAGAAGTCCAATCCCTAAACGGAAAGCTGGCCGGTTTGAACGATTTTGTCTAAGTCAGCAGACAAGTCACTCCCTCTCTTCAAAACGCTCAAGAAGTGTACAAAAAAGGGAGATTTTTGCTGGACCATGGAGGCAGAAGAAGCTTTCATACAACTAAAACAGCACTTGGCAGTACTCCCCACGCTGGTGGCACCTCGCCCAGGGGAGGAGTTAATCATGTACTTGTCGGCGACTCATGGAGCAGTAAGCGCAGTGCTATTACAAACAGAGATTCATGCAAACACGGTATATTTTTGTAAGCAAGGCACTCAAGAAGACGGAGATTAACTACAGTGCAATGGAAAAATTGGTCTTAGCACTAGTATTTGCTGCAAAGCGGTTACGCAGGTACTTCCAGGCACACCCAATAGCAGTAATTACAGACCAACCCATCAAGCAAATTATCTCCAAACCCGACGCATCAGGATGTCTACAGAAGTGGAGTGTGTTACTAGGTGAGCACAAAATTTCCTACAGACCACGCACTGCGGTTAAGGGGCAAGTATTAGCTGACTTTATCATCGAAAAACCGGACCCTGAGGACCTACCCTCACAAGGTAAGGTGGAAATACAAGACCCATGGATCTTGTTCACGGACGGATCTTCATGCATGGATGGGTTAGGTGCAGGCCTCGTCCTCACAAGCCCAGAGGGAATGGAATTCACTTACGCACTGGGTTTTGAATTCACAGTGACAAACAATGAGGTAGAGTATGAAGCCCTAATCGCCGGACTGCGCATCGCAACTCGAATGGGTGTAAGCAACCTGGAAGCAAATGTGGATTCCCGGCTAGTGGCCAACCAGGTGTTGGGCGAGTATGTGGCTAAAGAAGAAAATATGATCCAATACCTCGACAAGACCAAATCACTAATTCAGAGTTTCGATAGGTTTACCATCAAGCAGGTTCCTAGAGGGGAAAATCGAAAGGCGGACGCGTTAAGCAAGATTGTATCCACAAGCTTTGCACACCTGTCAAAACAAGTGTTGGTGGAAACGCTGAAGAGCAAGTCCATCTCAGAGATGGAAATATCCACGGTAGTAGAGGAGGAGGGTCCTACATGGATAACACCAATAATGGAATTCATAAGTAAGGGAGTACTTCCCCAAGAGCAGAAGGAAGCCCGAAGAATACGGCGCACAGCACAAAGGTTTGAACTTCGAGACGGTATACTATATCGACGCTCCTTTCTTCAACCATGGCTCCGCTGTGTCGGACCCCTGCAAGCAAATTATGTACTCCAGGAAATCCACGCCGGTTCATGCAGCATGCATTCAGGACCACGGTCCATGGTGGCGTGCGCTTTACGGTCAGGATACTACTGGCCCACCATGCACCGTGATGCGCGGGACTTAATAAGAAAGTGCTGCGATTGCCAGGTTCACAGACCCGTTCCACGCCAACCACAACAGGAGCTAACACCTATCACGGCGCCATGGCCATTTTACAAGTGGGGTATTGACATTTCAGGTCCCTTCCCTGTTGTAGCAGGAGGATAGAAGTTCCTTATCGTAGCCATAGACTATTTCACCAAGTGGATCGAAGCAAAGGCGGTTGTAACAATCACTGGCAATCAGGTAAAGCGCTTTGTTTGGGAAAATATTGTATGCCGCTTCGGATTACCTGGGGAAATCATCTCGGACAACGGGAAACAATTATGTGACAACCCTTTCAAGGACTGGTGCGCGAAGTTAAATATTACACAGCACTTCGCGTCGGTCAAACAACCACAAACCAACGGCTTAGTAGAGCGTGCAAATCGAAGCCTGGGTGAAAGAATTAAGGCACGTCTGGACAAGCACAAAGGAAGGTGGGTGGAGGAATTATCGCATGTTCTATGGGCACACCGCACTTCAATCAAAACTAGCATGGGAGACACCCCCTTTTCTCTGGTCTATGGGACAGAGGCCGTCAGACCAGCTAAGGTTGGGATGCCCACTATTCGCACTGCTGAAGTCAATGTTGCAACCAATGACGATGAACGGCGTATCGACTTAGACCTGTTGGAAGAAATACGCAAGCGCGCAGCTATATGTGAAGCGAGATCCAAGGCAAAAATGAAGGGATACTACGATGCTAAAGCGCGAAGTGTTTCATTCAGACCAGGCGACTTCGTATACCGCGCCAATGATGCGAGTCACGCAGAAGACACTGGCAAACTTGGACCGAAGTGGGAAGGACCCAATGAGGTCACTGAAGCATTAGGAAGAGGCGCGTACAAGTTGCGTGACATGGATGGCCGTGAACTACCACGCACATGGAATGGCTACGGCCCAATGCACGGACACTCCCGCACTTTAGTATAGTGCTCAATAAATATCCGTGTATTTACATTCTGTTTCACTTAGGCAAATGTTTCTTTTCTTTTTTACAAAAACTTGCAAGTATCACTAAAATGTCGTGGTTTCTAGCTAACTCCGCGACACATTTCAATTTGTTATTTACATACTCTTGTCATAACATTATTACTATATTATCTTTTGCCTACATGGCATGCATGCACTTACCCACGATGGTGTATAGGATGAGTAAACCTACTAAATAACTCGTTGAGTAAGAGGGTTGCAAACCCATCAACATTGGTTCATGCATCCTTGTTAAACACGTTATTTTCAAGACGTTGGAATAAGTTCAATGCGCATTCCACGATGAATGCGCAACAATGCATACTATGCGCGTTTAACAAAACCAGGAATCAAGACTCTTGGCTCCTTACTATGATATTTACAGTACGCTGCGTATCACACCATACACGATTATGTCAAAAATACTTAAAACATTATAAGTATGATAGTTCATACATAATTATGAACTCCAAAAATTCGTTGCGCTTGTTCAACAGTTTGCTTCTTAGACAATAAGCACGGTTTTTTAACTAAGTACAAATATTATAAGTCGCAACCACATTCAACAAAAGTAATATTTCATTAAGTACCATGCATTCTTACAAAATGATATTTACAACACAAGTTACAATCTATATACTCCTACAACGCCTAAGAGATGAGCTCCCCACACGGCTTGCAGCATCCCCAACCTCGTTTAGCTTCTTCAATAAGTCGGAGTCTTGGCGGGATACCGTGGAAACACTAACCGGTACCCCATCAAACCTGGGGAGATGAGCTGTGCCAATGCCGCACAAAATAGACTTGCCTTTAAATTCTTGGCAAGTCTTGTAGCATGAGCTTCCAAGACTTGCTTTAAAGGAACTTCCTTCTCTAGGGCAAACGGATTCAAGATGTCGCGAGGGCGAGCAAACACAGGTACCTGCAGCTGGGACTCATCAGGTTTCAAAAAATAATCAAGCAGAGCCTCCGCATTTTCAGCACTCGCCGAGCCAAGGTTAGCCCCACCATAATTACCCCTATGGGATAATCCTGGTCGCGCTCCAATTCAGCAATTAGAGGAAGCTCCAACAGTTTCATCTTTTCCATTGCGGCAACCAGATCATCATACGCATGCTCATTTTATCCAGGTACCTTATCAGCAGGCATCTTTAACAGATCAGCCTCATGGAGCTCCTCTACGGCTTCTGCCTTGCCCCACGCCAACGCGCACTGCACAACCCCCCCAAATGCGTCCACTACCTCCTGCGAATCCAAGGTACTGAGGGCAGCAAGGCGCAGACCATGGCCGATGAGCCACCTGCGCTCAGCAATAGAAGACATGAGCTGGGGATATAACTCCTCATCATACTCAATGCTGAGCTTGTGCAACTTCCTTTCCTATGCCTCCAGTGAGATTCCTACAGTTGCACCAAAATTCTCCAACAGAGAGACCAACTCTTCCTTCCCCTTCTCAAGATATTTCAGCGCCCATATACACGAAGCCTTATACTCCGCTGATGCAGTACGCTCCTGACTTATTTGGCCCAGCAGTGCCATCTTTTCTCCAGCAAGTCTTTGGGCGTACAAGTTCATAGCCTCTGCTTCAACCTTGGCACTGGCCAAACGTGCCTCCAGCAACGCAATTTGTTGGTCCTTTTGCGCGCTCTGGCTACTTTCTCCCGAGTACTTAGCCTTTAGTTGCACAACCAACTTAGCTTGGTGCGCAGTAGCCAGCACCAGATCTTCAACAAGCTGATCCATTGGCGCATCCCCCGATGCCAATGGCTCAGCGCTTTGTCTCTTTGGTTCCGAAGACTCAGCGCGAACAGGACTAGCCTTTAGGGGCGACTCCACAGATTGTTCAATACTGCACGCAAAACAGAGGATTAGCGATTATTTCATAACATCAATAGGGAATGTGATACAGGCTTTAAGAATAATACTTACTTGGGTGGAACAGTCTCCGAGGAGCGAGGGGAGGCAACATCACTGGATGATGATTCCACAAGGATAACAGGACGCTTCTTCCTGGAGGAGCTTGCGCCATCGGCACCAAGCGCTCTCTTGCGCTTCAATCCATGGCTTTCCTCCTCCTCCTCTTCTTCAATGCTTTCAGCCACATTTTCATGCGAAAACTCCACTACCGGGGAGGGAACCCTGGGGCTAGGCACGCTTTGTAGAGGAGTTGTCTCTAGCGCGGCGGAAGAACTACCCCCCGTTTCTCCCAACTGCATTTCCAAGGTACGCCCTGCTGTAGCCTCTATAATGGGCTCTTCCCCCTCCTTCAACGGGCGCACCCCCACAGTGACCTGGCGCGGCTTCGCCAATTGTACAACTCTGAATAGATCAATCTCTGCGCAACAGAAGACAACAACAAACAGGTTACAAAAATTACAAAGGGAAAAAGAAAGGCTTACATTAATAAAGTAAAGGAGTGAAAAAGGACGAGCACCCACCCTGGCCAGCTGCGTCTAAGAAGATTGGCACCTCGTCAGGTCCGCCAAAATAATTGCGACGGATGCCCACGTGCACCAAAAATTCCTCGGGGTAGGAACTGATGGAAATACGATTGGAGTTTATCGTATTTGCATCATCAGCGCTGTATGAACCAGGGAGGGGACGCTCATCCTTCGGCAGCGAACTCTGGGTGTAGAAGTCAAAGCGCCAGGGGAACAACGCTTCATCGACCCAAAAAATATTCTCCCTCCAGTCCCTAAGCGCGTCCAGCTTGTCGGTGTAACATTGCGGCCCCCCGGCGCGCTTAGCGAACGAAACCCACTCGTTTGACCATGTCGTGTGGTAAAACGCGTGGAAGAGGTAGATGGTGGGATTAATCGCCAATAATTGGCAATTAACCTCGAAGTTTGTTAATTTTGCTGCACCTATGCAGTGAAACTGCGATATGTGCAGGCGATAGTAGTTTAAAACGTCGTACAGAAGTAGGGATAGGGGCACACGTTGATTCGCAAATTCAAAAAACCGTGTGTATACCCCTACTTTCCCTTTGGGGAAATCCGCTATTGACGGCGTCGCAGCTGGCACCACCGGGTGCAGCGCCATCGGAATGTAATAATCCGAGGTGAACTCACGCAGTTCATCCTCGGTCAAATCGGAGGTAAAATCGGACAAACCACGGACCATGGTACAATTTTTCAAGGCGCACGCGCGGTTACCTTTGGAATATTACAGTTTTCTTGGTGGATAGTTTGAAGCTTTTGTAACAATGGCGGAAATGATTTTTACTGTGATAAACACAGTAATGAGGAGGCGGACGTTTATATAGGTTTTACAACCACGCGATGATCGACACGTGGATCCCACTATCTCCCAATGTGTGGCTAGGATGGATTGATATGACACATTTTCAGTTACTTTCCCACGACTTACGAGGTGGGAATTTGAGATATTATGTCTAGATTCACCGTGTATTTTTTCAAGGTGGAAAACTTTTTTAGCTTCTTTGCTACGCTTCGCAAATTTTATTGTCTACAACTATTAGTCTAGCATCCACAGCTAGTCACTGCGCATACTAGACTGGGGGGACATGATGACGTATAGTCTGCATTCGGGTTACGAACCCGACCAATGAACGCCACTAACAAGCCCATTACGAATGGGCTAACCCAATAACGGTTGGGCTCACGAAAGCCCAAATCCAAAGTTATTTATGGCATTAGATATCCGATATCTTTTACTTATGAGATATGCATTAAACTGACCGACTTAGGCGGGATACACTGAAGGTTGAGGAACACGAAACCAACAAGGATTTTATGTGTATATAAGGGGCATCCTAGCCCTCATTAAAGGTACGATCTAAAAAACCCTAACTCTCCATTAACCCTAAAACCGATTACTTACTCTCACGCCGGAGGATAATCGTGAGAGACAATCCCACGATAAGCCTAACGTTGTTTTCTGTTTACTTAGTACGCAGGTCTCAAGCATCAAGGTTCAATTGGTACGAGAACCGGAGTCCAAACAAGGAACATCTAACTTTTGTATCAACAAGGTTTGTTGCGCATCAACAACTCATAAGGTGTCTTCATCTGAGGTTTGGTGACTGATACTCTGTTAGGAACATAGCAAGAAGTACTTACAGCTTCAGCCCAGAATTGAATAGGTAATTGTGAATCTGCAAGCATTGTTCTGGCTGCTTCAATCAAAGTTCTATTCTTTCTCTCTGCAACACCATTCTGCTGTGGTGTTCTTGCAATGCTGAATTCCATCTTGATCCCTTTGTTGGCACAAAATTCATCCATAAGCTTGTTCTTGAATTCAGTCCCATTGTCACATCTAATACGTCTAACTTTCAGTCTCAGTTGGTTTTCAAGGGCTATGATTAGATCATGAATTGCATCAAAAGTGTCATCTTTAAATCCCAAGAAAAATACCAAACTGAATCTACTGCAATCATCTGTCACAACCAAGCAGTACTGTTTCTTGTTTAGAATTGCAATAGAGACAGGTCCAAACAAATCCATGTGTAACATCTCCAAAGGTTCTCTAATAGTTCTTTCCTCAAGCTTCTTGCATGAAGCTTTGTGTTGTTTACCCTTCTTGCATGCCAAACAGGAGTGATTATTCTTGTAGGTTTTGGAAGGTAAACCTCTTACTAAATTTCCTTTTACCAATTTATTGATATTCTTGAAATTTACATGGCCCAATATTCTATGCCACTGATGTGCTTCTTCAAGTGTTGCCTTTGCTACTAAACATGTAGCTCTTTCAGAAGAGTGAAGACTCTTCATATCCAAACTATACACATCATTGGTTCTTGGTACTTTCAGTATCACCAAGTTATCATTAGCAAGCTTGAATTCAGGTGAAAGAATGAGACATTCTGTGTCAGTGAATAACACAGGGTGCTTTTTGTCACAGATCTGAGAGACTGACAAAAGGTTGAACTTGAGCTCCTTCACATATCTAACATTCTCAAAATCTATACACCCCGCTTTGATGGTTCCTTTTCCAGTGATTCTTCCTCCATTAGGATCATTCCCAAATGCAACTCTTCCTCCATTAGGATCATTCCCAAATCTGACAGAATCTCCTTGTCTCCTGTCATGCTTCTAGAGCAACCACTATCCACAATTAGATGATCTTTAAGCTCCTCTTCTGGGTTGCCCTGCTCAAAGATAAAAGAGTTAGTGTCTTTTAGGAACCCAAGCCATTACTGACTTGTGTTCCCCTTGTGGAGTAACATACTCAAATTTCTTGAGTATGTAATCTTCACAGTTTTTGTAGACAGAATCAAGCATTATCTTTTGTTTCAAAACTTGTGGTGGATTTTCAGCAAAACTTTCTTTTTCAACAAAAATCTCCTTTTCTTTTTCAACAAAATCATCTTTATCAAAAATCTCTGTTTCACCAGTACTTGTTGAAAGTACTGTTTGTTCCTCATCAGTACTTTCTTTCTTAACCCATTTGGTTTTAACTTCTGGTGTAGAGTCCCTTGATCTAGCTACTCTTTTGGAGTTGTAACGCCTTCTAGATTGATAGTAATTTGATCTCCTAGGCTTTCCATTCCAAAAAGTGTTTACAGTACCTTGATTGTTTGAAAATCTAACAGTACTTTGAGAAGGTACTGCTTGAGTTCTTTGAAAAGTATTTGAAGGTACTGGAGGTTTTGAAAAAGGTCTTCTCTGGTGAGAGTACCTATAGTCTTGTGAAAAGTTGCTCTGGTTAACCCTATGTGAATGATTCCAGACTGGTTTATTCTCTCTAGGTCTATGGTTGGTAGATCTGTTCTTTGGGAATTTACTTAGGTATTCTGAGTGAAAGTCACAATGCTTAATCAAATGATCAGGACTGTAACAAACAAAACACAATTTTTGACCCAAACTCCCAAAATTGCTTCCTCTATGTCTATGACCAAAACTATTCTTTCTTCTAGGTGAATGATTAAAACTGTTTTGACCAAAATTATCCCAAAAAGGTTTAGCAGTATTTTGAAAAGGTTTTCTTGAAGGTACTGCTGAAGGTGTAGCAGTACTTTGAGTTGAAAGTACTGCTTGGCTTTTAACATCATCTACCTTAAGTGTCTCAGCTGTTTCTTTTGAGGTTTCAGACCTAGATTGACCAATAAGCTTTTTCCTAAACTCTAGATTGTCTACTCCAAAACGAGAAACATCTGGTCTAAGAGGTTGAAAACTACCAGTGGGATGAGGGACAGCATGATAACCTGTGTCTTTCTTATATTCAGGGGGTGATTGACTAATTGAGTCCTCATTACTAGGTGTGTCTACATAATTAATGAGTTCATCATCACTAGTGGTTATATCCTAAAAATCACATTCATCCTGATCACTAGGTTGGTTTTCTATGTTATTAAAATCCATGCCAAAACCTAGACCAGTTCTAATGTAAGCTCTTCTCTGTTTTTCAACATAACTAACATGAGAAAGTCCTGATTGTCCCCAGGCAGCAAACTTTTCTAGCAATTCATCTCTCTCCTTAGCCAGTTTCTCAATTTCCGAAATCTTACAATTTAACTTCCATTCACTTAATTTTAACTGATAATCCTGTTGTTCATACTTTTCTGCCCAAGCCATTTCATTATTTTCATGTGTTATTATTTTGGCTTCCATAGACTCTAAAGTAATTTGATAACCAGCTACCTCAGACCTACCCCTTTGATAATTATCTCTTTTAGTAACATAATCATTTAGCACTTTTTGATAAAAACTATGACACTTAGAGCATACCTCAGAGATAGGGGGTGAATTTGGTGAAGTGGCTACCATAGCAAGTAGAATAGGATCATCTTCACTCTCCATGCTCCAATCAAAGCTTCCTAGACCATCTCTTGATTCCAAAGCAGCATGTTCAGGTTCCTCATCAAAAGCTGTGCTCCAATCAAATTCTTCCACTGATTCCTCCATAGCTACCATACAATAGGTTACTGGTTCATCATCAAACTCAGCACTCCAGTCAACCTCTGATAAATTCTCTTTAGCAACCAAAGCTTTTGTTTCAGTAATAGGAATTTCTTTTAGCTCAAGCTTTGGTTTCTCAGTCATCCTATTTGCTTGATATTTAGCAAACCTGCAATCCCTTGCAAAATGTTTAGTCTTTTGACAATTGAAGCATTCAATCTTGGATTTGTCAAAAGTGATTCCCTGTTTTGGTTTGAAGTCAATGCCTCTTCCTGTCTTCTTCATGAACTTCATGATCCTTGTAGTGATCATAGCAACTTGCCACCTGATATCAATTTCTTCAAGAGCATCCTCTTCAATCTGTGATAGATCTTCTTCACAAGTGACAGGTAAAGTAGCTTGCTGTGCAAAGAAAGAGCATACGACTTCATCTGAGTGGATGGTATTTGCTGGTGAGGCTTGTTGAGCAAAGGTGGGGGTAGAGTAGCAAAGTACTTTGAGCAAGTACTTTGAGTAGGAGAAGCATACTTGGTAGAATTATTGCCTCTCTTTTCAGATGACAAAAAGGCAATACTGTGAGATTTTGAACTAGTTTGGCCATTCATCTCATGCTCATACACCTTCAGATGATTGTAAGATCATCAAAGTCATAACATCCAAACAGGTTGTCCTCTGATCATAGTAGCAATCACATGCCATGCGAATGGCAAACTCCTTAAGAATTTAGATTAGCATCTTCACTGAAACCTCTGCTTTGTACAGCTCCAGCATCTGAGAAGATTTTGGAATCGTCAGGCACATCAAGGCTTCTCTTTCTCCACAGTGATGTTTCAAACTGCGCTTCAACATATTTCTGTTCATCTTCTTGGAAGCATCATTACCTCCAAACCTTGTCTTGAGAGCAGCCCAGAGTTGCTTTGCATCTTTAGTATCATGAACTGGTAGATGACCATCTGGAATAGCAGACATCAGTATATTGAGAGCCTTCTCTTGATTTCTAATTGTTGCTGCTGGTAAGACTACTTTGGGTGGTTTAGGATTTCAGAATCTCTACAGGTTCTGGAACTACTTCATTACCATTGACAATTACATTCCATAGTGCATGGTCCGTAATAGCATGTACTCACTGCCTCTCTTCATGCTCCATAGGTCGATTCCCCTTCTTGATGATTGGAATTCTGAGTGAGGTGATGGATGGTGGTGGAACAGCTTCAGTCGACATCTTTAGGTTTTGTTGTTAACTAGGTTTTAAGGCTTCTTCTTAGTCAGAGTTTCCACACAAGCTCTGATACCACTTGTTGGATCGATGTACTCTAACCAAACTAACTTATATAGCTTGTTAAGGGTTTAATAACCTCGGATAAATCCTAAGTTATTAACAATGAAACACTGAGCAAACTCTATTAAGTATGCGGAATTTACTTAACAAAGCTAAGAAGAATTAACTTTAACTTTCAACGATTTTATTAATAACTCTGAATCTGCTTGTTATACAGATTCTTAAACAACTCTAAAACACTAATATCGAACTCTCTAAAACTCTAATAATGCACGTACGTTAGGATTCTAAAACATATATCTCTAATGCCAATCTAGGGGTCCTTTTATAGGCTTAAGGATAACCCTAGTCGGTTTACAATTCTAATCCTTGTATGACAAGTAATCTAAACAAAGAATATTCTAGAATAACAAAGCTTTCCATAAACGAATATAGCAGTTCTTTAGCTTTGCAGTACTTTGACTTCAACAGCAGTACTTTGACTTTTTCCTTAGCAGTACTTTTACTTCTTCCAGTACTTTGTCATTCTTCAGCACTTTCATATCCTAACATAAAGAATACCTACACACTGCCACAAATGTCGCTTGGGTCAGGCATAACTTGATGAAAGACATGGAGGAAGTTGGCCAAGTCCAAAGGCCACCATAAAAGCCCCGAGGCTTTGAGTCTAACTTAAAGACTCGTAAATAAAGAAAAGTGCTCTTTCGGAAGACAACCTGAATTATCCCTTTCTTTTGTTTTATTTCCATTTCTGTTGGGTTTTGTGTTTTTAACCATTTTTGCAGGAAACGGGGAGTGATTGCTGCTGCAGCATGCTGATCTAACTATAGTTACGGCGTAACTCATCTCAGTTGTTACGCTGTAACCAACCTCTTGCAGCATAATTTGTGATGCATTACCAATTACGGCGTAATTCCATCTCAGTGGTTACGCCGTAGCTACACTCTTACAGCGTATGCCAGGTTTTGCCTAGTTACGGCGTAACTCCTTCTAAGAGTTACGACGTAACTATCCTCTGCTTTACTTCTTTCATTTTAAACACAATAACCTTGTATTAGTATTTTAAATGAACTTTGTGGGTGTGTTCCCTGTAAACCCTCACGAGACTTCACTCGTCCACTTGGGACACCAAGTGGTTTAAAAGGCTTGTTGCATATGCTAAATGCAACCGTGATTCCTACGAAAGTGAGTTAGGTTTGTTTTTCATTTTTCATTTTTTTTAGAATTATGCTTGTCGGTAGTGTGATTTCATGGATTGAAGTTTGCTCATGGATGCTTATACGAAGGCACGTCTCTTTTTCATGGGCCTTCTTTCTTTTTGGGGCAAATTTCAGGGAAGTTCTCGCTCTAATTCTACCTTTCTCTTCACCTTTATTTAACGCTTAGTACAAAAGGGACTTTATACAATTCAAGTGGGGGGACGGGAGTAGAATTATCTCTTGAACTTTATTTTGCCCTCGTTTTTCTAGTTTATTTTGAAAAATTATGCCATTTTTAAAATTTTGACATGTTTTTCTTAACCTAACTAGATTAGACCTTAGCCGAGCACATACAACCCTTGATATTATATGGTGAGATTAGCCTTATCCGTTTCCAATATTTTACCCCAAATCCACCAAATTATGAGTGTGTCGGTAGCTTGTAAACTTTAGAACTTGGCCTTTGCATCATTTCGAGACCATAGACGAGGTATGTTGAGTTAGCTCGATGTATTTGGACTTTTCAGTTTAAGAAGGCAGTATTATAGGATTATCACCCAAATAGCCTACCATTGTGTGTCTATCGATTAGTCACCTCGACTTCTCGACCCCATGTGAAACCCTTTTGTTGCACTAACCTTTAGTGCAAGATACCCCTAGATACACCCATATGAGCCATTCCTTTCATTTTGTTAACCCAATATATTGTTTCGATACACCTATACACCTTAGCCTACCCTGTAGTCTTTATTTGTGATTGGGAAGTCATCATTTTCCTAAGTTCAAGGTTCAAGTGGAAAGGTTCGGAAATCACGCTTTCGTCGACGACATATTCTTAAAGATCATTGAAGACCCCCCGAATTCCCATTGTTCATCTAAAGTGGGGGGATATTATGTTTAGTTGTTATAGTTATGTTGAAAAAAAATGATTCGAGAAAAAAAAAAGTGTTATGTTATTTAGTCTTTTGTAAAGTGCAATGTTATAAGCACTATGTTATGAGCTTTATATAGATTTAGTATCGAGGAGGCCACCTCGGTCACATTCGAAGATTGGAGTTGGTTAGTATGCCAAAAGTTGGAGAAACGGTAGTGTGCCCATTATGACGTCCTCTAATGACACATCTACCTAGTATTTCATGATCCGGTTTCTTAACTTCAAAGCTTGAACTTTGGGCGGACGGTAAGTGGTGATTAATTGGTTATAGATTTAGACTACCTGCTTGATTTTTATTTTACACCATTTATATATCCCATGTCTTATCCTACCCTTTAGTCATGAAGCGTGTCTAGGTGATGCCGCGAGCAATCTTTGGTGTCTTGGCCATGGATTTGATCATGTATCATTGATTTTTTCCACTTCGCCGTGACATGTTAGTAATGACGAGTCACCCCTTAACCTTTGTCATGTCTACCTATATTGCCTTCGAGAATTGTTTAGCCCTTAACTCTAGTGGTGGAGATTTGTGTAACCACCAAGCTTATGATAGAATACATGCTATGACTGTGCGATTGAGTGATCACCCCGAAATTGACACTTAGAATAGTTGAGAGATTTGAGTGTTTCGTTCCCATTTCATGAGGTGTTCGGCTTTGTTTTATTCTAGCATAAGGGATTTGTAAACTTATATTTTCCAGGTTATGAGAGATATCTTTTTGGGGATCTATCTAATAAGTTCTACTTTATGGCAAGTAGAGTTCAAGTGGGGGGATATTTGATAACATCAAATTATCCTAAATATTAAGTGTCAATTTCCCCCGATAATGCTTGTAATTTATATTATTTATATGGATTTACGCTTGTTTTCCATTATATTCCACTTTCAGGTAAATTACGAGCATTTGAGCTAAAGAGACGCAGAATTGGAGAATTATTAAAGATTTATCAGAGTATGCTCACTTTGAAGAAGTTATGGCGTAACTCATCTCTCACATTACGCCGTAACTAAAGCGTGACTCAGAAAACCAACTCACCAGAAGATTACGGCGTAACTCTCCCAAAAGATTAGGACGTAACTATATTAGGTCAAATGAGGTTCCGCGCCGCTGATAACTACGCCGTAACTCTTGCATAAACTACGGCGTAACCAAGAATTATTGAAGATACGGCATAACTACTTCTAAGGTTACGCCGTAACCAGCAGATCTAGTGCAAATTACGAAGAAATAAAGGATTACGGCGTAACTATTCTATTAGTTACGCCGTAACCCAGATCTGGCCTATAAATACCCCACGATTTCCAGCATTTCAAAGCACCCTATTTCACACACCACAACCAAAGAACGTGGAAAGAAGCCAAAGGCAGGTCTAGAGGAGCATACAGAGCTATCTCCAAGGGAGAAATCACTCCCCTACGATAAGCATTAGCATTTCTTCTTTTCTTTACTTTCGATTCATGTATTTCGTAACATTGAATATTGAATTGATTTGTATGGTTAATATGAGCGGCTAAGCACATCTTGGTGCTGGCCTAGTTATGATTCATTAATTGTTTTGTTTGCTTTTATATTACTTCCGTATAATTATTTCTAAGTGTATGCATGCATACTTTATTGGTAGCTACCTTTGTTTCAGTAGTTTTGAATGGCGGTAGAGGCTAGTTGCTTAGGAGATATGACCAACTGACCCTAAGTGAGTAGACTGAGACGGGAAGGGTAAGATATGACCAACTGACGACCCTTTCTACTTGTGCGATTTGACCAAATGATCACCTACTGTTTGGATGAACTTAAGAATTAGGGAGTGAGTGTTTAAGTTGCTAACGCCCGGGCACTCACTATTATAAGTCTAGCATGTAGCGGTACTTAATGACTCGGCTTAGGGGACCAGGAACAACTGGACTTATGAGGGGACACCTGACTTCTCCAGTGGTGGCATCTTTGCTGATAGGTTAGGGCGAATTGACCAAATGCTGTCCTCTCGACTTTGACCCCACCTGAAGTAATTGGAAGTAATTAGGCATAGACATTACTAGCCAGGATGAGTAACTAGGTTAGCACCACTCTTCTCTATTGATTACACCTTTGCCTTTATTTTCTTTTATCTGCTTTAGTAGTTAATTAGTTAATTCCTTATCAAAATCATATTAAAATCTGTGACACCTAGACTTAGTATTAATCCAACACACATAGCTCTTGGGACGACCTCGGTTTTACCGAATACTACACTACACACGACCGGGTACACTGCCCGTTTGTGCATTAGGGTACACAATAGGTATAACGAGACATTATAAATATTAAAACCTGGTCAGTAAAACCTGCATAAAAAATCCACCACAATTATATCCATCACAACAAACACAACCACAACCACCACCACCACAACCACAAACCGAATAAGCACCACAAGAACCCCGCAAAAAAGGGCACAAAGAAAAGATAAAAGACCCAAAAAAACCAACCACCACCACCACCACCACAACAACTAAGGAATTCTCGCAGATTAACACCTGTTGGACGCCCCACAAGAAAGCGTTATTGGTCGTGTGTTATGTTGTTGTTTCCGAAGATAAGCAAGTCGGAAATGACCAAGATGAACCATCATTTTGGTTTAAGCTTCTTAAAGAGTTCAACAAATCTTCTCTAAAACAAACGTACCAAGGATATGTTGACGGGGGAGTGAACAACGTTGAACGGTAATTACCAAAAGTTCAACTAAATCTACAAACGTTTAAAATGTGAGAAAAACGAGCTTGATCATTTGAGCAGTTGTAGGAATTCGTCTCGCGACCGAGACAAAAGGAAAAGTGTTTACTCAAAACGAGCAACGGTAAATCTTGAAATAACATCCCAAGTGGGATGCAACTGATCTTGTTGATCCGGCTGATGTCACCTGACGTACAAAGCTATTCGGAGATTATCAGAGACCACTTCCACCCAACAAACCACATCCCGTGAAAAAAACTAAATTGTAGACCACGTAGGGTACCACGAGGAGTAACCTGCAAGATTTTGGGGAGACTTTACAAAATGAAGTTATACTCAAATGGGAGGTCGCTCAAGAGGTGTATGCGGTGACTAAAGCGAATGACATGACAATAAAGGAGTTGGAAAAAATTAAGTTTTTCAGCACTAACACTGCATGGTAAGACAAGGAGGATGTATTTATCATCAACATGCAAAAAGAAGAGATCTGAGCAAAATACATACGTGATATGTAGTCGTCTACGTTATTATTTTTCGTATTTTTTTCGTGCGCTTTTTTATTATTTTCTTTTCATAATTTGTATTTTTATTTTTATAAATGAAAAATTAGTTTAGTTTGAAAAAAAATGAAAAATAAAACAAAATGATGAGACCCAAAAGTGAGGTTTTGCCTTAAATGATTAATGAAGGATATTTTAATGTGTTAATGACAAAAAATATGAAGAAGAAAAAAAATGCTAAAATGACATGACATGACGTCTCTTTCATTGAGCTAGCATAACTAGTGCTCTAATGATATATGTTTGTTGGCATCCATGTCCGTTGTTGTCATCCATGTCCAAAATGGTCCATACATATATGAGTCATATGATGGGTTTTTTTGTTCAAAAAAAATATTGATGGGATTTCACGTGCATGAAGAAAAGCATGAATCATAGTCAACAACATCGCATTTTTTTCATTATTGTTTTTTTGTATGACATCACCGCTTACAGCAGAGTAAACTTGTCTCTAGATACTTTATGTTTTACACATATGCCCTAGAAATCAATAAGAAAAAAATGTTTGTTAAAATACACAATTGAAATTAAAGTAAATTACCTAAATAATCAATTTCAATACCTATTTTACAAATACAAATTTTTTTCCAACATTTTACAAAAATAAACAAAAAAAATGTCACTATCATGCATAGGGGACTAATTTTTTCTTTTCATGTATAGGAGACCATTTTATTATTTTCATTCATACGTATGCCCCATTCACAACCATCCATTTATCACATCTTATCTCTATGTCTTTCTTTTTGTTATTTGTAAGTTTTTGTGATACCATGTATGCATAAAGACCCAAGCAAACCATAGCCCCATGTAAGTTTTCATTGCTCATTAAAATGTTTCTGTGATACCATGTATGCGATAAAGACCCAAGCAAACCATAGCCCCATGTAAGTTTCCATTGCTCATTAAGTTTATGTGATTCCACTGCTCATTATTTTTCCATACCCTCGCTTAGCCCCTCGCCCATACCCTCGCCTAGGACCCTCGCCCATACCCTCGCCTAGCCCTCATCTTCCACCCAGTTCCTTGCCCAACCCCAACTTTCCTCACCCAACCTTGCTCCCCTCGCCCAGACACCAGCTCCCTCGCCCAACCTTGCTTCAATACTCGCCCATTCAAAAAGTTCATTTTGATAAACAATAAACGCGAGGTTCATATTCGTAAAACACTAGTGAAATCGGTTCATTTAAGAAATTTCCTCTTGAAATTATCTTGGGCAAATGATTGAAAAAAGTATCATACTTGCCATCATTTCCTTTTGTGGGTAGTGAACAAAATGTTTTGCTTTTGTGGGTACTTTTCGTTCAAATTTATCATTTTTAGGGTATTTTGCGAAATTTTTTGACATTTTTGCCCCTCTTAGCTAATAGAAATTTTTTTTCCCCGAAGGACAAAAATGTCACATAGTACCCTAAAAAGGATGAATTTGAAAGAAGAATACCCACAAAAGTAAAATAATTTGTTTGCTACCCACAAAAAGAAATGATGAATAAATATGATACTTTTTTCAATCATTTGATCAATTATCTTCTCTTTGTGTACAGTACTTCGTATTATTCTGTTCAAACAAATGAGATAAGCACATGCAACATTAGACGACTTGGTTAGCAAACGGTTCTTCCCAATTGCGAGAAATGTTTACTTTACCTATAGCATGATGAGAAAATTTAAGAATAGTGGATAAGGCAAGCCAAGTTCACTGTTTCCAGTTAAGATGTTTACTTTTAGCACCTTTTTCGCCGAAATATCTAACTATCATATAATAGAGGGTTGAATTTCCCTCATATTAATTATTTTAAGATTTTCATATATAGAATTTTAAGCAAATACAAGTTACAAAGCATTAGTTACAATACTTAAAACACAAATAAAATACAAATCAAACTACAATTAATACACAACTTAAAACACCCCTTCACAAAAGAGTACATGTCTCTAATCATGATGTACAAAATTTGCTTCACATGTAAAATACGAAGTACTACTTTACAAGCTTCTTGACCAAGATACCATTTTCAGTTCTTTTTCACACTCCTACATTAACTAGAGAAAACTTACAAACAAATTAGACAGAAAACTATTATATAAAATACGAAGTACTACTTTACACAATATTTTTTAGATAACATCTATACAAAACAAAACAATAAAAAAAACCTTTATAACAAATATTAAGAAAAATCAGTAAAGCTGGAAAAACATATTTTTGGCTAGGCAGCGACAACAAAATTCCGGCAAGCCAGCGGTTGTGTCCAATATTTCTTGGGGCTGCGGGGTCTATTTGAAAAACAAAAGAGTCAAAAACTAAGTATACCAACCATGAACACTTGAAAACTTATAGTTATATAAAATAAACCATGAACACTTTTCCGGCTACTGTTCCGGCAAGAGTGGCGCTGCAAAACAAAAAAAATATGTTAGATTTACAAATAAAATTAATAGACCTACCAAAAAAATATATAAATCTATAGAAAAATCTATAGATCTAAACTAAAATCATTAGATCTACAAAAAAAATCGGATCTTTAAAAAAAATTAAAAATATATGGATTTAAAAAAAAACTTAAAAAAAATACGGATCTTTTAAAAATAATATATCTATCATAAAAAATTACGGATCTTTAAAATAAAAATATATCTACAAAAAAATCAATGGATCTATAAATAAAAACCTTATGATCTACCAATAAAAATCGTATCTTTAAAAAAAAAACAAACAAAACAAAAAAAACTTTCGGATCTTTAAAAAAACGGATTTAAAAAAAACATAAATAAAAATACGGATCTTTTAAAAAAATAGATCTATAAAAAAAAATACGGATCTTAAAAACAAAATTAGATCTAAAAAAAAAAAAAAAAAAACACTTAAGGATCTTTAAAAGAAATACGGATTTTTTTAAAAAAAAAAAACTTGAAAAAATTACGGATTTATAAAAAAAATATATATCTATAAAAAAAAAAAATTAGAGCACCGGGTACCCTGCGCCATGCCCCAAATGCTCCCGGAAAACGCAACATGACGGCGCGAGGAGGGTACCGTCCCTCGCGTTTTCGAGTGCTGAGCCATCATGACCAGCCAAGATGGTCTCGGAAAACGCAACATGACGGCTCGAGAAGGGTATCGGAGGTCGCGTTATCCCATTTATTTGTGGCGTTTTCCCCTTTTTTCACTTCATTTTCTCATATTATGGACGAATTTGTTTGTATGGCTGTGTAATTTGAAGAGAGAATTTTATACTTTTATGAAGATGAAATAAGAAAAGGTAGGTGATGATATGTTTTGTTAACTGCAAGATGAGATAAGAAAAGGGTGGCGTGCGTTTTTTTATTTTTTATTTATTTATTTATTTATTTTTTTTGGAGATATTAGGATTTGAATAGGTATAAAACATTAAAACATAATTTTTAAGCCCATTAAGTTTTAACACATTATATTTTGACAAGGCCTACTTTCTATAATTACTTTATCTTTCAATTCTTTTGAAGGCCCATTAAGCAAGAAAATAACTAATGTGTTGTTTTTATTTTTATTATTATTATTATTTTTAATTAGTGAATTAATTTCAGTTAAATGTGAATGTTTCTTTAAATAAATGAAATATATATATATATATATATATATATATATATATATATATATATATATATATATATATATATATAGGGTCCAAGGATGCATAAAGGCATCACAAAACTGGTGTTATATGAGAGAGGTGTGTTTTTGGTGTTTCTTTAAATAAATGACAAGATATATATAGACAAAATAAAGCAAAACCTATATTTACACTTAATTGACAACCATGTCTATTACATAATCAAGCTATAAGCATTAATTTTTCGTTTAACTATATGTAACAACTACTATTATTGTTAAACAATGTAACTTAAACTATACACAGATAAACAAAACAAACACACACAAATACCTACGCTAGAGTGATTCTATGCGCCACTGCCGTCAATAAGGTGATCATCATGAAAAACGTATTATTGAAAGACATTCACTCGCCACAAAATTTGGTTACACGGGTACCCGCCGCCGCAACGCGCGAGTACCCGGCTAGTATCTGTAAAGAAGGTGATATATGCAACTATATGCAAGTGATATGTACACTATAAAATTGTCATGTACGCATGTTTATAGTGTGCACATTACATCTTTATCTACAAATGTAACGTATGTTTTTGGTAACAATTTTGATATGCAATTATGTGAATACAAGTATTATCCTGTCTATAAAGGTGGTAATTGTGTTATCTTGTCAATGATTGAATAAAAAAAATCGCTTACATATTATGTGTAAAAAATATAACCAAAATCATAAGCAAAGAAAACAGAATTGAGCAAAGAATGAAAGAATCCTTTTGGGTTTGAAAAGTCATACACATGGTTTATTTTTTATTGGGACACTATTCTTCTGATCATATACCGTAGGATTGAATACGGGGTCTATTGGGGAGGGTACTGTAGCAACAGTGCACCAGCATTTTGATTTTGCTCTTTTTTTTGTCTTTTTTTTTTTTTTTTGTCATATTGGTTTTGGGTGGGTTTATTTTGTCCCAAAATGTATTTTTGTCCAAGTTTTTGTCCAAGTGCATTAGCACAAAGAAGATGCTGCAGTTTTGTCCAAGTTTTTTGTCCAAGGCATTGCACACAAGCAATTGAATAAAGGCTCAGATTAGAGTTCATCGCCATGAAGTTTTTTTGTCCAAGTGCTAAGCACACAAGCCATTGGACACTGCTCGAGATTACATCATGGCCTAGTTTTTTTTTTGTCCAAGTGCACTAACGCATGGCAGTTACAGGCTGGGATCGAAGGTTGCAAAGTGATTAAAATATCACTTTTCCGGGTCGTTCGGTTATAAAACCAATTGTCATCGCCTTTTTGAAAAAAATTGTCCAAGTCGCAGCGATTTAGAAAAGTGTTAGGCTCGGATATGAAGGTTGCAAGTGATAAAAATCACTTTGCCGTGCCGTTCGGTTATAAAACCAATCGTCATCGCCTTTTTTTGAAAATTTTTTTGTCAAGCACTGATAGATTGCACACAAGTGCACAGTCAGATTGCACAATACGGTTGAACCAAGTTAACAAGCATACCAAAAGCAAAAGTAAGATTCCCAATTGCGAGAAGTCACAAAACCTCCCATCTGTAGGATAGGTAGGTAGTCACAAGTCACAAGTGAATAGTCACAAGTGAAGAATCTTAATATATTCAGCCTCAAACATCACCAAGTTACAACATCACAAACTCACCATCATACAAACATCATCAAGTTATTTATACGGTGGCTATAATTTTAGTGAAACACAAGCTGCAAGTGTAAGCTGCAACTAACAAACCACAAAGAAACCTCAAATATCTGTTGCAGATATATCCAATCACGAGGTAACAATTTTACACATTAATAATAGAGATAACATTAGGCTCAGATTAAGTATCACATATTATCATATATGGCTGCAACATCAAAGGTTGCAAAATAAAAAATAAAAAATTTTGCCGTCCATTCGGAAATGCCAAGCCAAAATCATATTTATCATATATGGTTGCAACATCAAAGGTTGCAAAATAATTTTTTTTTTTTGCAAAATCATCATTGCCTTATCTCATTTTCAAATCACTACAGTAACAAAGCTTATCAAGCATATAAGCAGTTTGTTATATAAAATTGTAGCCACGGTATGAATAAAAACATAGCCACGATATGAATAACCCCTGTAAGATAGTATTGGAACGGGGTCTAATCGAGCCGTGCAATCTGCTTGTGTGCAATAAGCGGTTTGCCAAGAAACCACGAGCCTGTGGTGGGGTAGGCCGGAGCGGTATTCATACCACTCAATGGTGGCGAGATCAAGGTGTTAACCTACCTTTTGCACCCACAAAACTCGAGGCAGTTCAATAAGCACATAAGCACATGGTTATCATAAGCACATAATCACCCTCCACATAAGCGGTTTGTAATGCTTTTACCATAGGGTTTATTACAGATCCATAAAATTAAACCCACTTACGAAATGATACAAACATCGAAACTCACCATCAAAGAACCGATATCAAACCCTAAACAAAAAAAAATAGGAGTTATTTATTTTTATTACAGATCCATTAAATTAAACCCACAATCTACCCATAAATGATACGAACATCACAAACTCACCATCATCAGTACCCAGTTTACCAAACCCTAAAAAAATAAACGTTTTTATTTTTATACAGAATCCATTAAATTAAACCCCCAACTTACCCAGAAATGATACGAACATCACAAACTCACCATCAAAGTACCCACATTTACCAAACCCTAAAAAAAAATAGGCATTTTTTGTTTTTTTTACAGATCCATTAAATTAAACCCACAATCTACCCATAAATGATACGAACATCACAAACTCACCATCAAAGTGCCCAGATTTACCAAACCCTAAAAAATAAAAATAGCGTTTACATGGGTGGTATGAATGAGATAAGATTTGTGGCGCCAAGTTAGGCAGATGTTATTGCAACAGATGGACCTACATTGGCAGGTTTACATGGGTTTGTGGGGGGAAGATGGTTTTAACGAACTTCGCCGTACAATAGACTGGTTCGAACATGGAAATGCACCGCCTGATCGCTACATGGAAATGCCAAACACGGGGTTGGTTATTGCAGATGTATTTAGACGACCCGTTGCACTTATATCTCGAGGGTTGGAATACGTGTTTTCCGCTTATCGTGGTCGGACTTCTCACAAGAACCGACCCGTGATAGCCCGTGGGGACGAAGTAGGTCATTACATTGTTCACGGCGCTAGACGAAGATTCTCCACTTCCGCAACTCCACCCACATGGAGGAGGCCAGATTATTTGCATCCCATGGGAATCATTATATAGGGATCGACTAACATAGTGACGATTACGATTCATGTTGTAAATAATTGTAAACATAGTGACTGATTACTGATTTATGTAGTAAATAATTGATTAATAATTTATGTTGTAAACATAGTGATTGATTAATGATTTATGTTGTAAATGATTGATTATTGTTTATATTTAAATTAATAATAACATTGTAAATGATACATGTTTTCTGTTGTAAATGATTGATTACTGATTTATGCAAATTCTTTTGTCAGTGGTAGGAAATCCTTTCTGGTGTCGAGGTAATAGAGGATTTATTATAGAACGAAAATCCACGAAATCCTTTCCGGGCCGACCGTATTATGCATGTCTTCTTTCAGTGGTAAATAATCATACGTTTGCTTAGGGGTTTTATGTAAATAATTTGTTTGTTAAAAATACGTTTCTTATTATTTTCTTAACATGTAACAGCCAGGTACAAATGACTATGGGTGTCGATACTTCAGTTGGAAAGATGAATTTGAAAGACGGTACTTAAGTCGAGCCTCATCTTCAACGCATTGCTCAAACTGCGTTCTTAAAGATAATGAGATCAATTGTTGAGACAAAAATAAAGATGCTGGAGATGGAGTTAGAATTGGCAAGGAATCCTGAGGATCACGCTTGTCGGTCGGTCTGAGGCTCTGATCTTTTAAACGAGATGAATAATTTTCATATGTAGTAGATGTTGTTGTATTTAAATAATATGTTAACGTTGACGTTTAATTTAATAATAAAAAAGTTGTTGTTGCAGTTATTTAATGTGGTAATATTTAGCGTGCTACTATACAAACTAAATAATTATACATGTACAATACATTATTATACACACACTTATTATATACATTATTATACACTCACATATTATACACACACTTATTTCTAAAAAAAAAAAAATGACAAGACAAGGGGACAAGAGTACTATGCTTGTCATAGCTATGTCATAACCACCGTTGAAATAAAAGGGACGAATTATTCATACGGTGGTACATGTTTTTATTCATACGGGGGCTATTTTTTTTTATTTTTTATTTTTTATTTTATTTTTTATAATTTTGTTTATATCAAAAAGCTATAAACCTGAAAATGCGGAATTGTAAATATAAAGTTTAATAAGCCAGCTTATTGTCAAAAATCTGAACAATGACAAACTGTGTTGTCTTGAAAAGCGGAAACAAGGAGACAAAAGTGGCAGGGCTATGGGGTAGCCCCCGTAGCAATAGTGTATCCCAAATAAAAACATAGCCACCGTATCAATAACTCGGGCATTTTTATTTTATTGTATATTTACTGTGTTTCTAATATTGTTTGACTAGATTAAATTACTCAACACATGTACATTACATGATCATTAAAAGATATTTGGATAAGGTTCCCAACGAATTTGATTTGATATTTTGATTCCCTAATCTCGTTGAAAAAAAAACACTAAGGGCCCGTTTGGTTTATGGGTTTTAGTGGGTATAGATTTATTGAAAGTGTAAATTTATTGTTTGGTAAGAATTTAGATTTCTGACACATGGGTGTGGAATAGAAAATTCAATCCGGACTAGTTAGGTGGTTTAGTGGATTACGATTTTATATTTTATTAATAATATTGTGCACATAATTTATTATGTATTCTTGTTTTTTGATTTTTTTATTAAGATTGAGTGGGATTTTTAATATTTTTTTATTTAAAATATATTATAAAATATATTTTAATAAACATAATTTCTCTCTCCTAAACCTACCTCAAATCCAAATCTTATACCAAATCCAAATCTTAATCCAACCCCACTTATAAACCAAACGTAATTTCTCTCTCCTAACAGAAACGTTGTTCAACTTATATGGTATTTGTGTTACAATTTGGTTCTTCAAATTTTTTTATACAGGTTTACATTGATTAATAAATCTTGACGAGCTTTAGAGGCAAAGATGAATGAATTGGGAAGGAATGTGACGTGCTTTTCTATGGATATGTTTCGAAGCATCGTAGATTGTAGCTGCACTGCAAATTGTTGGCTGAGTTGAGTTACAACAGAAGGTATGGTGTATTGTATAACATAGTGCATTTCCCTATTTGGTTAGTTTGTGAATTGAATGTGTTTTTTCGTGCGGATACAGATTGGTAGGCGTGAGAGGATCTGTGCACTGAATATGAGCGGTAGATGTGTATAATGCGTTGCAGGTAGCAAGTCACTTCCTCTAAACCTAATTGTGTGTATGGATCAAGATCTTTGTACATGCTAAGTTCCTCTGTTAATATGAGTTGCCGTTTTTAAACTTTTTTGTGTACCGCATTCGGATTCACAATCTTAAGCCTAATCTATTTATGCCTTACGCTCATTGTTGCTTAAGGTGCCCGTACATTGTGGATTTATCATACCGGAGATACGGCGTCAGTAAAAAAAAACATACATACACTACATTGTTGTCTTAAAATATCCTTGGTTTACCTGTTGGTATACTTTAGCATTTTGTTGGCTGTATTGTAGAGTTTATAAACTTATCTTCACAGATTAGGCCATCACAGGTTAAGCTTTCCAGCCGCATTTTTAGGTCGTATGGTGTTGGAAAGACGTGATACTTGCTCACAAAATGAAAAGTATTGGAAATAGTCTGGAAGGCACGTTATTTGAGTAAGCATACAAATTTTAGCTTAAGCATTGATATTTCGTTATTACTTGATTGAACTCTTCATTATCTGCACCATCCAACTAGAATCATATAGCCGATACCAAAATTACGAATGAACCATAAGAATGTAATGTCGTTTCTGTATCTGAAAATATGGCATCAGTCAACGGTAATTCACCTTTCGTATATCCCCCACCTTAAACCAAGCGGGGTGTAGCAAATTGCCTTCATTTATAATACGTGTTATGATATGTAGGTTTTTTGGTTTTTGCAGGTGTATAGTAGCAGCTTTAGGTGGTCTGCAGGTCATGATGGACTAGGTGGTTCAGTAGCTTCAAATTGTCATGATAATTTCAACTAATATACCTTCAAATTGTCAAATGGATGAATAAATTAAAGTATGATAAGAATATGTAAGAGGGTATAGGATAATATTATTTGTCTATCATTACACACAAAGTGAGAGGATACATATAGGGATTTTTTTTTTTTGAACAAAGATACATATAGGGATTACACATGAGCTATTTTGGGTAAATTGCTAATCACCCACTAATTAGGCTAATCATTTGCTAATCACATTTAATAGACAACTAATGTACAAATAACATTCTCCCGCATTTTAAGTGGCAAAATCGTGAAAGTTGGACTGGAGGAGAAACCAAAATAAAAAATTAAAGCAATAACGAGTTGATGAAGACAGCCGAAAGCATGCGGAAGTAAATACGCAAAAAACCGGATAAAATAAAGTATCTGAACCAAACAGGATAAACCAAAGCAGTGACAGATCTAGGATTTCAACATAGGGTGTGCACTACATACTCTCATATAAAAAAAAATGTAGCTCAAAATTTTTTTCCGAGTCGGGTTTAGCGGGTCACATTTTTCGGGTCATATTTTCAAAACAGTTCTCTTGTTTCATATTCAACTAACAACTCAACATATAAGCTAAAAAAGTACTCAGATAACATTAAAAAGGATCAAAATTACGCAAAATGTGAAGTTAATGTTAATCACACTTACTTAATAACACAAACCATAATGTTACTGTTTGTGACCCAGAATATAACACCAAAACTAAAACTAAAAGTAGCCTCATCAAGCATGCAAACATTGAAAGCGGTTCATAATAGCATCATCACTAACTTCCGAAAATATGTCTTTCTTTACATAAGTAATGAATGAATTGCATCTCTAAGAATTAGAGCGGTGGTACCCTTGACATGAACAACACCAATAAAGCTCTTCACAACATCTCCTTTCGTATTTACATATCGTAAACACAATGACATTTGCTATTTGTGAGATACATCAGAAGACTCATCTACTAATATTGCAAAGAAATCTTGACAAATATCTTTAATAATGGCCTTCGTTGTTTCTTTCGCACAAGAGTTCGCAATGTATTGTAAAATGGAATGACACATTAGTCAGGTGATTTTTTGGAGCATTTTTCAACACAACTTTATTAACGTCTTCACTAAGTCTAGGCAACCATTTTATAAGTTCAAGAAAATTACCTTTATTACTTGATTCTTCAGTTTCATCATGACCTCGAATTGCCATTCCTTGATGCAAAAGATACCTTAAACAACAAAGAGTGTAAAGCAAACGAGCTCGATATTTTCTTCTATCTTATTTTGATCGAAAGTAAAAAACATACTGAGTAGATGTTTTTTGTTTTTGTTAGAGCATCATACTTCTCCCTAGCTTGATTATGAGCACTATTGAATTTTCCGACATGCTTATCAAACGCAACTGGCCTATTCCATCCCTTAAATCCATTCTTAACAAAAGTGTCTTCAACATGGTCATCCTTGTTGTTGAACAAGTAACACGCAAAACAATATGCCGCGTCCTTATCAACGCTATACTCAAGCCAATCATACTTGTTAAACCAAATAGGATTAAAGCGGTGTGACTTAACTCCAAACATTGTTCGAGGAAAGTCATGAGCAACAGGTTGACAAGGCCTTCTTTGCACATATTCTCTATAATCAAAGATATTTAGTCTAAGTCCAGGACCGCGTGGAATAGCATTAACATTAAAGTGATCTCTTTCCCTACTAGTATCATGCCCTGTTTAGTTTCGGTCTCTTGAGATGAAGGGTTAATTGGTGGCTCAGGTGCTGTGGAAGTCAAACAACCATCTTGCGTTTTTGTTTTTTTTGGCAGGATCAAACCAATCTAATATTCCTACTTTGGTTTAAAAATGCGCGCATCATTGCGCAAATTGCACGCATCATTGCATTGCTTTTGAAATTTCGCATCATGGTAGCTAATGCGAGGCCATCCCAGATTGCGCTCGCAATCGACCACAATTTATCGCAATTGTGTAATACTAGCAATAGTCGCAATTAGCGCAATTTGGAATTTGGCCTATTTAGATCATGTTAATAAAACTTCATTGATAAATAAAAGGGTCTAGTCATGAAATATATAACAAAAACATATGCATGTTTAGATTTACGAAATTTATGATTACCAGTACATGATCTTGGATCATGTCCATGCTATTTTAGTGCTTATGATTGCATTACCCAATAGTCCAGTACTAGTTAAGACATTGTGCACTTTCATGTGCTTGATTGCATTTGAAAACTTAAATTCTTTTCAATAATTGGTTTTTTAGTGTAAGAAAGCACATCAATTGCACATTTAGTTGTGAAGTTTCCATTTAGTTGTAATATGGCTATTACGTTTTCATTTACTTGAAGTTGAAAGGGAACATGAGTCTGTGACATAAACGAATTTCAGAACCACGGGACTATGACATAATTTTGTAACCACGAGTCACATAATTATGACTAGGGGATTTATTAAATGGATTATTGGCCAATATGTTAGTGATTTATTTACAAGTTTATTGCATTTACTTGGTACTTGGTAAAATATATTATGTTTAATATTTATTTTTGTTTTTTAATGCTAAACGCATTGCGTCTAAATTGAGCTCATAATCGCATCACGCATCACGCATCGGCCTCTGGGATCTTGAGTGCATTGGATCGCAAAACGCAATTTTAAACTAAGATTCCTGCTTTCTTTTTCTTTGTTGACATTCTTAACTCACTGAATTGTGCTTTTAAATAAAACTACAACAAATATTGAAGTATGTCATTATTTCAGTTTGCTAAAGGCTAAACAAAACATCAATTAGGAAATAAAAACATAAGGTATACGAAATTATAACTATCAGTGCATTATTGAAGCAAGTCAAGCAACACATAAACTGATAAAGGACCAAGTCACCAAACTAAGTTACTCAAAATAAAATAAAATTGCTTGTTTAGTTGTTTGCAAGTGGCACTTAAATACTTAATTAATACACAAATTTGGGGGAGATAAACATCAAACGTGGGATGGCCATAGTTGACCTGTTTTTATCATGCTTTTCAGGTGATCAGAAGTAAGTGGTGATTTCCGGATGCATTGCATGGGCACTCTTTTACTTATGTCATGTTATCTTTTGCAAAAGTTTAAAAACAGATGTTATCGTTGGGAACTTATGTTAAATGTATTATGGCTCATCTTTTGAAACGTTGTAAAGACTTATTGTAAAATATGATGTTTTTCTTTAAATCTTGTATGGTGTTACCTTTAACTTATGCGATGTACTACCAACTGTTGCACCTCGTGCTTCCGCTTTGGCGAGGTGTGACAGAAATAAATAGTATTAAATTCCTTAACTACTTTAAGCATAGGAACTTGAGCAACACATATAACCAAATTAATTCAATTAACTCAATTAAATCATTCTCTATGAAGTCTTTTAAAAAAAAGATGGTTGCCTACTTACCCATCAGTTGGTTACCGAGAGGCAGAACAGAACCAGAGAAATTTCCGGCAAAAATTGAGATTTGGTTTTGTGTTGGGCTTTTCCCCTTTTAGTATTTTGACTTCAATCAAGTATGTCAAGTTATTAACTTTAGTTTTAATGGTAATTATTTTATTCTTATTTTGACTTTTAGTATCAAAAGATTTGTCGCTCACTTTTTACTTTTTGCCACTCCGTTTTAGTTTCTTTTTCGTTTTTGGGTGTGCACAGTTTTTTTTTGGCATTTTCAAAGGGTATGCACCCTATATATATATATATATATATATATATATATATATATATATATATATATATATATATATATATATATATATAGTGAAACTTTATTTTCAGAACCCACTTTAAACGCGAGAACTGCGAGAACCTCTTTTTAGCCATTGGATTTGTTGATCAATGGTCAAAACTGAATGTGCCATTTATGTAAATAATTAAAACATGATGTTGGTTTTTGTAACTAGTATAAGGGTAATTAAGGGATGTCACAATTAATATTTATCCCTACAATTAATATTTATCTCTATTATTTCATTTACCATTTACAGATATCTTCTCTCTCTCCGTAAACCTAGAAACCGCCGCCCAAAGTCCTCTATGCTGCTCTCTCTAGATCTTTTGATCGGCCTGAAAAAAAACATCATCAATCACTTTGGATCGAGCAAGCATCCCACGAGATGTTTATAAATAACTTTGGATCGAGCAATCTTCTATCCAACAAAAACTTTCTGTCATCCGCTTAAACATGTACATGGCTTTGTGATTTGGCATTAATTTCATGATTCTGATATTTAATAATATTTATATATTCCTATATTTGAAAAACCGTGGCACTAAAACCTCCTATTTAGATTAAAATAACGATTTCGTTTTAGATGCGTTTGTATTTTCGTAATTTTTGTACATGGATATGAATACCTTATTGAAATATTGATTTATTTTTATATGCTTTGTTGTGGCCTGACTAATTTGACTCTAGTTAGCTTGCTCAAAAATCCATGAGATATGGTTTTAAATATTTATAGGTTTTAAACAATATGTTTTATTAGATGGAGCAGTTTGTTGGGTTATTTTGTATCTGCAAGTCTTATATTTTTTGTGTGGAGTATTTTTGTATTATATCTTAAGATTTTAATCTGTGATATCACAAAAAAGGCATTGTGTTTATTTTATTTTTTGTTGTTCATTCATTTGGTTTAGTGTTTTGAGTTTGATTCCAGGTTCATCGGTGTTTTTGTTTGTTTCTGATGTGGGTGTGGTGGTGATAGAAATTGTTTTATTTGGTTAGTTTAATCTATGATTTAATCAGTTTGATTATTGTTCTTGAAATTCTAATTCTAGTTTTCAAATTTTACTTGTGTGATGCTTGATTGCCTTCTTTGTCATTTGTTGCAGTCACAATTATTTTGGTTTTATAAGATGCTTTTCATACTAAGATTTTATCTTTTGTGTTTCCTTTATGGGTCTTTTGTTATCTTTCGGTTTTAGTTTTTGAGAAACTAATCTGTATGTTATCTTTTCACATCAACCTTTTAAACATGTATGTTAAAAACATGTATGTTTTACAACATGTATGTTGTAAAAACAGGTATGTTCTAAAACTTATGGATTAAAACATGGTTGTTTCATAACAATTATGGTTTATAACATGCATGTTTCATAACATTAATGTTGGATGCATATATGTTTTAAACTGTGCATATGTGTTATGCTAGTTATTATGATTAAAAAATTTGTTTCCTGTATGTTTGTGTTATGAAATATCTTTTTTTTTTTTTTTTTTTTTTGTAATTCTATTTTAATAATATTAATGTTGCTAATTTATATACTTCTCTTTGTATCAGGTGTAAAGAATGTTCACGGCTACGAGTGTGCATACATGTCCGACTTTTGAAAATGTTGGCGGCTACGCGTGTAAATATATGCCCGACTTCTAAAAATGTTGATAACAATGAGTGTGCACATATGTCTATTTGTGTTACATATTATTAGTGCTCACGTGTATAGATCGATTAAATTCATGTATTCATGCTTTTTAGAAATTTATATTCTTGTTGATTTCAATCGATATCGAATTTTTTGGTATAACATTTATGTTCTTTGTTTGTTATAACTTATGTTATATAAAAAAACACATATGCACCTAACTATTTCTGAAAATATATATTGTAGCTCTAAATATGAAAATATGCTATCTTAAAAAAACATATATGCACTAATATAGAAATATGCTAGCTTAAAAACATACATGCACTAAATCTGGAAATATGCTAGCTTAAAAACATGTATGCACTAAATCTGAAAATATATAGCCTAACAAAAAAAAGGATTTAATCAAAAAAACCACAATAAAAAAAAATTGTCTTTTACTATTATACCCTTTTAATTTAAAAAAATATAGATATTTTCAAAAATGCCATTTTGCATTAATATATTGCACACTATGCATTATTTGGAGTACATAAGTGGTTCTCGCAGTTCTCGCAGATAAGATGGGTTCTGAAAATAAAGGGACTCTATATATATATATATATATATATATATATATATTTAACACTAGCTCGACGATTCGTTGTGTATGCACGTGCATACCCGGGCTATGCTATAGATCAGCTTCTGAACCAAAGTATCCTGACCAAATGGGATAAACCAAAGTATCCCTTACCAAACAGGATAACCCAAAGTATCCCCTACAACTAAAACAAACGGGATAACCCAAAGTATCCCCTATAACTAAAACAAAGGAAATTACATGTAAGACTCATGCACTAACATCAAAAGAAAAGATGAGAAAACGAAAGTTGGTTCTAAAACTTCAACCCTCAAAGAACCTTCCAAACAAACGGAGCGTGTTTTTCCCTAGAAAAACATAAAGATCCACCATTTTTTTCATAGTAGATTGAGGTGGGTTATCGTTATTATTTGAAGATGAAATATGGCAGAGGTTAAGGTTTAAAAGGAGCCTTCCGAACCTTCGGCGGTCGGAGGCGGCGGCGGAAGAGTTTAGGTTTAGGGTTAGAGATTTAGGATCGTATGGCTGATATCATGTAAGAGGGTATAGGATAATATTATTTGTCGATCATTACACACAAAGTAAAAGGATACATATAGTAATTACACATGAGCTATTTTAGGTAAATTGCTAATCACATTTAATAGACAACTAATGTACAACTAACAGAATATGCTCAAATTGATAAACCAGAAAATATGATAACATTAATATATGCTCAAAATGATCAACAAATTTTTTTCTCAAGTTGATAAATAATGTAATGCGGACATGCATTCTACATTATCTTTATCATTTGTGCACAATTACATTTAAGTATTTATTTTGTTGTCGGATAAGGGCTCTTTGCGATTATCAGAAAACTATACCTCATTTAACATTGTAACAAATAACTTCAAACATATCTATAAAAAGTTCATTGATCATATGTCAAGTGTTACACATATCAATAAAAACCCCATGCGTAAAATATGATATGCATATATAGTAGACTATATATTTAGAGGACCGATACGCTAGCACCACTTGTAATATATTGATTCAATCTCTGGTATGTTATTGTTATGTGATTATCTTGATAATTGTTTGGTATTGTTTGAGTTTTGTAGTGAGGAGTTTTGTAGGGTGATTCTTGTATTCTTTCAGTAGCATCCGTTTGGGGACAACTGCTTTTTTTCATACTGTAGATTGGATTTGTTTGAAGACAATCATTCTTATTTAGTTTTAGTGAATAATAAGGGGTGGTTGGTTTGAGTGAAATACTGTTTATTATCTTTGATACCATAGTTTTCACATGGTCTAAGAGCTATCGATATGTTTGATTGATGGTTCTTGATTCTTTCTATCTGGAATTTTAGGGTTTTTGACATCTTTGTTAGAAATTAGGGTTTCTAAAATTAGGGTTCGATATGGTGTTCTTGGTGATAGATCTATTGTATTGGGGCGATTATTAGTTTTGTGTGGTGTTAATTGTTCTATATTATTTTTTGGGTTTGTATCTTGAAATCATGGGTTGATTTGGGGTTTCATTGTCTGTTGGTATGTTTTGGTAATTTGGTCACTGATGTGTCACTATATCTCTTGACTAAGTGAATCATGAGTATAGTAAGTTAAGTCTTCCGTTGTTGTTAGATTAAAGCTCTGTAAGGACTTTCTTTTCCTTCTAATCTTATAGTATGTAATTTGCATGACTATTAACGGTGTGACTATCTTGACCTACCTCATTGAGAGGCAAGGAATCATGCTGGCCATATCTCAGCTCACACTGATTGATATTGATAAGATTTCTGAGTGTGGGCGAGTTCTTAGTTTTTGTTTTATTTGTTGATTGGTTGTTTGATCTGTTTGATGGTTTTTGTTATTTGTTTGTTACTTATATGTTTTTGGAATATGTTCTTTGTTGATTGTTGATTGTAATCATGATAGTGGTATTGATCAATAGTTTGAATGCTGAAAATATTTTGTTTTAACATGCTAATGATAATTATAATGTTGCTATTGTTAGTTTTGTATTGACTAATATTGATAATTACAAAATGTGGTCAAGTGCAATGAATATAGCTTTAAGGGGTAAGAATAAAATGGGATTCATTGATAAAACTTGTGTCAAGAAAACTATTAGTCTTGTTTAAGTCAACAATGGGACATGGTCAATGTTGCGGTTTTAGGATTGATTATAGGGTCTTTATCTCAAGTGTTGTATCTTGGTCATGTGTTTTCTAACAATGCAGTTGATGTTTGTACTGAATTGCAAGAAACTTATGACAAAATGGATGGTTATGCTATTTTTTTGGAACGGCGGAATTTATAAACCAAGCTAGCTGGGAGCTAGCAAAAGAAATACAAAAGGAAGGAAAAAACAAAAACAACTAGCACTACTAACCGTAGGATAGACCATTCTATCCCCCCGAATAGAACCCCTACAACAACTTGAGACTCATAAAATACCAGTAAGAGGGTTTTGCAACCACCCCAACCAATTGATCTTTTGCTTTGCTCTTGAGTTACACCAATCATATGTTTGATTAACTATGTTATCAAACACCACCGACTTTTTAGGATTCTCATTATGAAAAATTGTCTTGTTACGAAAGATCCAAATGTGCCACCAAGAAACATAGAAAGTAGCTTCCAAGAAATCCTTAACATCTTTACGAATATTCAAACCCGACAACCAACCAATCCAATCATCATACGACCAGAGAGAGACGCTCGAGATACCCCACCAAGCAGTGATACGAGCCGTGATATCCGATGCAAAAGAGCACGAAAAAAAATGTGATTTACAGATTCCACATTGGTATGACAAACCGAGCACATAATTGAAGGGATATCCAAACCTCTAAGAGAAAGGTTGTACCGCGTAGGGAGTCTATTCATAGACAAACGCCAAACCAAAACATTAACTTTAATAGGGACTAAACGAACCCACCTAGTTGGATTACCCGATGCACCAAAAAGGGTGTCTTCAATATAAGAACGAACTGAAGCAACTGAAAACTCTCCTAACCCGTCTAGAGTCCAAACCCATATATCTGACATAGATGATACCAAAGAGGAAGGAAGAAGAGAGATCAGGGAGTCCATTTGAGAACTCTCACCTCCTCCCCTCGTTAATCTTTTAAACGAATGAGAGAGACCTCCATTCACCTTATCATAAACAGAGATATCTTTCTTCAATTCCAAGGCGAATAATCTAGGAAAAATGCTTTTAAGATTGACATCTCTGAGCCAAACATCATACCAAAATGATGTGTCAGTACCATCCCTGATTCGTCCCAAACCGTCAAGTTTTATCACGCAAGCTAGCCACTTGTGAATGGCCAACCGTAACAAACTTAAAACAGTCCGGAAACAAATGCAATGAAGTCGGGAGAGTATAGTGTTTCCCAGGTCGTTATGTCCCAACGAGTCAGCGAGAATAATCAAACGAATAGTGATCGAGACGATTTGAGCGGAAAGAGGTTTGATTAATTATAACTAGAAAAAGTATATAAATTGCAGAGGCTTAAATGCAAATTAAAGAAAATTAAAAAGATAAAAAAAATATTAAATAAAAGCTATCACTATTTGCAAAATGATGTTTTTGATTTTTATTTTATAAAACTTAATTTAAAAACTACGTAACGTACACAAGAAAATGTGAAACTGAAGCAATATTAATCCTAAAAATATGAAAATGACATTTTTACAAACCTAATGATAAGAGAGAATTTTGAGAAAAAGAAAATTATTTTTAAAACTATTTATCTAATTATTATTAATTAAAAACTAATTTTAACTATTTAATAATAGCCTAAAATACAAGAAAATATGAAATAAAGCTAGAAAAATGAAATTATGACTTGGAAAAATCTAAAATAACAAAAGAGAATTTTCAAAACTAATTTTATATTTTTCTGATTATTTTTGTATTTTCTATGAATTAAAAACTATTTAAAACTAATTAAATTACTAAAAATTACAAATTAAACTATGAAAAATCTGGAAAAATATTTTTTGACTTTTTATATTTATCTTAACCTAATAAAAATGAAAACTTATTTTTTTGAAACTTTTCTGAATTAATTGCAATAAAAGCTAATTAAAAAGACTTAAAACTGTTTTAAATCAAGAAAAATACCAAACTGACCTAGAAAAATCTGAAAAATTCAAGATAAGTCTAAAATAATATTAAGAATCTAGGAAAATATAAAAACAGGTGGTTTTGTGCAAGAATATGGAACTGCAATCACAAGTGCTTAAGAATAAGCACTTGTATTAAGCAAATGAAAACCAAAGACCACCACAGTAACACAGAAGCTAAAATAAGCTAAAAGTATCCAAATGCAACTAATATTAACTAGCTTAAACCACTGGAATGTAAACTACACAGATTTGATGTTTTGAGATCAAGTGCCAAAAACAGATTTGGGGGCTACTTTGTGACACGAAAATAAGCACTCAAATAAGTTGAAACTAAAAACCAAATGTTGGAACCTAATCTAGACCTGGCCAGGTGCTTGTAAACCAAAAACCAGACCTTGGCTAGCTAAACTGAGCTCTGTGCATATAACAACCCGTAAAATTTCAAGCAAATTTTAATAATAAACTTGTAATTATGTTACTAAGATTCACTCCTGAATTTTTCCGAGCCTATTTGAGCTTAAAAACAAGAACTTTGTTGTAAAATGTGAAAGCTACTAAAACCATTTGGTTTATTAATTTAGTTAAGTACGAGAGAAATTATTCGTGTGAATACTCAATTTTACCAGGAAAAAAAAATATTTTAAACGCAATGGCGTAAGTTTTGTATTTTCTATCTCGCGTTTACTTGTCCGAATGAAACCCGATCCATTTTATTTCAAAAGATTGGCAAATTACATCATTGGTCCATGGAAAGAAGTTACAAATCCCCTTAGCTCTCATTCACTTGTCACTTGTGTGATAACAATTTTTTTTTTTTTTATAAAAAGAAGTTTATTATTTTCTTTGAGATATAACTCATACCAAAAACCTAAACCTAAGATAATCTCTGTCTCCTGCTCTCTTCCCACAGCCGCCACCTTCATCTTTTCCGGCCATAGCTCCAGCCACGTCGGCCCACGCTGCTTTCAGCCGTACCCCACCACCATCACATCGCCGCCGCCATCCCACCACATACCATCACCATCTTCACCTTCACAACCAGTGCCGCCGCTCTTATCAAGGCTTAGATCATATCTTTGGGTGTTTTGATTCTGGGTTTGACTGTGCTCGTGACTGTGGGTCGCGTCTCGTCGCATTTACATCGTCTCATCTTTCATCCTTCTCTTTCTTGAGCCATGGTATGATGAAAAGCTTATACTCTTATTATTTGTTTCGATTTGAACCGTATACAAACCGATTCAATAGTTTTCGTGGATTGAAAACTTGGTTTAAAAACGTTTTAATGGTTCTCGTGTGGTAAATAATCGATTAAAGAGTGCTGTGGAACTTATCTTGTACGGGTTTGTTACGCCTGTTCTGTTCAATGGTCGAGTCGGGCCATGTGACCCATTGTCATCTGCTGTCCTTGTTTCTCGCTGTCCGTTTGGGACACGCTAGGATCAGTTAGAACCGTTTTGAATTCAGATTGGTTAATATGTTATAATGATTGTGGTCGTTGTTGGTATAATATGATGTCAGGTCGAGTATAAAACCGGTTTATCCTGGTCGTGAACCGTGTTGGTCACAGTTTGAGTCTCGGCTCAACAACTATTATGGGGTGCGTTGGTAGGCTTACTTTTCCAGTTTATGTTTCAGATTATATAGGGCGTTTAGAACAACCTGTTTTCTGTTTATATTTAAGCCATTCATGGTTGTTGGCTTCACCATTTTAAGCCCATATAGGGCTGTTTGTATCTGCTGATTTGCAGCTCCAAATGGGTACGTTTAAACCTGCTCCTTGCAGCCCCTAAAGGGTGCGTTTGTTGCTTATTTTCTACACAAAAGGGTACATTTGGATCTGATTAGTTCAGCCCCTAAAGGGTGCATTTGATTTGCTTATTTTTCTACACTTAAAGGGGTGTTTGGAATTGCTTACTTTTAATATATGAATCTGTCCAGAATTAATTCATAAGAAACAGTAGCCGAAAAATATTTTTGACAGTGTATAACCTTAAAAACATGTTAGTACCCTTAATTACCTTTCCGTGGATATAAAGAACGTCGAAAACGGACTTATAACGAAGAAGATACGGCCGATTTAAGATTTATAAAATACTAGACATTTTGACAGCAATTACATAATAATATACTTGCTGATATGATTTTGAAACAAGGTTTTGGACCCTTTCTAGTCCGAACCGGCTTAAGTGTAAAGTACGAAAGTTGTCCGAAATGATGTTTTACTATAGGTCGCGAGGTTTTTAAGCTTGAAAGTGTAAAATGAAGGATTTAAGCTTGGTCAAAGTCGGACCATTTTTCTGAAAAAGTCAAAGTTGCTTATTTTTTTGGGAAAATAGTATATATTGTTTAAGTGTCATTTTTCCGTAAAAATTCTATTATTACTAACGCGTTGTTATATAAACCATATTATTCGTTATCTTTGGATTTCAGATTGGCCATACTTGATTATAGTGCACTTTTGGATGTAATGAACCAAAAGGGGCGTCTCGAGTCCGTTATTGTTTTATTTTGTCATATCGAATTATAGTAGTTTTGTCGAATCATTTTATATTGTCTAATACAGGTTATATAAAATATGGGAACGTCCGATAAACGAACGGGTCATGCCGAAATTTTCTAAAATTTCTATACTTAGTAAAATTTCTACAAAAACTCTATTTTCTCAAATTCCGACAAAAAGACGAAAAATCCTAAAATTCATAAAAATCTTATAATTTCTTATAATTCATTTAGAATGTTTTAAAAGTATGCTTTCTTTTATAAGAAACTTCCTTTTCTTTATTTTGAGATTTCCGGAAATGTGTCGAATTCTATTGTTTTATCATTAATTTATTTGTTGATTTTTTTCGTGCTATATTCCTTGACTTCTTTTATGAATTCCTTGTTTATTTTTCCTGATGTAATTGTGCGTCGTTACGACTTCTCTTTCTTCGTTGTCAACTCAACTTGAGTCTTGGTCAATATTTCTTGACTATTCCTTATGATGTATTGGGATATACATTATGCTTTGGTGTGAATTATAGTTAGATGCATATCATGTTTTTGGCGTGAGTTACATGTCGATCTTTGCTTTCTTACCACCACGAAGCGTTAACACCAAACTTTTCTTTCGAGAACGACACTAAACTTTTTATAAGATATCGATACTAATAATCCACGAAAACTAAAACACCTATCTTTTGAAAACCTCTTTACTTTCGATATGTATACTTGAGATGAACCATATACTAGTAGGTTGTACCGATGATGTGCCGTCGCGCCTGTATTCTTGACATCGTTGTGCGTTGCTACCTTGTGATAATGTTGTGTCACATTTCTCTATACTAGTCGTGCTAGTATCGATCCTTGCATTGATTCGGACTAAGGTGAGTTCATAGCCCCACTTTTACTCTTTTAACTGTTTTATAAACTCCTTGGGGAGAATACATGCTACTCTTGCTTTTATGATCACAATTGCTTGAAAACTGTTTGTTGTACTCTTGATATTATGACTCTGCCTAAGTTGTTTGCCAAAAGTCCCCTACATCATGAACCATTAATCACTTGCGAGTGAACGCAAATATCGTGGATAGTACTATGGGAATTGACGACCCAGACTCGGTTATCGGAAATAACCGGGGCGCACTATATTTGGTATCTCTATGTAATTGGCTATTACATCTCAGAGGGGCAATTTTATTTACTTACACCAGTAATTTAGGTGTATGCAGTTAGTTTGGTGTCATGAGCTTAGTGCAATAATATCAACTATCTTTTATGGGCGTATAACAACGTAGCCCATAGCTTATTTCTAAACTTGAAAATCTTGTGATCAACTGCTTTATTACTAAACCTATGAATTCACTCAACCATTGTGTTGACTTTTTAGCATGTATTTTCAGGATGAAAAGGCGATAGCTAACTCTGGAGGCGCTTGGGCATTGGCATGGCATGGTCATAGATGACTCTGATTTACGAATGAGGACCACATTTTATTAATGGGCCATTTTCCGCAACAATTCAACCTTGTAAACTCTGTTTTACTACCATAAATGAAATATCTTACGAAAAAGCTATTAATCTTTCACTTGTGTTATGATCCAACTGAGTAGCATCCCAAAAACTTTTCTTCCGCTGCAAACCATTTTTGGGGGTGTTACAGTTGGCATCAGAGCCAAGGTTATAGAGAACTAGGAAATTTTCAAAACCTAGACTATAACCACTTTTACAAAACTTAACCTATGACAAATGCGCTGCCAAGTGAATGCCTCACTTATGACTTGTTGAAGTCATCTTTGATAAGATATGTGTTTTATTACTGACAACTTAACCTCACTATTAGCTATGATTGCTTTACTTATATGCATGTTTACGTACCACTGCGCTACGCCTTCTGCCCCACATAAATGAAATATTTGTTCCATCTTTCATACCAAACTTTAAAGGCATTAGGACATGTTACTAGTATAACTAAGCTAAGCATTGCAAGATTCATTGAACCTCGGGTGAATATAGCCTGATCACCTATATTCAGCCAGGGACGGTGAACATAGCGATCACCTATATGTAAAATTTCGACTCAGAGGTGAATGTTGCAATACTGAAAGTAGTTATAATGGTGGTATGTCTAGCTGACCTCCGCATTGATTTCTAAAAATGGTAAAATTTTCATGTGTTCATTATAAGAGTTGCAAAGGTTTACTCCTACACATCACACACTGACGTCACAACATTTTCTCACTACGGTACTTTTTCTCCTAAGTGGAATGCCTTTCTCATTACTATACTCTCTAAACTGACCATTTTACACCACTACCTTACGCCCCCGCGTCTACATCTTACTAGCAACGTGCATGGAGATTTGCATGGCAGATGATGCACACTACCACTTCGCGCAAGGACACCACAATGAACTATGTTAAAACGAACCACTTTACGCTACCACTTCGCGCCCACCGTGCCTACGTTATGTATGAGATTTGCGGAGCAGATAATACATAACCGACGAAATGTTGCATGATGCGAGTTAGTGATTGTATTTACCATTTAGATTTGCTTAGCAGTTTATGCGCGACTAATTAAATTTTATTTACCGCACGTCATTACCTTATGTTTAGATTATACTTTTGGGTCGCTACAATACCAAGTCTTTTGTTTTTCGTCCCATCGACTTATCGTCTTCATTAAGGAATCATTAAACCTCTATTACTGGATCATTGCAACCCATGCCTCCATCATCCCATCCTATTATCATTATCTTAGACGTTGAGATCGAAGTCATCTCGTCATCCATTGCGGAACAATATCACCTCTACCTCAAAACTCGTACTCAATCGATGAACCGAATTACATCCTTAGCCGTTCTAGGAACAACATACCTTGACATCTACAAAGGAACCCCTCGCTAAACATAAATAATAAACGAACATCTAAAACGATCAAAAAACATACCAAGGGTTAGCTTGCAACTCGGGTCACTTTTTCTGAGAACAAATCCCTAATCTTTCACTCATCCCTTTTAAACACCAACTGTCTGCCCTACTACCCTCTTATGAAATAGTAAACTTTGTCGCAAACTACTTTCAACTATTTTTCCGATCACTTCACGGTCATTCTACAAAAAGTCTTACTACTGTACCATCAAACCAAAATTTACGACTTTACAAATACTTTATAAACAATAACCTTACTAATGCTTTGCAAACTATTAAACCAATTAATTACCTTACTATTACTTTATGAAAGAACAAACAATTACGATAGCAATTTGCAATCTATATTACAAATTTTTCCTGCAAGTTATATTACGGTCTTATAAACTATTGTACCATTTTAGTGACCTGTTTTAGCCACGGTCTAATTTAAAACCATAAAACTTGGTACTCTTACCTCACAAACTATTTTTCCTTTACCACAATAAGTATTTTACTACCACCCTATTTCTTGAACTACGAAATCTTCTACTAACAAACAATACATTGTTTCCTTATGAGCTATTTTACAAATCATTTCACGAGTTATTTTAAAAATCTGAATCGTTGTCTTACCAAAATATCACAAAGTTAACTTCGATTTATCTACTATTCTATAAATAATAAATCGTCTTCTATTGCTTTATAAACTGTTTTAAAAATCACCTTACCAAGTTGTTGCTTTAATATCAAACCACAAACTACGATTTATCATGACAAAAATATTTCTCCTTAATCAATAAAGTAATTTTACAAACCTTTTCATAAACTTTACTGAAATTTCATTACAAACTATTTACTCATCTTGAAAAACTTTAAAGGATAACCGATAATTTCTTTTGTAAATAGAACAAATTCTCGGAGTAAAAATAAGCGCTTTGTTTTGAAAACAATGTATAAACATTTTAATGGGAAATGCTTGAAAAACAAAAACTGACTCATCATCTACAAAAGCTAAGGTTTGAAATTATTTGAATTTGAGAAACAACTTTTAAATTCACATGAAAACCTCTAACTTAGAACTGATTTCATTTAACAAAGTTTTCATCATAAAAGCTGAAATCCAATAAGTTTCTTTAAATGCATCAAGTTATCTTTAAAATAATTTTTAAAGACTTTATATTTTTGAAAAGCATAACCTTAAAACATCTAAGACTTGTGAAAACATACATACCCAACCACATCTTCTTCTAGGACGTTTTCACCTTTGATGACCTTTCTTTAAATAACAATTGTGCCAACAATGAAATACGTGGTGACATTTTTCTAGAAAGATTTATTGACGAGACAAAATTTTCGGTCAAACCTTATCAAAACTTCTTATGCAAAGAAATATCAAACGTCGACCTTTGCAAAATTGTTTTATTTGCATCAATATAAAAAACTGGTTTTATAGGATCCTTTCGAGGGTACAAATCTCTTACCCAATTTTTCATCCCAAAGAAATTGTGCCTTTTGAAATATTCTTTTTATTCGAATAAATTTATCCACATCACATTTGCGAACAAAACTAGAAAATTTCAAAAATTTCCCTTTGTCACATAAGCGACTAACACAAACTTAACCTCGAGGACGAGGTTCCCATAAGGGGTAGGTACTATAACAACCCGTAAAATTTCAAGCAAATTTTAATAATAAACTTGTAATTATGTTACTAAGATTCACTCCTGGATTTTTCCGAGCCTATTTGAGCTTAAAAACAAGAACTTTGTTGTAAAATGTGAAAGCTACTAAAACCATTTGGTTTATTAATTTAGTTAAGTACGAGAGAAATTATTCGTGTGAATACTCAATTTTACCAGGAAAAAAAAATATTTTAAACGCAATGGCGTAAGTTTTGTATTTTCTATCTCGCGTTTACTTGTCCGAATGAAACCCGATCCATTTTATTTCAAAAGATTGGCAAATTACATCATTGGTCCATGGAAAGAAGTTACAAATCCCCTTAGCTCTCATTCACTTGTCACTTGTGTGATAACAATTTTTTTTTTTATAAAAAGAAGTTTATTATTTTCTTTGAGATATAACTCATACCAAAAACCTAAACCTAAGATAATCTCTGTCTCCTGCTCTCTTCCCACAGCCGCCACCTTCATCTTTTCCGGCCATAGCTCCAGCCACGTCGGCCACTGCTGCTCAGCCGTACCCCACCACCATCACATCGCCGCCGCCATCCCACCACATACCATCACCATCTTCACCTTCACAACCAGTGCCGCCGCTCTTATCAAGGCTTAGATCATATCTTTGGGTGTTTTGATTCTGGGTTTGACCTCGTGACGTGGGTCGCGTCTCGTCGCATTTACATCGTCTCATCTTTCATCCTTCTCTTTCTTGAGCCATGGTATGATGAAAAGCTTATACTCTTATTATTTGTTTCGATTTGAAGCGTATACAAACCGATTCAATAGTTTTCGGATTAAAACTTGGTTTAAAAACGTTTTAATGGTTTTCGTGTGGTAAATAATCGATTAAAGAGTCTTGTGGAACTTATCTTGTACGGGTTTGTTACGCTGTTACGTTCAATGGTCGAGTCGGGCCATGTGACCCATTGTCATCTGCTGTCCTTGTTTCTCAGTCCGTTTTGGGACACGCCTAGGATCGTTAGAACCGTTTGAATTCAGATTGGTTAATATGTTATAATGATTGTGGTCGTTGTTGGTATAATATGATGTCAGGTCGAGTATAAAACCCGGTTTATCCTCGGGTCGTGAACCGTGTTGGTCACAGTTTGAGTCTCGGCTCAACAACTATTATGGGGTGCGTTGGTAGGCTTACTTTTCCAGTTTATGTTTCAGATTATATAGGGCGTTTAGAACAACCTGTTTTCTGTTTATATTTAAGCCATTCATGGTTGTTGGCTTCACCATTTTAAGCCCATATAGGGCTGTTTGTATCTGCTGATTTGCAGCTCCAAATGGGTACGTTTAAACCTGCTCCTTGCAGCCCCTAAAGGGTGCGTTTGTTGCTTATTTTCTACACAAAAGGGTACATTTGGATCTGATTAGTTCAGCCCCTAAAGGGTGCATTTGATTTGCTTATTTTTCTACACTTAAAGGGGTGTTTGGAATTGCTTACTTTTAATATATGAATCTGTCCAGAATTAATTCATAAGAAACAGTAGCCGAAAAATATTTTTGACAGTGTATAACCTTAAAAACATGTTAGTACCCTTAATTACCTTTCCGTGGATATAAAGAACGTCGAAAACGGACTTATAACGAAGAAGATACGGCCGATTTAAGATTTATAAAATACTAGACATTTTGACAGCAATTACATAATAATATACTTGCTGATATGATTTTGAAACAAGGTTTTGGACCCTTTCTAGTCCGAACCGGCTTAAGTGTAAAGTACGAAAGTTGTCCGAAATGATGTTTTACTGTAGGTCGCGAGGTTTTTAAGCTTGAAAGTGTAAAATGAAGGATTTAAGCTTGGTCAAAGTCGGACCATTTTTCTGAAAAAGTCAAAGTTGCTTATTTTTTTTCGGAAAATAGTATATATTGTTTAAGTGTCATTTTTCCGGAAAAATTCTATTATTACTATGCGTTGTTTTATAAACCATATTATTCGTTATCATTAGATTTCAGATTAGCCATATTTGATTTTAGTGCACTTTTGGATGTAATGATCCAAAAGGGGCGTCTCGGGTCCGTTATTGTTTTATTTTGTCATATCGAATTATAGTAGTTTTGTCGAATCATTTTATATTGTCTAATACAGGTTATGTAAAATATGGGAACGTCCGATAAACGAGCGGGTCATGCGAAATTTTTCTAAAATTTCTATACTTGGTAAAATTTCTACAAAAACTCTATTTTCTCAAATTCGACAAAAGGCGAGAAATCCTAAAATTCATAAAAATCTTATAATTTCTTATAATTCATTTAGAATGTTTTAAAAGTATGCTTTCTTTTATAAGAAACTTCCTTTTCTTTATTTTGAGATTTCGTGTGTCGAATTCTATTGTTTTATCATTAATTTATTTGTTGATTTTTTTCCGTGCTATATTCCTTGACTTCTTTTATGAATTCCTTGTTTATTTTTCCTGATGTAATTGTGCGTCGTTACGACTTCTCTTTCTTCGTTGTCAACTCAACTTGAGTCTTGGTCAATATTTCTTGACTATTCCTTATGATGTATTGGGATATACATTATGCTTTGGTGTGAATTATAGTTAGATGCATATCATGTTTTTGGCGTGAGTTACATGTCGATCTTTGCTTTCTTACCACCACCGAGCGTTAACACCAAACTTTTCTTTCGAGAACGACACTAAAATTTTTATAAGATATCGATACTAATAATCCACGAAAACTAAAACACCTATCTTTTGAAAACCTCTTTACTTTACGATATGTATACTGAGATGAACCATATACTAGTAGGTTGTACCGATGATGTGCCGTCGCGCCTGTATTCTTGACATCGTTGTGCGTTGCTACCTTGTGATAATGTTGTGTCACATTTCTCTATACTAGTCGTAGTATCGATCCTTGCATTGATTCGGACTAAGGTGAGTTCATAGCCCCACTTTTACTCTTTTAATGCTTTTATAAACTCCTTAGAGGAGAATACATGCTACTACTGCTTTTATGATCACAATTGCTTGAAAACTGTTTTCTGTTCTCTTGATATTATGACTCTGCCTAAGTTGTTTGCCAAAAGTCCCCTACATCATGAACCATTAATCACTTGCGAGTGAACGCAAATATCGTGGATAGTACTATGGGAATTGACGACCCCGACTCGGTTATCGGAAATAACCGGGGCGCACTATATTTGGTATCTCTATGTAATGGGCTATTACATCTCAGAGGGGCAATTTTATTTACTTACACCAGTAATTTAGGTGTATGCAGTTAGTTTGGTGTCATGAGCTTAGTGCAATAATATCAACTATCTTTTATGGGCGTATAACAACGTAGCCCATAGCTTATTTCTAAACTTGAAAATCTTGTGATCAACTGCTTTATTACTAAACCTATGAATTCACTCAACCATTGTGTTGACTTTTTAGCATGTATTTTCAGGATGAAAAGGCGATAGCTAACTCTGGAGGCGCCATTGGCATGGCATGGTCATAGATGACTCTGATTTACGTATGAGGACCACATTTTATTAATGGGCCATTTTTCCTAAACAATTCAACCTTGTAAACTCTGTTTTACTACCATAAATGAAATATCTTACGAAAAAGCTATTAATCTTTCACTTGTGTTATGATCCAACTGAGTAGCATCCCAAAAACTTTTCTTCCGCTGCAAACCATTTTTGGGGGTGTTACAGTGCAAGCCCTGCACAAAACCTGTGCACACTCAGTATACACTGAGTGTGTACAGGGCACTTACACCCATATTGACAAGCAGTTTTGAAACTTATAAAAAATTCACAAAAATCTACAAAAATGAGATAAAGAAACTAGACCAAGTGAAGTTTAAAAATCCACAATTTTACTTGATTTGAACCAAGAATGAGTCCAAGAAAAATCACCCCATTTGGGTGACGGTATTTTCAGCTTTTGACTTTTTAACAGTTTTGATAAGTTGACTTTATTGAACTTTGCAATCAATTTGTGGATTGAATATGATGAATTATGATGAAATGGAACTACTGCAAGCTTTGTCTATGAATTTTAAACACAAAACAAGTCTTCGATTTTCAAAAATCCCAACAGTTAAGCTAGTAAGACAGATTACAAATGATGTTGACTTTTAGCCTTTGCAGAAGCAAAATTAAGACAGATATGAGTGTAAATGGGCTAAACCAGCCTAGAACAACAAGTATCAACAACTGAGCAAGCCTCAAACACTGGCTAACCCTATGATCCAAACACCACTATTCCTACTGATTTGCAAGTAAAATTGAACCAACTGCTAAACTAGCTTGTTTCAATGATCAAACTGAGTTTAATTGCTCTAATTACCACTAAACAAACAGACCTAAACCATTTCTAACCACAAATATAAATTATGCAGTGGCTAAAAAATGAACTTACAATTGTCCTAGCCACAATGGCTTGAAATCAATCAACCAAGGAACACAGTAACCACTAGCCTAATCTAAACCATCACCTAGCTCAATATCAACCCAAATCCAGCTCTGCTTCAACCCATATCCAATTCTATCTCCATTTTGCCCCAGTTTGACTTTTATTGACCAAAATCCAAAGTTGCTTGAAACTTGAATGTAAGCTTATAAAAAGCTATAATAAGCTTAAACAAGCTTATTTGAAATAAGATAGAGCTACTAGGAGCATTGGTTCTAAGACATTGAAACTGAATTTTTCAACAGTAGCACAAAAGCTTGAAACTATATTAAAACCTTGAATTGATATTAGAAAGTAGGTTACACTGATGAAATAACTTGAATTTAGTACAACAAAACAAAAGTTTACAACTTTAGAGCTTAATTTAAAACATAATCATAAAAACGACATACATAAAAATTTTAGACTAAGTGCTACCCTTTCTCTTCCTTCTTCTTGCTTCTTTTATACCCAAAAAGACTTCTCTCACCTCTCTGATTAATTCCCACTTGAAATCAAGGCCATTGGATTGCTTGATAATATCTTGGCCGTTTGATCATGTTTTGGCGCCAAAAGATGGTTTTAGCAGTTGGGGTTGAGTGCAAGGGAAAGGGAAGCATTAAATGCTTCTTGGAGTTTGGTGGAGGTGGGGGGAACAAGGAAATGTGAAGATGAGCTGGGGGGATGGGAGTATCTGGGTGTTGCAGAGATGGTGGTTGAAGGAAGAAGAAAAAGCGGGTAAAAGGGGTGTTTGACTGGGATTAATATATTGAAGGGGGTCCAAAAAAAAGGGGTCACAAGGTTTGGCAGGGGTCCAATGGGTTTTGACAAGGGCCAAGGGTATTAAAGGGTCATGGCTTGGTTTAATATCATAAGGACCATATTTGCAATTCACCAAAAGAACAAGGACCAAATCTGCCAATTTTCCAAAGTTGTTCCAAGGGACCAAAAGTGACAAACTTCAATAGTACAAGGACCAGAATAGACATTTTCAAATTTCCAAGGATCATTTTTGTCAATTTTGAAACTTGAAGGACCAAACTTGTAATTTCTCAAAACTTTTGATATTTTTCACCAAAGGACTAATTTTGACAACTTATGATTTTAAAAGGACCTTTGGTGACTTTTCTTTTGAAATAAGTGCTCAGGGACTATTTCTGACAACTTTTGAAACTTGGGGGATGAAACGCCAATTATGCAAACTTAGCTCATTTTTCATCCGATTTTAAACATTTTGCATCTGAAACATATAAAATGCAATTTTGAGATATTTTCAGTATTTTGATGCATTTTTGAGCATTTTTAAATGTTTTGCAGTTCAGATTTAGCCAAAAATGATGAGTATTTACACACTCATCAATCCCCCTCAATAAACTATTGCTAGTCCCTAGCAATCTTTTGAGAAAAACATAATGGGTTTGAATCTCTTTACCAAAAGCCATTACTTCTGGAGTAGCCAAATGTTTTAGTTCAAGTAAGAACCATGGTACACTGATAACCATGTGATTTTGAGCAAACCACCAGCTTCTAACGGATTTGATTTGTCTTTACCGAAAGCGTTTGCTCTGGACTAGCCAACTCTTAGATAAATTATCAATATTATCTTTGGTGAGTGATTACCAATTATGGTTTTTCTACTGCCTTTACCACAAGCCATAAACTTGAGGGCTAGCCAACTCTTCACTTTTAAGGATATGGTGAGTCGAATACCATACAATTTTGGGCAAATTGCAAGCCGTCAACGGATTTGAGATATCTTTACCAAGAGCCGTTTGCTCTTGGATTAGCCAATCCTTTTGTTTATTAGACATGGATGATAACCATAAGTTGAGTAAGTGCGCAAAACTTACTCCAAAAAAAATTTGGCCAAAATGGGAATTAGGCAGTATAATTACATGATAAAATTCGTGAGAATTTCCCCCCCACACTAGAAATGAATATTGCCCTCAATATTCAAAGTACCAGCGGTTATGCCGAAACATAGAACGTAAAAGGGAAATACTACGGCCATTATTTAGCAAGATTTTTTTTTTTGAACTTTATATATATACAAACATGTGGGCAACCCCGCCACACTAGGGTGGTAGAAAATAGAAAGAAGTCAGAAATATGGGTGAAAACCCATATGGCATGCTCCTGTTTTTGATTCCCGAGTCGCTAGCTTGACTCGATCCCGCATTCATTGGTTCATGGGGAAAGTTTGTAAATCCGGGACAACCACCGGGAGCAATGTCCTCTCCAAAATATTGCTTCAATCGATGACCATTCACTTTAAAATTTGGACCATCGGGTTGAGATAACTCAATGGTTCCATATGGAAATGCTTTAGTGATGGTAAATGGTCCGACTAGCGATTTTAGTTTTCCGGAGAAAATCTTCAATCTTGAGTTGAAAAGAAGGACTCGATCACCGACGTTGAAAGCGCGGTTTTGATTTTGAGTCATGAATCTTCTTTGTCTTTTCTTTGTAGATCAAAGAGTTCTCGTATGCTTGATCACGGAGTTCATTTAATTCATTCATTTGAACTTTCCGGTGATCACAAGCTGTCTGAATATCGAAGTTGGCATGTTTCAAGGCCCAGTATGCCTTGTGCTCAAGCTCAACCGGCAGATGACATGCCTTTCCGTACACAAGCTTGTATGGAGTACACCGAATGGGTGTTTTATAAGCTGTACGGAAGGCCCAGAGTGCGTCATCTAGCTTATCCGACCAAGAGGCACGGTTTTAAGCTCTCATGTCCTTTCCAAGATTCTTTTAATCCCCTGGTTGGAAACTTCCACTTGCCCACTTGTTTGGGGGTGGTACGCAGTAGAGAGGCGGTGAGTTACACCATACTTTTGCATGACTCTATCAAATTGGTCATTGCAAAAATGCGTACCACGATCACGGATTATAGCTCGTGGAGTTCCAAACCTAGCAAAAAGAGATTTTAAGAATTTCACAACAACTCGGGCATCGTTGGTAGGCAAAGCCTTAGCTTCAACCCATTTTGACAAATAGTCAACGGCCACGAGTATGTACTTATTACCAGAGAGAAGGAAATGGCCCCATAAAGTCAATGCACCAGATGTCAAAAATCTCACACACTTGAATGGCGTTTTGCGGCATTTCATTTCTTTGTGAGATATTTCCTTGACGTTGACAAGCGTCACAGGTTTTGACAAATTCGTGGGCATCCTTGTAAATCGTGGGCCAATAGAATCCGAAATCAAACACCTTCTTGGCTGTGTAGTTGGGGCTATGATGTCCCCCAGTAGGTCCAGAATGGCAAGCCTTGAGAATGTTATTGGCTTCCTGACCATACACACATCGCCTGATGACTTGATCCGCACAAATTTTGAACAAGTAGGGGTGCGTCCCGAAATAATGTTTCACATCTTTAAAGAATTTATTTTTCTTTTGGGACGACATCCCTTTCACCACAAAGTTACCCGCATGGTAATTTGCAAAGTCAGCAAACCATGGGGTAGAAGAGTCTCCACGAAAAGAAACCACATTGAGTGTTTCGAGAGGAAATGTCTCGTTAATTTCCTTTTTATCAAACACATCCTGGTGAGGGTTTTCTAGACGGGATAGATGATCAGCAGCTAGGTTCTCAGCTCCTTTTTTATCACGTATAATGATATCAAATTCTTGTAGGAGGAGAACCCAACGGAGCAATCTCGGCTTTGCATCTTGTTTTGCAAAGAGATATTTGAGAGCCGAGTGATCCGTATACACCACGCATTTGGTCAAGATGAGGTATGGCGAAATTTCTCAACGCATACACACTAATAATTCTTTTTCTGTAGTGGTGTAATGGGTTTGAGCTTCAATCATAGTTTTACTTGCGTAGTGGATAGGCTGAAAATGCTTGGTTTTCGTTGCCCAAGATTGCACCGATAGCAAAGTCACTTGCATCGCACATGAGCTCAAAGGGTAAATCCCAGTCGGGGGCAACTAGAATGGGTGCTTCCGTAAGCTTTTCTTTAATGTTTCAAAAGCTTCGATGCACTCAGGTGAGAAGATAAAAGGAGCATCTTTTCAAGAAGATGGGTCATAGGCGAGGCGATTTTAGAAAAATCTTGAATGAATCTACTGATAAAACCGGCATGACCAAAAAAACTCCTAATACCTTTGACGGTAGTAGGATGAGGCAATTTAGCAATGACATCGACTTTTGCTCTATCTACCTCAATCCCCTTTTTGGAAATCTTATGGCCAAGGACTATGCCTTCTTTGACCATAAAGTGGCTCTTCTCCCAATTCAGACAGAGATTGGTGTCTTCACACCGTTTTAGCATTTTATCTAAATGGGAGAGACATGTGTGAAATGAGTCCCCAATGACCGAGAAGTCATCCATAAACACCTCCATTGTTTCCCGATCATGTCGTGGAAAATGGCCATCATACATCGTTGGAGCGTGCGGGGCGTTACATAGGCCAAAAGGCATACGTCTGTAGGCAAATGTTCCGTATGGGCAGGTGAATGTGGTCTTTTCTTGATCCAGCGGATCAATGGGGATCTGAAAGTAACCCGAAAAACCATCAAGGAAACAATAGTATTCGTTCCCTGCTAATCTCAAGCATCTCGGTCCATGAAGGGTAGAGGAAAATGGTCTTTACGGGTGGCTTCGTTTAACTTGCGATTGTCAATACACACACGCCATCCCGTAACCAATCGAGTTGGAATTAACTCGTTTTCTTCATTTGTGACAACAGTTATGCCACCCTTTTTGGAACAGATGAATTGGGCTAACTCAAGGACTATCAGAGATCGGGTAAATCAAACCGGCATCAAGAAGTTTGAGAACCTCTTGTTTGATAACCTCATGAATCTTAGGATTCACCCTTCTCGATGTTGGACCGCGGTTTGAAGTCATCCTCCATTAAGATTTTGTGAGTACAAAACTCGGGGTTGATACCCTTAATGTCGGAGAGTTTCCAAGCAATTGCTTGCTTGTGTGACTTCAAGACCTTTATGAGAGCATCTTCTCCTCCTCGTTAAGTCTTTAGCAAGTATGACGGGTAATTTATCATCACCCTCCAAGAATGCATACTCGAGATGAGGAGGTAGGTCCTTAAGTTCAACCTCGGAAATTCTTCAGTAGGTGTTTGTACTGACTTGATTTCCTCAATCGTGATCTCTTTCGGAGGGAGTGAAGGTAATGGATCTTCATTTAACAATTGCTCGAGATAAAGGATATCTCCTTCCGAATCATAAACACCATCAATTCAGTGCGGAATTGATTCATTACTAGCGAGAAACTCATCGATCTCTTCCAGAAAGAAGTCACCTCCCTCAAACGGAGTGAGAGGGAAAGAGTCGGCAATGATAGGTTTAGAAGATGTGGTGGAATCCCCACTCCGCAATTATGAAGATAACCAAGAAACTCTTGAGAGTACTCCTCTGAAGAAATATCAATTAAATCGACTTTCGATTAATCGATTCATATCATAATTTGAGGAGTATCTCGAAGTTTGATCAAGGTTAAAGGTGACAACTTCATTACCCACACGTAACGTGATTTCTTGCTCAAATACATCAATAAGAGCACGACCCGTTCTCAGGAATCCTCGTCCAACAATGAGAGGGACCCGATGATCGGCATCGAAATCAACAACCACAAAATCAGCTGGAAAATGGAACTTTCCTACTTTCACAAATACATCCTCGGCGATGCCAAGAGGACGCGATATAGAACGATCAGCAAGCTCAAGAGTCATGCAGGTAGGAATAAGTTCGAAGAAGAAAGTTTCTTCCACATGAATAAGGCATCGATTGATACTTGCACCAAGATCGGCAAGGGCAAAGCATTCAATCATTCCTGGAAAAACACAAGGGAGAAGAAATTTTCTAGGATCTCCTAGCTTCTCGGGAAGCTTCTTTAACAAAACTGGCGAGCGGTTCGTTCAAAGGAGTTTTGGCCATTTCAAACAGCTTTTCCTTATTGCTCAACATGTGTTTGAGAGTTGATGCAAACTTGGGCATCAACATGATGGCATCCGCAAAGCTTATGTCAAAATGTAGCTCTTGGAAAATTTGAAAAAATTTCCATTTGATGACCTGGCTTTTTCGGAGAGCTTTTGCTCATTTAAACGTGATGGGTAAGGAATAGACGTTTTGGATTTGGGGTTTTCAATTGAGGTTCAAAACAACTCGGGTTTGGTTTTGGGGTTCGGGACAACTTGAGGATGGACATGTGCTGTACTTTGTGAGCTAGTAGGTTGCACTTGGTCCTTTCGCCTCAGTTCACTTTCCACTACCTTCGAGGAGAAGAAGAAGAGGTAGTAGGAATAGCGGGTCCATCATCGAAGCACCACTTCCGTTGTGATCGCCTTTGCATCGACCCTCGGATTAGCGATCGTGTTGCTAGGTAAAGTACCTGAGCCCGAGGGTCGATCATTTAAAGACTTCTTAATGTCAGAAATCTGGCTAACCAACAACCTGTTCATTTCCTCTTGGGATTTCATGAATTGCTTCAACAACTCATCGATGATGGTCAGTTGGAACAATGGCTTGATTTTGCATAGGAAAATTCTAGCCTCTATTGTTTGGATTAGGGCCTTGATTTTGGAAATTTCCTTGATTATTGCCATGAAAATACCCGGGTTGAAATTTCCCTGCTTGGTTTCTATTGAAATTTCCTTGGTTTTGGAAATTTTGATTTTGATTTTGAAAACCGTTATTTTGACTAAAATTACCTTGGTTTTGAAAACCTTGGTTCATTCTATTCTGATTTTGATTACGGTTTTGGTTTTGGTTGAAACCGGGAGGTCCAGGGTAGTGGTTAGGACGGTGGTTCGGGTCTATAGGAGCACGGTATTGGTTGCCTCCTGGATTAGAAATCCCGCCCACAGCATTTGCTTCAAAAGGGCTACCATCGGTGGCCATACAGTTGTAATAGGCATGGGGGCCACCGCAAGTAACACAGACTTCCACTTTCTTAACTTCAGCAGGAGGTGAAGTTTGTGGAAAAGATACTTTCTTTTGGTTGGAGAGAACCAAAGCTTGAATTGCTTCAGTGAGTTTGTCAATCTTAGCATCGGTGCTAGATTGACTCACGGGCGATGAAGTAGAAGGACCAACACCGACTTGGGAAACAACCGGTTTGCTTCGTGCAGTGCGGACTTTAGACTTGTTTTCAATTATCGTTAAAGCGTCTTTTATAGTTTTGCTCAAGAAATTTCCTCCACGGAGGAATTAAGAAGAATCTTGATCATTGACTCACTCCATTTTAGAAAGTATCGAGTTGCATCAACTCGGAGAAACCGTGGTGAGGACATTTGCGAAGCAACTCCTTAAAACGATCCCACGATTCACTGAAGGATTCATCAAACTTTTGTGTGAACTTGATGATTTCATTTTAAGACTCGTGGTTTTAGAAGGTGGATAGAACTCGTTCACAAATTTCTTTACCGTGTCTTCCCATGTTTCGATTGATTTAGGGGTTGTTTTCAAGCCAAATCCGGGCTTGCCCTCAAGGGAAAATGGGAATAGAAGAAGCTTGACAGCATCTGTAGGGACATTCTTGTATTTGATGGTAGATGCAATCTTGTTAAACCATCGAATATGAGCATGAGGATCATCCGGCTCAAAACCATAGAATTGACTTGAGGTTACAAGATTCAGTAACCCGGTTTTGAGTTCAAAATTTTCCGCCACAATGGCTGGTATAACAATAGCATCTCCATACCCGTCGATGGGTGCCTGGAGAAGCTCACACATAGGACGTTCTTCCGCCATGATAGCGGAAGTAGTGTGGCGATCGGATCTCGAGATCCGATCGATGGGGCAGAAGTCACTGGACACGCCTTCTTGGAATCTTGACGAGCTCACGAAATGGGCTTACAGATCTAGAAGAGCGAGTGCGCATACACTAGAGTTAACTCTAAGGAATCTCAAAGTTAAGGAAAGGAATGGGAATTATGAAAATATGAATTATGAAAATGGGGTAAGAAGAATCTTTTTGAGTTTTCTGGCTTTGAAAAGTAGATATAACAACAAATCCAATTAAAACAAAATCGAGGCAAAACAACAATGAACTTAAACCAATAATCACAAGATGAATGGCTTCTTTGAAAAAGGTACACCAATCACAAGGACACAAAGGCAAGTTTTAATCTTTGGTTCGGGAACTTATTATGGTCGTACCCCCAGTTAGGTAGTACACTGCCTTGGTTTACGGTGGTAATCTTTTATGTTGTTATTATTAAACAAAGAAAAAGACAAATCTTTTTGTATTTTTATCTTTGATATATATATAGAAACAAAAGGAAAATATTTTTGTGTTTTATACGTTTTTTGGATGTTTTGGGTTTTGGATTTTTTATATAAGAAAATATATATATAGATATAGATGGATGGTATGAACAAAGAGTGAATATTCAAATCACTAATCTGCTAGAGCGAAGATAATCAGCCTGGCTCCAGCCCCGTGGCAAAATTTGATTCGCCCAAACCGTCCAAGTTTTATCACGCAAGCTAGCCACTTGTGAATGGCCAACCGTAACAAACTTAAAACAACCGGAAACAAATGCAATGAAGTCCAGGAGAGTATAGTGTTTCCCGGTCGTTATGTCCCAACGGTACGTGGAATAATCAAAACGAATAGTGATCGATACGATTTGAACGGAAAAGAGGTTTGATTAATTATAACTACAGAAAAAGTATATAAATTGCAGAGGCTTAAATGCAAATTAAAGAAAATTAAAAAGATAAAAAATATTAAATAAACGCTATCACTATTTGCAAAATGATGTTTTTGATTTTTATTTTATAAAACTTAATTTAAAAGCTACGTAACGTACACAAGAAAATGTGAAACTGAAGCAATATTAATCCTAAAAATATGAAAATGACATTTTTACAAACCTAATGATAATAGAAAATTTTGAGAAAAAGAAAATTATTTTTAAAACTATTTATCTAATTATTATTAATTAAAACTAATTTTAACTATTTAATAATAGCCTAAAATACAAGAAAATATGAAATAAAGCTAGAAAAATGAAATTATGACTTGGAAAAATCTAAAATAACAAAAGAGAATTTTCAAAACTAATTTTATATTTTTCTGATTATTTTTGTATTTTCTATGAATTAAAAACTATTTAAAACTAATTAAATTACTAAAAATTACAAATTAAACTATGAAAAATCTGGAAAAATATTTTTTTGACTTTTTATATTTATCTTAACCTAAGAAAAATGAAAACTTATTTTTTTGAAACTTTTCTGAATTAATTGCAATAAAAGCTAATTAAAAAGACTTAAAAACTGTTTTAAATCAAGAAAAATACCAAACTGACCTAGAAAAATATGAAAAATTCAAGATAAGTCTAAAATAATATTAAGAATCTAGGAAAAATATAAAAACAGGTGGTTGTGTGCAAGAATATGGAATCAGAATCACAAGTGCTTAAGAATAAGCACTTATAATAAGCAAATGAAAACCAAAGACACCCAACTGAACACAGAAGCTAAAATAAGCTAAAAGTATCCAAATGCAACTAATATTAACTAGCTTAAACCACTGGAATGTAAACTACACAGATTTGGTGTTTTGAGATCAAGTGCCAAAAACAGATTTGGGGGCTACTTTGTGACCTGAAAATAAGCACTCAAATAAGTTGAAACTAAAAACAAAATGTTGGAACCTAATCTAGACCTGGCCAGGTACTTGTAAACCAAAAACCAGACCTTGGCTAGCTAAACTGAGCTTCTGTGCAAGCCTCGCACAAAACTGTGCACACTCAGTATACACTGAGTGTGTACAGGGCACTTACACCCATATTGACAAGCAGTTTTGAAACTTATAAAAAATTCACAAAAATCTACAAAAATGAGATAAAGAAACTAGACCAAGTGAAGTTTAAAAATCCACAATTTTACTTGATTTGAACCAAGAATGAGTCCAAGAAAAATCACCCCATTTAGGTGAAAACTGGTATTTTCAGCTTTTGACTTTTTAACAGTTTTGATAAGTTGACTTTATTGAACTTTGCAATCAATTTGTGGATTGAATGTGATGAATTATGATGAAATGGAACTACTGCAAGCTTTGTCTATGAATTTTAAACACAAAACAAGTCTTTGATTTTCAAAAATCCCAACAGTTAAGCTAGTAAGACAGATTACAAATGATGTTGACTTTTAGCCTTGGCAGAAGCAAAATTAAGACAGATATGAGTGTAAATGGGCTAAACCAGCCTAGAACAACAAGTATCAACAACTGAGCAAGCCTCAAACACTGGCTAACCCTATGATCCAAACACCACTATTCCTACTGATTTGCAAGTAAAATTGAACCAACTGCTAAACTAGCTTGTTTCAATGATCAAACTGAGTTTAATTGCTCTAATTACCACTAAACAAACAGACCTAAACCATTTCTAACCACAAATATAAATTATGCAAGTGGCTAAAAATGAACTTACAATGGTCCTAGCCACAATGGCTTGAAATCAATCAACCAAGGAACACAGTAACCACTAGCCTAATCTAAACCATCACCTAGCTCAATATCAACCCAAATCCAGCTCTGCTTCAACCCATATCCAATTCTATCTCCATTTTGCCCCAGTTTGACTTTTATTGACCAAAATCCAAAGTTGCTTGAAACTTGAATGTAAGCTTATAAAAAGCTATAATAAGCTTAAACAAGCTTATTTGAAATAAGATAGAGCTACTAGGAGCATTGGTTCTAAGACATTGAAACTGAATTTTTCAACAGTAGCACAAAAGCTTGAAACTATATTAAAACCTTGAATTGATATTAGAAAGTAGGTTACACTGATGAAATAACTTGAATTTAGTACAACAAAACAAAAGTTTACAACTTTAGAGCTTAATTTAAAACATAATCATAAAAACGACATACATAAAAATTTTAGACTAAGTGCTACCCTTTCTCTTCCTTCTTCTTGCTTCTTTTATACCCAAAAAGACTTCTCTCACCTCTCTGATTAATTCCCACTTGAAATCAAGGCCATTGGATTGCTTGATAATATCTTGGCCGTTTGATCATGTTTTGGCGCAAAAGATGGTTTTAGCATTGGGTTGAGTGCAGGGGAAAGGAAGCATTAAATGCTTCTTGGAGTTTGGTGGAGGTGGGGGGAACAAGGAAATGTGAAGATGAGCTGGGGGGATGGGAGTATCTGGGTGTTGCAGAGATGGTGGTTGAAGGAAGAAGAAAAAGCGGGTAAAAGGGGTGTTTGACTAGGATTAATATATTGAAGGGGGTCCAAAAAAAAGGGGTCACAAGGTTTGGCAGGGGTCCAATGGGTTTTGACAAGGGCCAAGGGTATTAAAGGGTCATGGCTTGGTTTAATATCATAAGGACCATATTTGCAATTCACCAAAAGAACAAGGACCAAATCTGCCAATTTTCCAAAGTTGTTCCAAGGGACCAAAAGTGACAAACTTCAATAGTACAAGGACCAGAATAGACATTTTCAAATTTCCAAGGATCATTTTTGTCAATTTTGAAACTTGAAGGACCAAACTTGTAATTTCTCAAAACTTTTGATATTTTTCACCAAAGGACTAATTTTGACAACTTATGATTTTAAAAGGACCTTTGGTGACTTTTCTTTGAAATAAGTGCTCGGGGACTATTTTGACAACTTTTGAAACTTGGGGACTAAACTGCCAATTATACAAACTTAGCTCATTTTTCATCTGATTTTAAACATTTTGCATCTCAAACATATAAAATGCAATTTTGAGATATTTTCAGTATTTTGATGCATTTCTGAGCATTTTTAAATGTTTTGCAGTTCAGATTTAGCCAAAAATGATGAGTATTTACACACTCATCAATCCCCCACATTCTTTTTATAGTTTGCCAGCAAATGGACACCTTTTTCTCTAAGTTGGTTAGTACACTTAATAATATCCAACCAAGTAGATGAGTGTGAAGGCAAAGAGTTAG
>OU343217.1:229020693-229111133 GCA_910596185.1 Chrysanthemum makinoi | reverse complement strand
GATCCACGGGCCGTCAGGAGGGCTTTGTTCTGTAACTATAAATACCCCTTCCATCCTTGGAAGGGGGGCACTCTCAATCTAACCTTTCTTTTTTGTTGAACTTTATCTCTCTAGAAACACCCTCTCCTCTCTTCATCTCTCTATAACCATGGCTTTCTTGTATCATCACCATCCAAGACCACCCGAATCATCATAACACAATATATGTAAGATCCTACATATTTGAAATTGTTTTAGCACATGGAGGCAAGAGGACTTGGAAATCTTAGATTAAGAATGAAAGATTCAATCTTTGATTAACTTTTTCTAAAATTATCATCATCACTTCCTGATCAAATCTAGAATTTTAAATACTTTGGTTAAAGCAATTTTGGGAAGGATGAGGTTTTCATTTGATTGCTCCCCCTCAATATGTGCATCGAGATTCAAAAGTGTTTTGCACATATTAGAGGGATCATGCACTTAGAGACAAATCAATCACGTATCAATTCTTTTTGGTTTAAGATAAATGCTCCCCCTTAACATGTGCATGGAAAATTTGAAATCGTTTGGCACATGTAGGGAGGAGAGCTTGTTATTATAATTCTAAACCACTTATAAAATTATCAGCTTATATCCAATTTAAATCAAAAATTCTCCCCCGATCACTATTTTCAAATCCTTTGAGATTTGTGATCTCTATTGATTTAAATTAACTTTGAAAAACTTTTGAGGAGAATTGTGACTTGCTTTTGAAAAACATTTTAACTGATAAGGATCAAATTCTGAAACTTTAAACTCCATTGTTCAAACATGCATAAGCATCTTATGAAAACATAACATTAGCCAAGGTCTGAATTCAATTGTATAAAACAAATTTCTTTTTGATTATCCAAAATTAGACCTTGCTCATTTTCATGCCAATTGTTTGAAAAATAACCTTTTTGGATTGTTTGAAATCATTCTCCCCCTCAATCAATGACCGAAGTTGTTGATTGAATGATAGGGATTTTGACAAATGATAAGTCCGGATGATTTACAAAATTAAGTCCGAGTTATTTTCAAAGCAATTTTGTTTTCATTAGATGACAAATATTTTTCAGAAGAATCTTTAGAAGGAAAAATATTTGGTTGGAAAATTTTGTCTTTTTGGCGACAAATATTGTTAATACAAATAAACCGTAAAAACGTTTATTAATATTTTGCGATCTCTTTGTGTTTTGTTGATAACAAATGTAATGTTATCTTAAGTATAATTATAAGGATACATGTTATTTTTGTAAAGCATTTACATATAGCCATTTAAATACAAAAATGTAATAATTAAGCATTTGTTGTAATAGTTTATTAGGATGGGTAAAACCATAAACCATGGACATAACCCATGGATCATAACCCAATACCAAGTTGGCTAGATACAATGTATACTTAGATACATTGAATCTAAAGAAAACCCATGGACCACCCCGACCCATAACCAAAAAACCCATGGGCAAAGAGGAGCGTACCACGGATCCCTAGGATTACACTAGACGGATCCCAAGTGGGAGGGATCCGTGGGATCCGTGGAACAGAGGAGAAATTTGCCTATAAATAGAGAGCCATTTCTTCATTCTAACTCACCCTCTTCTTACTAAATCTCTCATACACTCTCATTCTCTTCTAACATATAGATCACTTGATCTAGAGAGTTGTTCTTCTTTCTTTCTATTTGTGATCCTCATATAGGTCCTTCTCTAAGGCGAGATCACGAGCATTCTACAAGTCATCCAAGCAAGGGGTCCTTGATTGATTTGTCACTCCGCTAAGATTTGTAGCGAAGATCTTGTAATTGATATTTCACATATTTGTTGTGTAATAGTTGTGTTGGTTTGGTCCACCGTGCTACGGACTCGGTATCTAGCTTTGTACCGGAAAAAGTGTAAGCAATGTTGTGAAGGCTTCTCCGCCAAGTGAAGGAGTTTGTTGACATAGTGCTTGAACTCTCGAGTAGGTGACTCGGGGAGTGGAGTAGGGCAAGGAAGGTGACCTTGTAGCCGAACCACTATAAATCGGTTGTGTCTTTTCTATCCCTTAACTTTATTTATTTGCTTGCATTATCATTAGATCTATACGTTCTCAACATCCATACGATTTCACATAATATCGAATCTAAAGTTTTTGAAATCAACTTAAAATCGGCAAAACTATTCAAGCCCCCCTTCTAGTTTTCCACAATTGGCATCAAGAGCTAAGTTTATAAAAGTTTTAAAATAAAATTGTATTTTAAAAAAATTTCGATCACTATGGGTTTTGAAAATTATAAGGAAGGGCAATCTATGCAACGACCACCACTACTTGAAACTGATGATTTTATATATTGTAAAAATAGATTCGAAACATATGTGAAATCTAAAGATATTGATCTTGGGTACATTATTGTTGAAGGTGATTTTGAGGCTACCTCAAATGATGATAAAGGAAATTTAGTTCACATACCTCATGATAAACTAAACGATGAAATGAAGAAAAAACTTTCTAAAAATAGTGAAGCAAAAATGGTTTTATATAATGCTTTACCGAAAAAGGAATTCGAAAGAATTTCTATGCTTAAAACTTCTAAAGAAATTTGGAATTCTTTAGTTGTAACTCATCAAGGCAACCAACAAGTTAAAAATAATAAAATTGATTTATTTGTTCAACAATATGAACAATTTTCAATATCGGATGAGGAAACTATAGATCATTCATTTGCTAACTTTAATACTATTATTACATCTTTACAAGAACTTGATGAATCTTCTTCTAGCTGTAACCATGTTAGGAGATATCTAAGGGCACTTCCATCAAAGTGGAGATCCAAGGTGACGGCAATCGAAGAGTCAAAAGATTTGACAATCCTCACCCTCGATGAACTCATAGGCAACCTAAAAGTCTACGAGCTTGTCCTTGCTAAAGATTCGAAGCCTCAAAGGTGAAAGAGAAACACAAATCACTTGCCCTTAAAGCCAAAAAGGCTTCGAGCGATGAGGAGAACTCATCTTCGAGTAGTGACGACGAAGAGTACGCTATGGCGGTAAGGGACTTTAAAAAGTTCTTTAGAAGAAAGGGTAGATACGTCAAACAACCGTATGACGATAAGAAAGGCTTTCGGAAAAGCAAAGAGGACGAAAAGCCAAAGGATGATCGTACTTGCTTTAAATGTGGGGACCCAAACCACTTTATTAGTAAGTGTCCCAAACGGGATGATCAAAAGGCGTTAGTGAGCGCACATGGGGAATGAGCGACAAGGAGGACGAAGAAATTTGTCTCATGGCAAATGACGAGGTATGTCACTAATACTATAGTAGCTCATCACTTGATGACGACTCATTGCATAATGAATATGATAAACTATGCAATATTAGCTTAAAACTAGTTAACAAAAACAAGCTTTTAAAGAGTCAAAACCAACGTTTAGATAAAGAAGTCATAGAATTAAAAGCAAAACTAAAACGCTTAGAGAAGGGTAAAATAGCAAGTGGTGAATGTGAACTTTGCGTTCAACTTCAAACACTAGTGGATCACCTAGATTCTAAAATTGCTAGAATGAGCACGAACACTTTAGATACAATACTCGATTGTTAAACCGGTAACAATCAACAGGGTCTAGGTAGTCAACAACTTGATCCATCAACTAGTGAAAGTAAAGAAACAAAATTTGTTAAGGAACTAGAAAAACCAGCAACTGTTGTGGCGGATCCCACTGGATCCCCTAAAAGGGAACCGGCTAGTGTAGTAAAGGGATCCGTGGATGCTGTAGCAAACAAGAGCAATAACGTAGCTTCTTCATCTAGAACTAAGTTTGTCATAGTTAATAGGAAGAAACCAAATCATGTCACCACTAGACAACCACCTCCAAAATATAATCCTACTTTTGCAAGAAACAAATCTCCATCTTTTTCAAAACCTAACTCATTTAGGAGACCTAATAACGTTTACCAGAAAAGTAACCATCAAATGGGATGGAATCAAAACATGCAAAACGGTTTTCCTTTTCAAAACTTTGCTCCATGGAATGCATACTCATCTTATCCATACATGTCTAACATGAATGGAATGTTTAACACTAATGGACCCATGAACAAATGGGGACCAAACTTTTGAGTTTATTATTGTTTTAGGTGTGCTTAAAGGTCGACCTAGACCCGATGAATGGGTCAAGGATAGCGGGTGCACGAGGCACATGACCGGAAATAGGGATCTATTCTCCACATATGAATCCATAAATGGAGGTAATGTGGTGTTTGGAAATAGCAAAAGTAGAATCATCGGTAAAGGTACGATTTCTAACAAATCTCTAACCATTAACGATGTGTGTCACGTAGAAAACCTAAACTTTAATCTCTTAAGTATAGGACAAATATGTGATAAAAGTGCAATGTACTTTTTACCAAAACCAGTAGTAAGATACTTAAAAATGGCATAACCATAGGAAGAGGAATTAGGAAACATGGAGTCTATGTCATTAAAATCGGTAATGAACCTAAAGACAAACTATGTCTTACCTCTATGGATGATACTTGGACCTTATGGCATCGAAGATTGGGTCACGCCAACATGCGAATTCTTCAATCGCTATCATCCAAAGATCTAGTAAGAGATCTACCTAAGTTAAAATATGAACATCATTTTTGTGATGCTTGTAATGTAGGAAAACAAGCTCATTCGAGTCATAAAGCTAAAATCATGGTGTTCACAACTAGGTGTCTAGAATTACTACATATGGATTTATTTGGTCCATCCGCTATCCAAAGTTATGGAGGCAACTACTACACTTTGGTAATAGTGGATGACTACTCTAGGTATACATGGACAAATTTTTTAAAGAACAAAACGAAACCTTTAACTATTTTGAAATATTAAGCAAAAAGATCCAAAGACAACTAGGAAGTCCTATAGTGTCTATTAGGACGGATCATGGTAGGGAATTCGATAATGAAGTGCAATTCGGAGCTTTTGTGACGCTAATGGTATTACTCACAACTTCTGGCCCACGACTCCACAATCGAATTTGGTAGTAGAAAGAAAGAATAGAACTCTACAAGAAATGAGTCGAACCATGCTTAATGAACAATCCATACCTCAAAAATTTTGGTGTAATGCCGTTGATACTTCAACGATATACTCAATCGAGTATTGATTAGACCAATCTTAGGAAAAACTCCATATGAGTTACTTCGAGGCAAAAAGCCTACGTTAAATCACTTTAGAGTCTTTGGTAGTAAATGTTTTATTCTTAACACTAAAGATTACCTTACAAAATTTGATCCTAAATCAACCGAAGGTATCTTTTAGGTTACTCGCCAAATAGCAAAGCTTACGTCATATTAAACAAAGAAACAATGAAGGTAGAAGAGTCATTAAATATAAAATTTGATGAAAGTCCACCCAAACCCTCTCCACCTCTTGTCGATGACGAGATTATAGAAAGTGAAGCCATAGTAATAAAGAAAAAGATAAGTGAAGAAGAAGAACCTCTAAGTGATGAAATAAAAAAACATTAAAGAGTCCAAAGATCACCCCGTAGATAAAGTCATAGGAAAACTAAACGAACGAACATTAAGGTCTCAAGTTCAAAACCAAAGTAGCTTGTTTTGTTTCGTTTCAACCTTAGAACCTAAGAATACACAAGAAGCCATAAAAGATGAAAGTTGGGTAATGGCTATGCAAGAAGAACTAAATCAATTTGTTTCTAATGATGTTTGGACACTTGTCCCTCCACCTAGTAATCAAACCATAATAGGAACCAAATGGGTTTATAAAAACAAATTAGATGCAAACGGAGTAGTGTCTAGGAACAAGGCTAGACTCGTTGCTCAAGGGTATAACCAACAAGAGGGAATAGACTTTGATGAGACCTCGCCCCGTGGGCTAGATTAGAGTCTATAAGAATACTTTTTACGTATGCTTGTGCTAATGATCTAAAGCTTTATCAAATGGATGTCAAAAGCGCTTTTCTAAATGGTGTCATAAATGAAGAAGTATATGTAGCTCAACCTCCGGCCTTCATTGATTTTGAAAAACCCAAACATGTGTATAAATAAAGAAAGCCCTTTACGGTCTTAAACAAGCTCCAAAAGCTTGGTATGATAGACTCAAGTCATTTCTAGTTAAACACAACTACACCATGGGGTTAGTTGACAACACACTTTTACTAAGAAAAGAGAGTCACATATAATCATAGTACAAATATATGTAGATGATATTATATTCGAATCCACTTGTCAAGACATGTGTGATGATTTCTCTAAAATCATGCATGACGAGTTCGAGATGAGTATGATGGGAGAACTTAGTTTCTTTCTTGGTCTACAAATAAAACAAGTAGAAGATGGTATCTTCTAATCAATCTAAATACCTCAAGGAGATGTTAAAGAAATTCGGTCTAGAAGAGTCAAAACCAATTAGGACTCCAATGTCATCCGACACCAAACTCACAAAAGATGAAGATGGAGAATCCGTAGATAATACTAAATATCGTGGCATGATAGGTAGCCTTCTCTACCTCACGGCAAGTAGGCCGGATATCATGTTTAGTGTTTGCTTATGTGCTAGGTTTCAAGAAGACCCTAAAATATCACACCTAGAAGCCATAAAAAGGATATTTAGATATATTAAGGGTACAACACAATTAGGATTATGGTATCCTAAGGGCACGGAGTAGAAACAATTGTATATGCAGATTCCGACCATGCGTGTGATTACGTTGATATAAAAAGTACAAGTGGGGTATGTACTTTTATGGGATGTTGTTTAACATCATGGTTTTCTAAGAAACAAACGGCACTTGCAATATCAACAACCGAGCGAAGTACGCTCGTCTCCGCCGCAAAGCATGCCAACAAGCACTATGGATGAAAGAAGCGCTAGTAGACTACGACATTCATCTAAGCGACATAGCCATCCTATGTGACAACAAAGGTGCCATCGACTTAAGCAAGAATCCGTTATTGCATTCTCGCACAAAGCATATAGAGATTCGTCATCACTTCTTAAGAGACAATGTTCAAAAGGGGAACATCTCTATTGAGAAGGTAGCATCCGAAGACAACATAGCCGACGTCCTCACCAAACCGCTGAAGCGGGAACAATTCAACCTACTTCGTCTTGGTCTTGGTCTAATGGAACAAACGTCGTAACCTATTTGACTCTACAAGGTATGTAAACACTAGCCTTCTTCTTTCTGAGTCTAGGATCTCTATTTCACGCACAACTCACAAACAATACGGAATTTTCAAAACCCAAGATAAGTTTTCCACTTATAGTGTTCTATTTTTTCTCAAGTTCAAACACATAACTACATATACATTTTCAAAGAAAACCTCTTTTCAAAATGTTTTCTAAAAGGATGATACCTTCCCATATCAATTTCACAAAAGCAATTTCTCACGTCTAGGACAAATCGCTTTTCATTATTAATACAAAGTAAAAACCCGTTTTCATTGCATCTCATGTCTTTTGAATGCTAAAGGGGACACATAACTAATATGTGTTTTCGGTTACATTCATTTAAGCAACAATGAATTAGGAGCATTGATAACACTAAATTACGTACTCATGTACTAAATATGTGTTTTCGGGTTATCTCAATAGGATGCTTTTCTACTTCTAGTTTATTTTTTCTTTTTCTTTTAGGGGTCGATAACCGCGAACTCCAAATAGTTTGGCATATAGGCACACACTAGGCAAAAATGTTTCCAAAAGGAAAATTTTGTCAGCTTAAATCACAGAACCCACGGATCCCAAATTTTCTTTGGGCGGATCCCTCAAGGAAGGATCCGTGGGATCCGTGTGAGATAGCTCAAGTTTTACCTTCTATTTGTCTCACTTTGGATGAAAAATCCACATTTGTTTTATTTTTGGGAGTATGCTCTTTAATGCTTGTGTTCTCATGATCACATGCCTTAAATTCATATCTAATCATTAGATTTTAATCCACATTTTGGGTCAAGCATTCATTACAATGCTTTGTTTTTCTATATATAGAACTCCCAAAATGCTTGCATAATCCATCTCATCCTCACAAACACACTTCATCATGTCATCCAATAACCCTATAGGAGAATCATCTATACAAATCATGATGATCTCATAAATACTCAACCTTTGTCATTTTGGTCAAATCACGATCAAAACATTTAAAACGCCTGAAATGCATCAAAATCGAAAATATCTCAAAATCATCTCTGATTTTATATTGTTTCAACAAAATGTTTAAAATCGTCATGAAAATGAGACTAAGTTTTGCATAATGGCTTTGGTCCCCTGACTTTCAAATCTTGTCAAAAATAGTCCGTGACTTATTTCTAACAAAAGTCAATTCCAAAGGTCCTTTTGAAATCATAAGTCATTACATTAGTCCTTGGTGAAAAATTTCAAAAGTTTTGAGAATTTACAAGTTTGGTCCACCTTCAAGTTTCCAAAATTTAAGTAAAAATAGTCCTTGGAAATTTGAAAATGTCTTTTATGGTCCTTGTACTATTGAAACTTGTCATAATTGGTCCCTTGGCATAACTTTGCAAAATGGCGATTTGGTCCTTGGATTTTTACAATGGAATTGCAAAATGGTCCTTGTTTATTTATAACCAAACCTTGACCACCCTTGGCCTATCAAAAACACCCTTGGCCGCCCATGACTTGTGACCCTCTGTTTTGACCCCCTTGTCCAATATAACCACCTCAAGTCAACCCATTTCTGACCAAGTTTTTTTCCTTTTTTTCCTCCTTCTTCAACCACCTTAGAACTCTACAACCTCACCTGGGCCAACCTTACACAAGGCTCTCACCTTTCTGATGTCCCCTCCCACTCAACAACATCCAAGAAACAATAAATGTATATAAGCATGGCCCTTTTTCCTTGCACTCAACCCCATAATATATCTATTTTGGCTTAAAATCTCATCAATGGCCAATATGAGCTCCGGTGATCCAATGGTCCGTAGGATACATGGGGAGAAAAGCTCAGGACACGCTGGAGAAAGACTTTGATGTATAAATCTCTAGAAGAGGAGAAAGCAGAGAAGAGAGTTAGTTAATTTTAGAGTTTAATACACATTTGTAAAATCGCTTTTAGTATCAATGTTTTAGTTTAAGTTTAAAGTTGCAATCTCTGTTTCTAAGTACTAAACTTATAAGTTATTTTTATCATTTGTAATCTACTTTTCAAGTATCAATTCAAAGTTTTATTATAGTTTCAAGTTTTTATGTTCAACCGTTATAAATCATTTCTTGCTCTTATACCCAATGCCCAAGTAGCTTATTTTAACTTCAAATAAGCTTATTTAAAACTATTGATAGCTTTTGGTAAGTTATAAATCGGACCAAGCAAATTTGTCACTTGGTCAACAAAAAGTCAAACCGGAAGCTCATTTGGACTTGGTTATGGAATTGGGTTGATCACGAGGAACTTGATTGGGTTGGAATAGCTTAAGTTAGTAGTTATGGTTCTTATAAACCTTTTCTAATAAAATTCGGACAACTTGTACAGTACTTATTCTATTTCAATATCTAGTATAGTTTACAAAATCTTTCTGTTTGAATCGTGGTCATTAATAGCTTAAACCTGTTTATTTAGTTGTCATTAGGATAACTAGGATCCGGTTTATGTTAGCATAAGCTAGCTCAGAGTTAGCTTAGTTTAATTGCAAAACAGTTGGTTAGTTTGATGTTTGGATTTTATAGCAAAGCTGAGATTGGCTAGTTTGGTGAAAGTGGCTAACACTAGTGGCTTTAGTCTTACTTAGGTGTAATAGAGTTACTTTAGTCACTTGATTGTACCTAGGATTAGTAAAGTCAAAGGTGCACCAAATCCACTCTAATTCTCAAATCGCCAGTTGTAAATTGTCCATCCCTTATCTTGCAAAGAGGATTAAAAAGTTAGTAAGTTAACTTGCATCAATTCCAACCATAAAACATCACATTGGTTCATAAATTGAAATCAAATCTCACTTAAGTCAACTTTTCATTTCTGTTTCAAAAGTAAAAAATGAAATGAGTTAAGTCGGTTTTGCCAAAGTTTGTTGATTTTTCATAGCTTCAATTTTTGGTCAATTCAAGTGAAATTTTGGACTTAATAAGTTCAGTTGGTCAAAAGTTGGAATCTGATTTTTGTCAAATTTTTGGAAGTCATTTTAAGCAAGGTAGATAAAATTTGTCTAAAAGGCCTTCATGCGCCTCATGCACACTCAAACGGCATACTCAGGTTGTGTGCATACAACTTGCGAGTATGATCTCCTGCAACAAGTTTCAAATTAGCTTTCTAGGTTCTGAAACTTGGTCTTGTGATAGTTTAGTTGGTGGTCTTAGGCTCCTCAGTTCTGTTTTTCACATAAGCTTTTTCAATAAGCTTGTGCTTAAGTTAGAAGCTAGGAGGAAACTGTTTTGGCACTTAAACTTTTAAATCATCAAATCAATGTAGTTTGCATTTCAGAGGTTTAAGACCAGTTGAAATAGGTTAGTATTAAGTAGATCTTACATAATCTAGCTTCTGTGTTCAATTGGTGCTTATTTGTAGCCTTTAGCTTATTATTAAGTGCTTATTCATAAGCAGTTTGCATTGCAGCCTCATAATCTTACACATAAGCCCTGGTTTTTATATTTTTCTTAGACTTAGAATATAATTTTAGACTTTTCCTGAATTTTTCATAATTTTTCATCACTGTTTGATATTTTTCCTTATTTAAAACAATTTGTAGGACTTTTTAATTAACCTTTATTGCAATTAAATCAGAAAATATTCAAAAAAATAAGTTTTCATTTTTCTTAGATTAAGATAAATATAAAAAGCCAAAAAAATATTTTTCCATAATTTTCCTAGTTTAATTTGTAATTTTTAGCCATTTAATTAGTTTTAAATAGTTTTTAAATCATAGAAATTAGAATATAAATCAGAAAAATACAAAAATAGTCTTGAAAATTTTCTTTAGTTATTTTAGATTTTTGAAAAATAGTTTTATAATTTTCCTCTTTATTTTCATAATTTTTAGTATTTTAATTTAGTTTTAAAGTTTAAAATTAGTTTTAATTCAAATTTATAAAAGAAAAATCAAGAAAATCCAAATTTAAAAATAGTGATAGCATTTATTTAATATAAGTTATCTTTTTAATTTTCTTTAATTTTTCCTTTGTCATTTAGTATCAATCATAACCCCTTTCTTGTTCAATATCACCCGATCACTACACGTTTGGATGTTTCATGACAAGGCTTCGTTGGGACTTAACGACTGGGAAACACTAAACTCTCCGGACTTAATTGCTTTGGTTCTAGACTATGGACTTTTATTACGGTTGAACATTCACAAGTGGTTGACTTGTGTAATAAACCTGACCGTTTGGGACGGATCAACAAACAACAATGATATCCAAACCTTTGTACTTCCACCATCCAAAATACCACAATCAAATGCTAAGATATCCGCACGGATTATTATCCGATCTTGTTGTTTAGCAAAACCAACCTCAAATAGTTCATCCTCAAATAACTCACCACAAGATGCTTCCATTATAGCACCTCCCTCATCACCAACAAGTACACCAACTTCATCACCACCTAAAATAACTCTTTTGGAACTCCTTAAGACTCCAACAAGATCTAACCAACCTAAAGAAAAATAATTAGTCTTTTCAACACCCCACTTCTCTAAATACTATATTTCAAGATCTTGAAACATCACCACCATTAGCTCCCATCATATTACAAGAACATCTAGGTTCTTTTCCACCACCATTTACAAACATTCCGGATATTGATCCATATTTTCCTATTTTTCCACCACAACTTCCGCATAACTCAAATCAAAACAACCCAGAAAACTTCCGCACTCATTACCCACATCATTTACATTGTGAACATTGCCAATCCACTAGGGAAATTGCAATAGAAGTTAGGGAAGAAATCCGTTTCATACTCAACCTCATCCTTGATCGCATCAATACCATTACTCATCAAAACCTCCATCCATAACCTTATGCAAGCATGGAAGGAATCACTACTACTATTTTCTACTTTTAGTATTTTGAAGTCATTTTCAAGAACAAGTCTTGTTCTTATTTTTACATGCTTGTAAGTGGCATACATACCACTACAATTTGTTGTTTTATTACAAGGCCTTGTTTACATACCTTGGCTCCCAATCTTGATTCTCGGCAACCACAAGATTATATAAGCATGTTACTAACCTTTCTTTTTGTAGGATTTTTTTTTCTTCTCTTGACGCCCCAAACAAGGGAGAGCTACCGTCAAGGGGGAGTTAGAAGTTTGTTTATTTCTTCCAAGGGTTAACTTTTGTTTTCGACAAAAGGGGAGAAGAAGTAAAACTTAGGGGCTTTCCAAACTTGCATCTATTCTTAAGTTTTACTCATCATAACATTATGTTTTGTCATCAACAAAAAGGGGAGATTGTTAACACAAATAAACCGTAAAAACGTTTATTAATATTTTGCGATCTCTTTGTGTTTTGTTGATAACAAATGTAATGTTATCTTAAGTATAATTATAAGGATACATGTTATTTTGTAAAGCATTTACATATAGCCATTTAAATACAAAAATGTAATAATTAAGCATTTGTTGTAATAGTTTATTAGGATGGGTAAAAACCATAAACCATGGACCATAACCCATGGATCATAACCCATACCCAAGTTGGCTAGATACAATGTATACTTAGATACATTGAATCTAAAGAAAACCCATGGACCAACCCATAACCAAAAAACCCATGGGCAAAGAGGAGCGTACCACGGATCCCTAGGATTATACTAGACGGATCCTAAGTGGGAGGGATCCGTGGGATCCGTGGAACAGAGGAGAAATTTGCCTATAAATAGATAGCCATTTCTTCATTCTAACTCACCCCTCTTCTTACTAAATCTCTCATACACTCTCATTCTCTTCTAACATATATATCACTTGATCTAGAGAGTTGTTCTTCTTTCTTTCTATTTGTGATCCTAATATAGGTCCTTCTCTAAGGCGAGATCACGTGCATTCTACAAGTCATCCAAGCAAGGGGTCCTTGATTGATTTGTCACTCCGCAAGATTTTTGTAGCGAAGATCTTGTATTTGATATTTCACATATTTGTTGTGTAATAGTTGTGTTGGTTTGGTCCACCGTGCTACGGACTCGCTATCTAGCTTTGTACTGGAAAAAGTGTAAGCAACGTTGTGAAGGCTTCTCCGCCAAGTGAAGGAGTTTGTTGACATAGTGCTTGAACTCTCGAGTAGGTGACTCGGGGAGTGGAGTAGGGCAAGGAAGGTGACCTTGTAGCCGAACCACTATAAATCGGTTGTGTCTTTTCTATCCCTCAACTTTATTTATTTGCTTGCATTATCATTAGATCTATATGTTCTCAACATCCATACGATTTCACATAATATCGAATCTAAAGTTTTTGAAATCAACTTAAAATCGGCAAAACTATTCAACCCCCCCTTCTAGTTTTTCACAAATATTCCTTATAAAAATTTTGATTTTAGAATCAGAGCGTAAGGTTTTAAATTTGGATGAAGCATAGCTTTGTTCTTTCTTTAAAAACTGGTTACTGCCTGAAATGTCAATAAACCATCATTTTTCTCCATCTCAATTTTTTTTCTTCTTAAATCAAATTAAAAAGTTTATTACATCTGTTCGAACTTCATCTAAAGACCCGTGTCATTATTGAATGACAATTCAAAGTCCGTAGATGTTATCGAAACCAGATGACATGATATTAAAAACAATATTTTTGGATTTTATTTTTTTTTTCAAAATTTTCAGATTTTTTTGGGTTTTGAAATTTTATATTTTTCTATTTTCTTTTTGTTGGTTTTATAATTTTGTATTTTGCTTTTTTGATAAAATATGTACAAAGAAGATAATTTAGTTTAAGAGGATGATGAAATGAGTACCGAGATAAGGATATCGTTTAGCACGTTGTAGAAGAAAGAAATCAACATCTCTTAAACTTTCACCACCAAAGCATTCGAGGCTTTTAAGAAAATTGTCTGAACATGAGCCTTCTAAATGTGAATCTTTGGTAGCTTCCCCCCAAACCGACAATCTTCGAATTTAAGACCATTTCCCCCTAGAAGATGAAGTGAAGCAAACAGTCTAATTGAATGAAGCTAAAGAACCCGAAGAAGACGATAAGTAGTAACAAGTTAACACGGATCATCTCTGCGGTTATCAAACCCGAATAAATGATTAAGCCACGATCATGTGAACTGTTGTGCGTCTCCGAGGTACACATTACTCTTCGAGTTTGAGCGGTTGTTTGTTCGGAGAACACGGTATATCAACATCTTCATTTCACCAAATGCATTCCAGTTATCTAACATATAACCAATCAGCCTATAATGTACACATGTACCCAACAAGATTAGAGATGATGACATACAAGTAACATGTTGAGTCAATCATCTCTGCGAAAGTGTCAACTCCGGAATAACTGATTAAGCCCGATCAAGTGAACATGTTGTGCGTCCTCGATGTACACACATATCTCTCCCTTGATGGTTGCGATCTCATCGAAATCATCATTACATTGTGTACATGAAGCAATAACCGAAAGCACTTTATCATAAACCATATAGAAGATGTCGATAAGCAATATCATCTCACGCCCCAAATATTCTTCTCATATTTCTTCCCACCTTGAGCTAACACATACAAAAAGTATCCAGAGACCACTTCCCCCCAAATGGTTGGAATAATACATCCTTCCTCCCTAGTAGTTGGAATACTATATCCTTCCCCCAAATGGTTGGAATAATACACCAAAGGCTACTAGTTAACCACTGAGTTTCTCTGCGGTTATGACATTTGTCTTTCTCGGGATTACTTCAATAGATAAGAAGTATTAAGTTCATCACGGATACTCGTTGTGTTTTTAGATGTATGTCTCCTTCCTCCTTGCTGGTTTTGATACCTAACATTATACATACAAAATATTCTTGAAATAGAGAAGAACAAAAATTAGCTCAAGTGAATCCTGTGAGAATCAACTGCTACAGAAACTCTCTCTGACTATCTTTATCAACCCATATGTAGACAATTTGAAGTGACCACTAATGAAGAAAACCCGATATACCAAACTTGAAACTGAAGTAGAATTCCCCGCATTTGCATCTTAAGCTTGCACTGATGATGGAAGAACGGTGTCAAGAATTTATGCTCCAAGCAAATCTCTAAGTACTCAATACTCAACCACAGTATGAGACATTAACACCTCTTGCGATTATCCACAACGTCATCTACGTGTGACACTGAGAAAAACAACGTAACTCCTTTTAGTGATAGTTAACTAGGTCTTCAACCATCCATCCCGACAGCTGGTAACTAGATAAACCAAGTCTTCAACTTAAAATTCTTAGGCCCGAGCAAGTTATCAAATAAGAACACACCTTTGTGAAATTCAACTTCAATCTCAAATCAGTGATAAATGATTAACTCCGAAGTAATAAAATTGTGTCAAATGCCCAACACGTGAATAAACATACAATTGGATGTACGTCGATCCACTGAATGAATCGAAGAAGATGATTCCTCAACATCAATGCCTTTTTCCTAACAATTTCCACGTGCTACCAACTTTGCCTTGTTTTTCAATCCTCCTCCTAGTTCTTCAAGTTCACAGCTTCAATCCATTAGGATTCAGTCAATGCTTCTTTGTAGGTTATAGGTTTAGTTGAAGATATGAGAGCATCATAGTGACAAAACATGGCTTGTGTGGGTAGTTGGATGCATGTAGAGACTGATCTGGAAGGTTCACTGATAATGTTTTCAAGCAGATGAGGTACTCATTTTCCTTTATGTTCATGTGGTTGATTTACAGAGTGCACATTGGAAGGAACAATAATCCGTGAAGATTTGGCAAAGGAATACCAAAGAGTGGATCATTATTCATGAGTGCAACTGCAATTTTGTGATAGTCATTATCAAAGCCTTAAGGAATAACTGGAGATTGGGTTTCTTGAGTATTCTAAGTTGTACTTCTTAGATGGTGCATCTTGATGAATGTAGATTGAAGAAGGATAACTAGTTGAGTCAGCAGGAACCGGAGCAGGAGCTTCAGGAACTGGATGATCAACATTCGATAGAGGTTGGAAGTACTCAACAAAAATATCTTGAAACAATGAATCCTAGTTATCCTTAGTAAGTGAAGCATTAGGCATTGAAGGAGAGTCGTATGACCATAATTCAAGCATCCATCAACATGTAGTATATGCACTCCTCTCCCCCTCAAAAATTGCATTCGATGTTTGCCGTTTTTGGTTGAGCAAGTGAATAAAAATATACACCAATGAATGTAGATCCACTTGAGGATTGAATGAGCATGGAAAAACATGAAGCTTGTTGAATGTCGTTGAGAATGGTCATAAAAATGAAGATTTCTCTTCTTCTGAAGATAAAGCGCACTGAAGCGTACACCTTTCTTTTCTTTGAGGAACGGGGCCTGAAGTGTTATCTGTAGACGCCATAGTGTTGAAGAACGAGGCTTGAACTGATGTGAACAGACGTCATAGTCATTTCCCCTCATCTGTTTAGAGCATCCTTAATCCAAGTACCAACGGCTGATTTGTACGACCTGCATTGGAACACAGACAACGGATGATGTGTTACAATGAGCTCAGATCTGTTCATCATGTTTGTTGATTTTAAAAACTGCATCAAACTCAGGAGCATCCGAAGACGTCTTGGCATTTGAGGTTTTAACATTTTCTTTCAGATGTTGATATTTTAATTGTAAACCAAGATATTCAACTTCCAATTTAGAAAAATGCTTGACCATGTTATCATGATCGTCTTTTTCGATTTTATCATGCAATTTTGAATTTTTGGTCTCAAGCTCAATGACACGATCCCGAGACTTTCAATGCAATTGACAATTCATGAAATTGAGAAGCGTAATGGAATAATTCGTAATGCGATAGAACACATCTTGAGCAATACATCTAGAAATCAAATTATCATTAAAGATGTGAAGGTTCTTCCTCTCAATCTCATTGCTATTAAGCTCACATTCATTTATTCTTACCTCATTTTCCATTTCATTAAACACCTTTTTCATTTCTTTAATCTTTGTATCTATGCCCTTTTGAAGACTCTCAAATTGTTCTTTTAGTTGTTTAAAGAAAGGCATGACCTCAGTTAAATAACATTCTTTAGTTTGCTCAAAATCCCTTTCCCCTTCAGTTATCCCCGTAGGTGTGATTCTCTTCTTACACGTTTTCTCAAAATTAACAAATAGTTTGTAAACTACATATAGGCTGATTAAGGTCTTTCTTTGAGTGGGAAGAGTTCTAGGCACTAAATGTATTGGTGTATTGGGTGGATACACAGTAGCTGGAGGCAATTTCCTAAGGGGTGGATTCTTTTCAACAAGCTCATCTGCCTTGTGCTTATCTATATCTTTCTTCCATAAAACTAGTTCAGGGGTTAGTTGAGTTTGAGGTTTAAACATTTTCAAAGAAATCCATTTTTCCTTAGTGTAATCATGGGGTTTAAACGTTATTTTATGCTTTGTACACTTAGGATCAGTTAACTTCTTTGCCATTTTCTCCCTAGAGGCATCTTCTAATGTTCTATATCCTCATCAGTGCTTCATATACATGATGGTGTTTGCCTAGGCTTGAGAATCTCATTACCATCATAGACTACTTTTTGAGCAGCTTTTGCTTTCTTACCATACTCAGGATTGGGTTCTTCTACAAGGCCAGTACTATGCTTATTGCTTAATACCCTATGCTTAGTGATCATGTGAGCAGTCTGAATGGTGTTGCCTTGTACATACAACTTGTTTTAAAGTTTGTTCTTCAAAGTTTTAAGGTTGGAAAAATCATTTAAAAGTTTTGATTCCTTTTGTTTGAACTCCTGCTTAAGCACTTTTACATTTTCTTGAAGTTCTTGCTTTTGCTTAGCAGTTTTATTAAGTTTCTTTTGTAAGGAATTTAACTCTTGTTTTAATGTTTCTTCCCTTAAGTTACTTTTTCTGATTAATGTATGCATTTGGCAATCCATTTCGCCTGCTCATGTGGTCCGCTCAAATTTAGCACGTTGTTCATAGATGGCAACTTGATCCTTATATATGTTAAGCTTAGTGGTAAGGGAGTCATCAGGGATAAATGCAGAGTACTCATGCAACTCATAATCATCATTTTGAGTAGAAGATGCACAACTAGGTATAACAGAAATTTCCAAGCAGCTTTCCTCTGCATTAACATGCACAGGTTGTGGCTGGTGCACCTCTCTCTCTTCTGAATTTGAGCACCAAGAATCCATTTTAGCATTATCTGACTCAAACACGATAGTCTGTTGTACATTGTTGGGTATCTTTTGTTCATTGATCACGTCGTGATAAACCGAGTATCTTAGATACAATCAATCGAATAGTTATGCATGATGTTGACGTGCACGGTATTTTACAAATCTATGATTTAAACCGAGAAATAGAATCTTTCGCGGGATTTTACAAAATCAAGAAGAAACCGTTAAGCAATGACCAATAAAACTTGTTAAGATGACTGATGGATCAACACAATGATAGAAAATTGTGTGTTAGGACTTATGATTGGTTGTAGGATTAGCTGAGATGTTGATTGGTTGAGATTTGGATTGGTTGATGCACGATTTTACGGAGAAATTTAGGTCTAAAAACTTAAAAACCTCAATAACTGCCGCTAACGAGCGGATTTAGGCCTCGAAGGTTGCCCCGACTAAATTTTATTCGGCGTGTCATTCTCCTCGTTCTCACGGTCGTTTTGATGGGTAGAACGCGGAAAACGGAGTTACGGTTCAAAAGTTATGGCCGTTTGAAGTTTTGTCGGGAAAAGTCAACAAAACGCACTAATGAAATGGTCAAACCGCACTTTTGACAAACCGCTTCAGTCAAATCGCATCCTAGACAACTCGCACCCAAGACAAGTCGCACCCAAGACAACTTGCACCCTAGACAACTCGCAGCCAAGACAAGTCGCAGTATAAGACAACTCGCACCCTGTTTACCAACTCGCTTAAAGAACAACTCGCATAAGACAAAACTCGCATATGAGACAACTCTCTTAAATAAGCAAGCTCAGAATAGACAACTCGCATCAAGACTAGGACAACTCGCATCAAAGAAAAACCATTCGAGACACAACTCGCATCCAGCAACCTTACAAAAAATACGACTTTTCAATCCAAAAACAACTTAACCACGATGATTCAAGCCTTCCAAATCAAAACCTAAAAACTTATAATGATTCTAAACACAAAAGTACAATCAAAATCCAAACTTTAACACAAGAAATGATCCAACTGATGCAAACTACTCTAAACTCATTCTAACCCAAAAACCTTATGAAAACCACTAGAAATCCAAGAACATGAAAGATGAGTGATCAAACCATGGCTCTTGATACTATTTGTAACAGATTGGATTTCATAAACACGTCAAATCATATCAACAAGGGGCGTATGGTTTAGGTTTTAGAGAGAGAAAGTGGAAGAGTTTAGGGAACTTAGTGAGACAAAGAAAATGATATTGAAAGCTCCAACCTTCTACCTTGGGAGGTAGAGGGTATTTATAGTATCTTACAAGACACTACCACACGGGCGTGGATCGGCATACATGGGTAAAGACCGTCCGTCCTCCACGGTGTTACATAACAAACTACTAACTAACATAAAATGACTACCACTACGAGCTTTCTAACGACTACATATATTTGAGGTGACCGACTCTTTAACTACTGGATTTTCTAAATCCTAACAGCTCATAACATAGTGCTTATAACATTTCACTTTACAACAATCTAAATAACATAACTATTTTTTTATTTTTTTTATTTTTTTCGAATCATTTTTTTTAAACATAAACATAACAACTAAACATAATATCCCCCCACTTGAGATGAACAATGAGAATTCGGGGGGTCTTCAATGATCTTTAAGAATGTTTCGTCGACGAAAGCGTGATTCCCGAACCTTTCCACTTGAACCTTGAACTTAGGCAAATGATGACTTCCCAATCACAAATAAAGACTATAGGGTAGGCTAAGGTGTATGGGTGTATCGAAACAATATATTGGGTTAACAAAATGAAAGGAATGGCTCATATGGGTGTATCTAGGGGTATCTTACACTAAAGGTGAGTGCAACAAAAGGGTTTCATATGGGGGACGAGAAGTCGAGGTGACTAATCGATAGACACACAATGGTAGGCTATTTTGGGTGATAATCCTATAATACTGCCTTCTTAAACTGAAAAGTCCAAATACGTCGAGCTAACTCAACATACCTCGTATATGGTCTCGAAATGATGCAAAGGCCAAGTAATAAAGTTTACAAGCTACCGGCACACTCATAATTTTGTGGATTTGGGGTAAAATATTGAAAACGGATAAGGCTAATCTCACAATATAATATCAAGGGTTGTATGGGCTCGGCTAAGGTCTAATCTAGTTAGGTTAAGAAAAACATGTCAAAATTTAAAAAATGGCATAATTTTCCAAAATAAACTAGAAAAACGAGGGCAAAATAAAGTTCAAGAGACAATTTTACTCCCGTCCCCCACTTGAATTGTACAAAGTCCCTTTTGTACTAAGCGTTAAATAAAGGTGAAGAGAAAAGTAGAATTAGAGCGAGAACTTCCCGGAAATTTGCTCCAAAAAGAAAGAAGGCCCACGAAAAGAGTCGTGCCTTCGTATAAGCATCCATGAGCAAACTTCAATCCATGAAATCACACTACCGACAAGCATAATTCTAAAAAGAAAAAATGAAAAATGAAAAACAAACCTAAGTCACTTTCGTAGGAATCACGGTTGCATTTAGCATATGCAACAAGCCTTTTAAACCACTTGGTGTTCCAAGTGGACGAGTGAAGTCTCGTGAGGGTTTACAGGGAACACACACACAAAGTTCATTTAAAAAACGAATACAAGGTTATTGTGTTTTAAAATGAAAGAAGTAAAGCAGAGGAGAGTTACGTCGTAACTCTTAGAGGAAGTTACGCCGTAACTAGGCAAAACCTGGCATACGCTACAAGAGTGTAGCTACGGTGTAATCACTGAGATGGAATTACGCCGTAATTGGTGATGCATCCGAAATTCTACTGCAAAGGGTTTGGTTACGGCGTAACCACTGAGAGGAGTTACGCCATAACTATAGTCAGATCAGCATACTGCAACATCAATCACTTCTTGTTTCCTGCAAAAATGGTTAAACATACAAAACGCTACAGAAATGGAAATAAAACAAAAGAAAGGGATAATTCGGGTTGTCTCCCGAAAGAGCATTTTTATTTATTAATGAGTCTTTATGTTAGACTCTGAGCCTTGGGGCTTTATGGTGGCCTTTGGACTTGGCCAACTTCTTCTACTAGTAGTCGGCAATCATTCATCCAATTGATAAAAACTTTCTTTCTTGCCGTGTTACTGATGCTACATGTTCCAAATTTTTGAGAGATCCACTCATTTAATGATATACATGACTTTCCCCACTCGTCATCTTCAGCAATAGGATTACTTATTGTACTCATATTTGATCTCTCATCATCAGTTATCGTATCATTAAGACGATAGTTATCGTAATTGCATTTCAGTTGTTTTACCAATCCCTTATTAATTTCTGAGTCTCCAAAGCTTATCTTGTACCAATCTTCAAATGCTAATTTCCCAAATTTAATATCATGTCGTTCAGCCTCGTTAGGGCATACCCAGTCGTCCGCCTTTCCCTCACAAAATTCTCGAAAAGGGTTACACGAAGGCCATGCAGTCACTGATTCGTTATCCTTGGTTAATATCGGGTTGCATTAATGTTTGTTGGGAATTGGAGCTTCCTTAATACCTTGGACTCACCAAGGCGAGTCATTTCCATGCTTCTCGCTTGCAACTATCAACATTTTCTCTACTATTATTAGTACTAGGATCATAACATAAAGGTGGATCGAGTGATTGAACATTAACAACATCAACTTTATTGGAAATTTATAATTTTGGGTTTAAATGCTCTTTCATACTGAAAGTTATTCATTCATTATCAGTTCCCAAAGGAAATTTGTTTTTCAAAAACCTTAATTTGAGCCCGACAAGTGGCCAGGAAAGGTCTTCCAACAATTAAATTGTAAGTTTCTCGTTTTCCCATGTCAATAACCACAAAATCAGTGGGAAAAAGGAATTTTCTAATTTTAGGGAGCACATTATTAATTACTCCCCTTGGTACAGCCTTAAAAGAATCAGCCATTTCTATCATCATTGTTGTTACTTTTAAATTGGTAAGTTTTATTTTATCAAACAAAGTGGTATAAATAAGGTTTACCCCAGCCCCCAAATCAGCTAATGCGAGAATTTTAAGATTACCGATGGTGCATGGAAGAAGAAAACTTTCTTGGTATTGTTGCTTCTCAGGAAGTTGGCTTGGCAGGTCCTCGTCGTCTTCCGATTTATCATCTTCTTTTAGGTAGTTGATCCCGGACAGATCATTGGTGATAGAGGAGGTGCACTACTCTTTATTAGGCTTATCTTGTGCAAAAATGGCTTTGCAGGCAATGGCTTTGGCATTACTGGTCTCAAGGTTTTTAGCCAATTGCCCAATTTGTGTTTCGAGGTTTTTAATTGCAGCATCTTGGTTTCGCAAGTTCATTTTGGTGTCTTCTTTCACCTTGACCATCCATTCCTTGAGTCTATCTCCATTTTTGTAGATTCCTAGATGTGCCTATGCATTATTTCTTCAAGGTTTGGTCTAGGAGGATTGTTGTTGACTCTTGTGTAGAATCCAGGGGACTTTTCTTGGTATCTGGGCCCGTATCCGTTGAAAGGGCTCCCACTTCCATACTTTACTTCTTCGATCCTTTTAACTTCCTCGTAGGAGGAACATTCCTTAGTAGGGGGAGCTCCATTTCGTTCCACTTGTATGGAATGCACATTTTCCTTGAGCTTCTTCATTTCCCTTCCGAGACTTTCTAATTTGTTGTTTAATGCTGCAAGGCTTTCCATATTTTCATTTTAACTTCGGTTGCTTCCCCCATTGTGCCATTTGTGAGAGTGGTCAGCCATCTTTTGAATAGTTTCCAAAGCCAATGTTGGAGTCATACCAGGAATTGGCCCTTGAGAATCGATCATTTGTCTTGAGGAGATGTTCATACATTTGTAAAAAACATTCACCTTTTGTTGGCTGTTGAGGTCGTGAGTAGGGCATTTGTATAATAATTCGTTATACCTTTCCCATGCTTGGTACAACGTTTCATCACCCTCTTGCTTGAAGTTATGGATTTCTTCTAATTGCTTAGCAGTTTTGGATGGAGGACAGTATCTCTGAATGAAATACTTTTTAGGATAGGCAAGGTGTTGCCTGTTCCGGCAGGTAATCGATCAACCCACCTTTTAGCAGCTCCAGTGAGAAATAGGGAATACTCGTAACATGAAAGCATCATTTGAGACTCTAGGAATTTTAAATAGGCTGACAATGTATTCCACGTTGTCAATATGCTCAAGAGCATCATCGGTAATGCTTCCAGAGAAAGCATTTGCACGCAATTCCCTCATAAATTGAGGTTTCATTTTGAATTGAGCATCTTCTTCGATGGTCGGCCTAACAATCCCCGGTCCTTGTTCATCTCTTGTTAATGCCAAATATTCCTCGAGATTGAGGTTATCAATGTTAACAACTTCCATCGTACCTGAAATTTTGAATAGTGAGAATTTGAGAAATTTTAAAACAAAACAAAAATGAAAGACTTAATAGCAATCCTAATATAACTCCCCGGCAGCGGCGCCAAAAACTTGATGTAGGTTTTATCGACCGGTTTTAATATTTATAAAAACTCGTTATACCTATGGTCTACCCTAATGCACTAACGGGCAGTGTACCCGGTCGTGTGTAGTGTAGTAATCGATAAAACCGAGGTCGTCCCAAGAGCTATGTGTGTTGGATTATTACTAAGTTTAGGTGTCACAGATTTTAATATGATTAAGGAATTAATTAACTACTAAAGCAAGAAAAGGCAAAGGTGTAATCAATAGAGGTGAGTGGTGTTAACCTAGTCATTCATCCTAGCTAGTAATGTCTACGTCTAATTACTTCCAATTACTTCAGGTGGGGTCAAAGTCGAGAGGATAGCATTTGGTCAATTCGCCCTAACCTATCAGCAAAGATGCCACCACCGGAAGTCGTGTCCCCTCATAAGTCCAGTTGTTCCAGGTCCCCTAAGCCGAGTCATTAAGTACCGCTACATGCTAGACTTATAATAGTGAGTGCCCGGGCGTTAGCAACTTAAACACTCACCCCCTAATTCTTAAGTTCATCCAAAAGTTAGGTGATCAGTTGGTCAAATCACACAAGTAGAAAGGGTCGTCAGTTGGTCATATCTTACCCTTCCCATCTCAGTCTACTCACTTAGGGTCAGTTGGTTATATCTCCTAAGCAACTAGCCTCTATCACCATTCAAAACTACCGAAACAAGGGTAGCTACCAATAAACTATGCATGCATACACTTAGAAATAATTATGCGGAAGTAAAATAAATGCAAACAAAACAATTAAGGAATCATAACTAGGCCAGCACCAAGAGGTGCTTAGCCGCTCATATTAACCATACAAATCAATTCAATAATTAATGTTACGAAATACAAGAATCGGAAGTAAAGAAAAGATAAAATGCTAATGCTTATCGTAGGGGAGTGATTTATCCCTTGGAGATAGCTCCGTATGCTCCTCTAGACCTGCCTTTGGCTTCTTCCCACTTTCTTTGGTTGTGGTGTGTGAAATGGGATGCTTTGAAATGCTGGAAATTGTGGGGTATTTATAGGATATATCGGTTACTGGCAGTAACTAATAAAATAGTTATGCCGTAATTCTCTATTTCTTCATAAATTGCACTAGATCTGCTGGTTACGGCATAACCTTAGAAGTGGTTACACCGTATCTTCAATAATTCTTGGTTACGTCGTAGTTTATGCAAGAGTTACGGCAGAAGTTATCGCGGATCCTCTTTTGACCTAATATAGTTACGTCGAAATCTATTAGGAGAGTTACTGCGTAATCTTCGATGAGTTGGATTTTGAAGTCACGCTTTAGTTCTGGTAATATGAGAGATGAGTTACGCTGTAACTTCTTCAAAGTGAGCATACTATGATAAATCTTTGATAATTCTCCAATTCCTCGTCTCTTTAGCTCCAATGCTTGTAATTTACCTGAAAGTGGAATATAATGGAAAACAAGCGTAAATCCATATAAATGATATAAATTACAAGCATTATCGGGGGAAATTGACACTTAATATTCAGGACAATTTGATGTTGTCAAAAAACCTTTGAAAATAGGGGCCATGAACTCACCTTAGCCACAGCAATGCACTATTCACAACTGACACGACTGACATCTAGAGCTAATCACTACAGCATCCAGAAGGAAGGTACGACGAGTACGATAGTACAAAAACGGCCCAACCTAATACGTATACGATTTTATCATAATAGGGCTCATACGATAACGAAGTCGATAGAAGATAATGTGTCATAGTTTTCGTAGATTATTTGTATCATTACTTACAAGAGTCCGTTAACCATCTCCAAAAAGTTTAGTTTAAACATTTCGTGTAGTGGTAAGAAACATAGACTCGATATACAACTCATGTGAAAGAGGAGAGACATCGACAAAGAAATACCAACAATACTCAAGCACACCAAAGAAGACTAGGAAATGACGACAACTTATCTATGTAATATAAATAGGTCAATTGGTGAGTTTCGAAAATTTCTCCATAATCCCAAATGGCTTAGAAAAATCAATTTATGTTTATAAAATATAGGTTTAAGTTTTAATTAATAAGGACTTGAAATTTAATTAAACCATATTCTTAGATAATTGATAGTTTAACTCCTTATTAGCTTAATAATTGTCAATTGAATATTGATGCGCGTTCGGACTACAATCGAATCGATGTGTAAAATAGACATAATGTTACTTTGGATTAAAAGACTTATCTCGATGTGTAAAATAGGGTTTTTTATCCAAAATTCTACATCCCTAAATGCAAAAAAATCGAATTCTATATATAGATTTACACTTGCGACGGCATCACCTTTTGCATGGGACGCCGTCACCACATTAGGGTTTCGGTAGCCAAGTCATCGATGGGACGACGTCACCTTAGAGTTGTGACGCGGTCGGGCTTCAGTTGGGATGTCGTCTTGATTCTAGATCTGGGCCGCCAGGTTATGTGAACAAAATTTCCACTGAGCCGTCGCGTGCATGTTTTGATCAAGTCATCATAGAGGGACGTCGTCGCCCTTTGTTTCGACGCCGCGTCATCGTTGACGACTTTGAGTGGCTTCAATCTTGACTTTGCCATTTTCTTCATGTATTTGCTCCTTTTCGTCCAAATATGCTTCATTCCAGCATTTTGCTTCCAAGAGACTTAAAAAGTGAAAAAGAACGAAATTAAGCAGTAACGGATATAAAAGTGGTCGATTTAGGGCTTAAATGACCCCCTAAAAGCGTACGTTTTAAATCATTATCAAATATTTAAGTCCGTTACGAATCAAATATATTAAATTCGTATCGAGTCTAATATATTATATCCGTCTCAAGGTCAAAATGTCCGATTCGTCCAATGTAGTCCAATAATGACGTTCAATTAAAGTAAATATGTCCACTAAATAGTAAATAGCACGTTTCAGATCTAAATCACAATCTCGATATCAAAATCTATTTAGTACCAATATCGTGTAATTCCAAATTTCATATTTCAATATAAATCTGAAACACACCATGTCTCAAGTTTAACGAAACTCACCGATTTAAATGTCAGACGACCAATCTATGTTAGTTGTATACTAATCCAAATCATATTTTTAAAACTCCTTCCAATAATCTTATGCGCTAATCCGAATATGATACACTCTTACAAAATGATCAAACGCACCCGCCTCGATTAAACCAACACTTGGAACCCAAACACCTCGTTAACACAATCCGAGACAAAGACCATAACACCAACCAAACACTCTAACACAAAGCATTCATTTCAAGGTAAATAACTACAAATACACAACGAGACCATATATAGGTTTCTTTACTCGAACCGAGACTCAAGCAAATCAAACACGCAAACCTAAACTAACCCGTACCACGCGACCACTAATAAACTGAGACGAAACAAACCCAAGTGTGAACAACCAGGGTCAAACTGACCCGACTCAACTGAGTCGACTCGCCTGGGTTGACACAACTCAGTCAAACCAACACCCTTTGTGGGTGGTGTTAAACCAGGCCATGACAGAGACCTTACGGGTCTCGACTGAGATCAAACCATCACCAACCCTATACGGGTCTGATCCGAGAACACAAACAACAATATTAATTGATTTAATACCACACACAAAAGATTTTTCAAACCCTTTTACCACAAGAAATACTTAAGAAAAAGTTTAATTTATTATTTACTAGATAATCATTTCCAAACCATTTTTCATTCGTTTAAAAACCTTTATCTCCACGAAAACAAACTAAATTGATTACTAATCGGTTTTTATTAATAAAAATAACAAGGATGGGTTTCGGCTTGATGGCTTACCAAGAAACGAGAAAGAAAGAAAAAGGGAAAGACGGAGGAATGATGATGATGACGGCTGTAACACACACGAACAAACAAACCCCAAAACAACTCCTAAACGTGACCCTCACACTAAAATCCATATACAACAAACGACCATGAACTCCTTGAATCTTTGGTGATGGTATGGCGTGACTGTGGAAAGTAGCGGCTACTGGATGTGCTTGAAAGAGAGAGTGAAAAGGGATGATAGGTGATATTGGTTGTGGTGTTATGATGGCGGTGGTGACTGAGGCGGCGGCGTATGGTGGTGGCTGAAAAGAGAAGGGTGGCAGCTAGGGTAATGTAGGAGAATGGATTTGGGTTTTGATTTGTTATCTACTTATAATAGAGGAATGAATCTCTTTCCTCATGGTCTTAAAATTAAGACTTACAAAATACAAAGCTTATTGTACAATACATAATGCACTATTAATGATCTTTCTCATCAATCTTAATTTTAAGACTTACAAGTCTTAAAGCTTAATGTACAAAATACAAAGCACTATTAATGTGGTCAAGATATTTAATGTACTTAAAACATTAACTGGTCAATAAATACAATTAATGTAGTTATTAAAACACCCCTAACACAAGAAATACAAATTATCAAGCATATTGTACAACTAACTTAAACATAATTCCTGCATTAAAATGTCACTAATTCAAATAATAAAGAACATTATACAAATATTCGTGCTTCTAACAACGGCAAATCGAAATGGCCCGTTCGAACGGGTATGATCCAACGGGGACGGGCCAACGCAGTACGTACCGAATTCAATAGAATAAACCTAAATGAAATTCTTGAAATCCGTAAATTTATTATCAAAAAGAGCATAATAAACTAAAATACATAAGTCACCGGAAAATTTTATTTCTGCGGTATCCACCGCGCTGCTTTAACCGGCATTAAATGTCACTAATAAAATAATAAAGCACATTATATAGATATTCAAGCCTGAATCTGGCCAATCCAAAAAAAAAAAGCTTCGCCAGGCTAACCAACTAAGGGCTAACGAGCCCAAACGCATGGACCAAATAGGCACGAAACCAACGGCTCGAGTCCAACGGCACTGTCTAAAACGAAATTCTTGATATTCATAAATTTATTGTCAAAAAGAATATAATAAACTAAAATACATGATTCACCGAAAAATTTTATTTCAGGGTACCCGCCGCCGCAACGCGCGGGTACCCTGTTAGTCCAAATGAAAGGGGAAACCCTAAATTGGGTCTTAAATACTCCCACGAGGGACTGAAAACGTAATTAGGGTAAAGGGGAGGGGCGGCGGATGAATTACAGCACAGGGACCAATATCGTAAATTTATTATTAATCTTTCACGATAAACGTTTCTCGAGCTCGTTTCGGTCATCAAAAGTCGTTGTGAGAATACAAAATTTATGCCATCACTCTTAAATTAATAATTTCAATAAGAATGACTATAAATACGCCTCGTAGCTCGAAGTAAAGGAAAGGGTCAAATCTATTCATCGTTTCTTCGAATAAAACGCGTTAGGAAAATTACGGGTTGTCACAACCTCACCTCCTTAAACGGAATCGCGTCCCCGCGATTCAATTCAAGTTATCCGTTAAGGTCTAAAAGAGGTGAGTATATACGCACGAGGATTCATCTTCACGTTTCATACGTGAATTTAGGATCTTTTCGAGAGTTTTAACGAACTTCGGTGATAGGGACGCGACTTTAATAAAGTCGTATATCTTCATGGTCTACGATTTCGATAAGTCAATGAGTTTTAAACGATCAAAGATTTGGATCTCCCGGAGGAATAACAACTGCCTCATCGTCGAGTCAATTCTTCATATTACACACATGAAGTGTCGGGAACACTGCTGAGTTTTGATAGTAGCTTGAGGCTGTGAGCTACCGGTCTAACTTCAGCCAGGTTTTTGAAAAGATTAATATAGCCAGGATTAAGCTTTTCTCATTTACTAAACACTTCACACATTCTCTTGGTGAATCTTTAAGCTTAATCTATGCCATATCTGGGGATTCAAGAGATTTACGTCATCCGTGTTTTCCAATGATTCGCGAACAGCTTGCATATCCATCTCGTCTTTAAACAATCTCCTCAGTAGCTTCTAGAATAGGTTCAGGGTCAGTAAGTTGGGTATTTCCATTTCTACCCAACAAATCAAGATCGGCACTTACGACCATAAAGGGTCTCTTTCGGTGCCGTTGAGGTACGAGAGTGGTAGGTATTGTTACAAGAGAATTTGGCCCACAGAAGGTGTCTATCCCAACCATTTCCAAACTCGATAGGCACGCGACATGTCTACGAACGCTCGAATGATTTCTTGATCTCAACCATCAGTCTATAGATGATACACCGTATGCATATCCAGATCTTTTCTCATGGATTTTGGAAGTGATCGACAAAATGTGGGTGTGATATGACTGTCACGATCTGAAAGGATAGGAATCAACACTCCATGACGCACACGATCTTCTTTACGTATAGACGAGCAAGGTCGCCCATACTTTTTGTTTTGCTGATTAGCGGGAGGCGAACGGGTTGGGTAGGACTATCAACAACTACTCAGGTAGAGGTGCGGGATCTACTTCCAAGGTTTCGTTTACGATATAGCTTATTGACCGGTAAGAGAGTAGCGAGGATAACAGGTATTTCTCGAAGGACGAAAGAAGAATTAGGCGTCAGCTCTAAGGATCGCGATTCAGGTTACTCCTTAAGATCTTAAGATTTTCATTGGGCACGGAATCTCTACTAGGCGGGACGTTTAGCAAGTTCAGAGTACGAATCTGTAAGAAAGTGTTGAGTCGGTTGACTCAACACGATATTTAGGTTAGAGGCAGAAAGTACGGTCTCATTGAACATTGTTGCATAAAACAACATTGAACGGGAAAACGAATAATCAATTGAGTCTAACGCTTAGTGTAGAGGCGACTGTGACAAGATTACCAACGAAACGAGGCTGAATGACAATTCCAACAAGATTATCAATGAAACGAGGCTGAATAACGAATCTAATTTCGAACGAGGTCCAAAATTACCAGAAGATAGTCAAAACCAAATCCAACAATTCCAATAAGATCGATAAGGCTTATGACGATAAGCAACTCAGATTTAAATGATGCCAATCGGGTCCAACCCGACCCAAGGCAAACTACGCTCGACGGCGACAAACAGGAATTCCATATAAGCAGAGATGCATAGCGGCGCCAGAAGCATTACGATTCATGAGGTGTTGCGATGCTAGTGTGTCGTGTGTGAGTGCAGGCTTTCGTGATATTCAATGTGCGTGTGTCCACCTAAAACTCATCATTCCTAAAACCAAACTCTAACCTGGACATAATTATGATATAACTAATCCCAGTATCGCAAAATTCAACTCTGAGTTGGACATAAGTGATCAGTCTATGTCCCACTGTCCCTGACTGAATATAGGTGATCAATCTATATTCACCCGAGGTTCAATGAATTTTGATATACTCAACTTAGTTATACTAGCATCATGTCCTTTACATCCCAAATCATTCCCAATGCTACTACTTGTGTGCAAGCTCGACATTGAATAATGAGATTACACAAGGAAATAGCATAACTGTGTGAGAGGTATGGTGCGTGCATAAGCATGTGGAAATATTTATGGTGAACAACTAAATAGGCGGACATAAATCATCTACTAGCAAGGCACACATTCAACATGTATTAATTCCATCAAGCAATTCATCAAATATACCATAAACATCTCATCAATTAATTCTTCTAATATATCCTCAATCATCAAATCATTTACCTCATCAATTAACCCGATCGTGATATGAAAATATTCCATTTAAGAAAATAAAGTTTATGATTAGGGATTAGTGTGACGCTAGTGTGTCGTGTGCGACATTAAAATGTTACATGCTCGTTTACCCACACCAAAAACATTCCCATTTTCCGCAATCAATCAAAAACAACTGGACATAACGCTATTATAACTACTCCAAGTATTGACAAATTCACCTCTGAGTCGGACATAGGTGATCAAGCTATGTCCCATTGTCCCTGGTTATATATAGGTGATCAATCTATGTTCAACCGAGGTTCAATGAATTTTGAAATACTCAGGTTAGTTACGCTAGTAATATGTCCCAACCCTTTTAAAAGTTGTCTTGAAAGACATAAAACAAGTGTTCCGTTTACGTGAGGGAAAAGGCGTAGCTCGGTGATACGTAAACATACGTATCGAGAAAACAATTATAATGTATAATGAAATTAGGTGAGTAGTAATAAAACACATATCTTATCAAGTATGATCTCAACATGATCATGAGTGAGGCATCGGCTTGGCAGGCAGGCATGTGTCAGTCATAGGGTTAAGTTTTTGTAAAAGTGGTTATAGTATAGGTTTTAAAAATACCCAGTTCTCTATAACCAAAGCTCTGATACTAATCTGTAACACCCCCATTAATGGTATAGCGGAAGCACATATGTTACTAAATTGATATCACAACTCTAGTATAGGATGACTGATTTTCATTAAGAAATTTTAATTTATTGTTGAAAACAAAGTTTACACTATTGTTTAGTGCGGAAAACAGACCCATTATAAAGCGGTCCCCATTTAAGTTTATAAGAGAAATCTACGACCATGCCCTGCCATTGCCTTGCGCCTCCAAAGTTTAGCTATCGCCATTAAACCTTGAAATAAATCTTCATATGTGGACCGTGTGAGAGTATATGACCATTACAACGAATATAATGTCATATAGTGTGACTATTACGCTAGCACTAAGTTCATGAAACCGAAGCTACAACAGTAGTGTATGCAAAATGTAGTCATACTAATAGGGGGCCCATTGCGACTCCTTATCCCGTTACACTCGATTCCGACATGCTATATGTTTCGCATTGACCCATGTGTGGCCAACCGAAAGGGGGAGTCACCCCCAATAGAGCTATTTATAACATTCGCGCTTCCCAGCAGGAATTGACGGTTCATGAGTTTGGGCATTGTGGGATTTAGGGCTTAGGCTACTCTCCGTACAGAGTTTAACCAATAAAAAATTTTGTGTGGTCCAGAAAATATGTTTCGTGATTCTCACGTATGTAACTATAAACAATTAAGTTTGCAAGAAAATAATCAATAGTGCGGTAGGTAAACACATCATGTATTTAAATAATCATACATTTCAGTCATGCAGCACAATTTGCTTGAAAATACACATTTTCAGTAAAACAATCATTGAGTTTAAGTAATACGAGCATGTATCTTCCCCCAAAACAGATATAAAATAGTTAAAAAAAGTTGGGGAACTCACCTCAGCGAATAGTCGTCTGAAGTGGGATAAAGCAAATAGTGATAGTGAGCGGCACAAACACGCGACCTAGATTAGTATGGCAAGTCTTAGTTTACAGATTTAGGTTAAAGACTCGATAATTTTAAAAGTTTACAAGTGTTTGTGTTATTGTTGCTTGTGTGGCAGCATTTAAGTTTACATAGTTTTCTAAGTGTTTGTAAGTATTGGCTCTTGAAAAAGTGCATAAGTATATACTAGAAGGGTACCCACGCAATGCGGCGGCGGTACCCTATGACTATTTTTGTGGCAAACAAATATTTATTTTATTTTATTTTAACCTTTTATATTTTATTAAAAATAGAATGTCTAAATTATTAATAGTGTAAATGATTAACATTTTTATTTTTCAAATTTTAGCATTTAAATTAATAGTTATAAGTTTAGTGAGTTTTTCTTATAAACAATTACATTAAAATGTATCATTATTGGAGGGCGGTTACATATGGTTTAAATGAGACTTAAATTTTTAGATTTTACATTAATTTCCTACTTTTCCTTTTATAGTAATATTTTTAGTCTTAAAATTTTAAGACTTCCTTTTATAGAAGTCCCAAATGCTTTATAATGTAGTATAGATATAAGCATATACAAGTACATAATAGAGAATAATTACGACGAACAAGTCTTTGGTAAAAAAAATAATAACCAAAAGACTACGTACGGAAAGTAATCACACATACATATCGTGATAATTAGACGTTGTCGAAAAATACAAAAGTGTCGTTAGCTAATAATATATATATATATATATATATATATATATATATATATATATATATATATATATATATATATATATATAAGACTACGTACGGAAAGTAATCACACATACATATCGTGATAATTAGACGTTGTCGGAAAATACAAAAGTGTCGTTAGCTAATAGTATATATATATATATATATATATATATAAAATTAATAGCTAACTCATGTTATACGAGTCGCTTTTATACACATGAAAAGTTAGCATAATGAAAAGTATAACATGAGCAAGTTGAATTTTTAAGTATTTTTATTTAAAGAATGGCTAAATAATTTATTAAATAACTAGCAGGCTACCTGCGCGTTGCGGCGGCGGGTACCCTAAAATTCAAATTTTTGCGTACAATATATTACTATTATATTTTTACTGTGACAATAACTTTATAGAAAAAGAGATTTTTTTTTGTAATATCTTTAAGCAATAGCCTAGTATTTCATATAAAAGTATTAGTGCACCCACATATAATCGCAACCAAAACAAATATTGATAACTCAAAAAATCATTTGCATGATACCCAGTGCAACTCGTAGTACTCGGCCCAATATAATTTTTTTAACAAACATTAATACATACCCATTATTGCAAATAACCCTAAATGATAATAAGACTAATGTTGCCCTATTTTCTTATTCACCAGCCACCTCTTATATCATTTCTCTCATCTCAATCTCATAAACTCACAAACGTCACAATCTCATCTTCACTAAATTTTAAAACTGAAAATCCCACCACCAAAATCCCCGCGTTCTCTAATCCAAACGACAAATACAAACTTGTCACTGGTGATTCTCGTTTCTTGTTTTCATATCGAAATACAAACAGAATAAGCACCCTTCTATTTCTTATTTTTGACCCACGAAAAGGAAAAACAACAATTCCTTTGAATCTTGTTTGTGACTCGCAAACCAGGTAGGTGGTTTCGAATTTTATTTTTTTCAAGATCAATGAAGGGGTTGTTGGATTTTAAGGATCTATGAGTATTTCGAAAACCAAAACCGAGATTTTGTTCTTGTTCTTGTATTTATTATTATTTTTTCGTTTAAATTTTTTGAGAAAGACGTGCGTTTTGTTGTTGGTTTAAGTTGTAACTACGTAGTTGTTGTTGATGAGATGAAGGGTTGTATCATTCAGAATAAACAAAAGTAAATGAAGAATATGTTATGGCATCCATATGCAACTAAAAATCATAAAAGTTGGTTTACTGCAAAGAAAAGAAGTGGAGTTGGAGTAGTTTTTTTGTACATTTGTGCTACATTTGTATGTACATTGTGCTTAATGATTTGTATTTATTGGTGAAGGGTGTATTAATTGTAAGTAAGAAAGATAGTGTTTTAAGATGAGAATTATTTGTGCTTAACATACTTGTAAATAATGCTTTTTCACTTGTATTTGCTTAAAATTTATATTAAAAAATTTTAAAAATTTAATAAGAGGGAATTGTTTAAATGCATTATAAGTAGTATAGATATGATGTAGCAATTATAAGAAAAAATAGTTATAGAAATTGAGATCAAGAAGATAGAAGACGCTATAAACATTGTACTAAAAAGTCAGCTCATATAACCCCTAAAAATGCTAACTTGTCCAACCATTATTTTTTTCTTAACAAAACTTGAAAGTGCGATCACATTCTAAACGGCTATTCCAGTCGATAAGGGATTCCAAACAAGAAACAATATAAAAACAACGTGCACAAATTTAACACAATGCCTATGGTTGGTTGGCTCAAATGTGAAACTCGAGATGTAACCAGTGTCTTCAAATCAGCGTCACATTCTTTCTCTTTCTATTACCTTTACCCTTTAGTGGTGACAAACATTCTTATTATTTAGAGCTTTGTTACACATTCTTACATTTTCCTCATACAAATCCTCATATACTCACAACAATAATATTTAGTTTTTTTCTCTCATTGTCTCTCTGCATTCAAACCGTCAGTTCTGCCACTTGGCAAAATCCTATGAGTAGGACAGTTTGTAAGATGATAATGTAGGAATATTTAGCATTTTCCTATTATTTACCTTATAGCTATACATCACTTAACCACACATATACCAATACAAGAACTAATGTCATCCTTAAATAGCAAATGCGTCGTCCCTAAGTAATTTATGGATAAATTGTCGTTCCTATTTTGTCGTCGCAAATTTTTTGCCAGTAAACAATTTAGTGACAACATCCTCAATACATTTAGCGACGAATTTCGAGGCCCATTTTTATTCAGCACAAGACTTACCCAGAGCTTGGGCCATTGTAACTAGGGACGACAATGTTCGTTCCTAATAAATTACCAATTTTTTTTTTCTATTTTAAATAAAACGAAAAGACTTTTAATAAATTAATTTGAATAATTTAAGTAGGACAATGTCGTCCCTAATAAATTCCCAAATTTAAAATTTTCGATTTTAAATAAAATTAAGAGTTAACTACTTTTTTGGTACTTGTGGTTTGGTGGGTATTTCATTTTTGGTTCATTTTTTCAAAAAGTTTTGGTTTTAGTCCAAAGGTGACACTTTTGTTCCACTTTCGGTCCAATTTTGTTAACTCCGTCAAATATAGCCGTTGCCACTTACATTTGATTCTCAAGTGAGGGTAAATGGGTCTTTCTATGTTAATGTTTATTGGCCTTTTTTTCTTTTTTTCTTTTTACTTAAAAACCTTCCCCTTTTTTAATACATAACACGAAACAATTTAACCCCAAGTAAAAAACACCAAGAACCACACCAAGAACGTATCCCCTCAATGATGGTTAGGTGTAGAGAGTGTAATTCAATAGGAGTAATTCGTACTTCATGGAAGTCATTCAACCCAGGAAGACGTTTCTTTTGTTGTTCTAAACCGGTAAGCAATGAATCCTTTATTTTTTGCACAATTTTTAAATTTGACTTAATTTTGCAATTGCTATTTGTTTAGGTATTAATCATGGGTTATTGATTGGTATGATTCACTTATGTGACAACGTTCTATGGCATTGATTCCTTGGTTATTAAGATAGATTAATCAGTTACAAGGTGTTGTTGCTGAAAATCGTGTTGAAACAAGAAGGTTGAAGGTGTTGTTATTGTTTAGTTGGGTGTTTTTCATTTAGTTAAATGATGTTCGGGATAAATTAGTTGGGAAGTTATTGTAGTGGCAATCTTTTGACTTTTGAATGTAATGGTAGTGAATATGAAGTAAAGTTGTTGTAGTTACGAAGTTAATGTAATAGCAGTGTGTTTACTCAATGATCAATGATACCTTTTTTCTGGTTGTTGAATTAATGGCAGTGTGTTTGTATTGATTATGTTAGTTAGATTTTCAAACATGTCAAGTAAATATAACAAATTCTTACATTACATAGTTGACATACCAAAGTTAAACAGGCAAAATAACAAAGTCTTAAATAATGGCAGTGTGTGCTAACACGAAAAAGACAAAAAAGTGTTAAATACCAAATTCTTACATAGTTGACATACCAAAGTCAAAAATAATAAAGTCTTACATAACAAAGTTTGAAACAAAGTACCGTAATAAAGTTTGACAAACCAAAGTCAAACATTACAAAGTTACCAATTCAGTGACAAAAAACACAAAAGTCAAACATAACAATGTCTGAAACATCAAGTTCATTCCTGAACCGTTTTACCTTTACCATTTGCAGTTTTTTGTCTTGGTGATTGCCTGGTTGCAATAGGATTTGTTAAGCTTGGCCTTGCAGAATTCTTTCTGGGTGATTGCCTGGTTGCACTTGAAGATGCTTGGGATGGGTTGACTGTTGGCCCTCTTTAACCTTTGCAAGATCTACTGTTATGACCTAATTCCCGACACTTTTTCAAGTAACAGTCTTCCCTTCTTTACTTAACTTCCTCTTTTTCACCAAACCATCATATAACTCAGCTGCACTTTTCTTCCTTTTCCTTCTTGCTCTACCACCAGGAGGGTGATAATCGGGTGGTGTTAATGTGATTGGGCTTGGTAATTTCTCCCACATGTTTGGTCCCTTACATGGCATTCATGTGAGCTCCCACTTCTTATATGAGAAAGTCCTCTGATTCATGTTTACAACACACTGATCTCCATAAGGACCAAATGCTTGATGTAAATCTCCTCCATTCCATGTGACAGTGAATTGAGCAGCCTCATTTTTAATGTGATTGAAAGTATTTGTAGCATTAAGTATAAGAGGTCCATTGCTTTTGCTGATCAATTGTTGCACAATGACTATCCTTTTCACGAGATAGTGTCTAATGAATTCCATGTAAGTAATGATGGGCTAATCCCTACCATCCAATAGTTTCCTGTTAAATACCTCACACATATTGTTCAAGAGAACATCACAAACCTCCTTATTGGTTAAACTAAATTCTTCCATGTTTCTTTCAAACAATTGCATAGTAGTGGATGTTGCACACCTCCACAACAGATCTTTGTACTGTTTTCCCTTCCATGATAATTTCATATTGTTCTAGATATGTTTCAAATAATATCTATGTTCAGCTGCTGGGAACATTTCTTGTAAAGCAGGTATAAGCCCCTGTCACAAAAGTGAAGTTATAATCAAGTGTATAATGTTACAAAAGATGCAGAGCATGAATAATTTTAAAGGAAAAAATAAAATACAGTTACTTAGTACCTTTTGTCTATTTGTCACAAAAATGAAGTTTGAGCTCTAAAAAGCTTCAAGTCATCTCCTAGACAGTCTAGAAACTACTTCCAAGAGTCTTTGGTTTCTGACTCAACCACTGCATAAGCCAAGGGGTATATTCCATCATTTGGATCAACCCCTACTATAGTCAAGATGTGTCCTGGATATGGTCCAAACGTGAAACACCCAACCAGACCCTAGAGATCTCTCTTTCTAGCTTTAAATCCACTTTTTAAACCTCCCAAGCAAACATAGATTCTTTTCTAAATTTCCTTGAGTAACTATCTACCTCACATGTTCTTTCCACATCAATCTTTATTCTAGTGTCTGGATTTTGTTGTTGCAATTATAAGGCATGATCGTTTAACCTAGCATAATGTTGAATGTAATCTCCATAAACCCTCTCATGTTCCATCCATTTTGCCCTTAACACCTTTGCTTTTGAAACCCCTAATTCAAATTTCTTTTTTAGTTGGTCTTTTAAAGCAGCTAAAGGTACCTTAGGGTTTGGTTTAATTGTTTCTTCAACACTTTTTGACAAAAAATTAGCTGTACACTTTTCACATTTTTTGTTTGTAAACATGTATGGGTATCTTCAAAGACTTTAACCCAGCAAATTTCTTCCTTTGATCTTGAAAAGTATAGCAGACATGGACAAGACTGAGCATCTTTAATAGTTACTTTGGGTTTACCAACTTTTTGGGTATTATTTTGAATAAAGGAATCTGACCCTGACCCTGTTTTGTTTTCTTAAGAAGATTAGACTTATCAAACTGTGATCCACTTGGACAACTTGTACCATTTAGCCCACTAGGCCCAAACTGAGATGCATTCTCATTAGTAAAACTAGGTACATTGCCTCTGCACTCAGCCCTTACCATCACTTTATAATTCCTTGTCAAATATATGTCTCTTCTTGTTTCAACTGCAACCCTAGTCACTATCTCCTTTATCAAGTTTTTGTTACCAAAAGTTTGCCTAACATAAATGTTTTCACTATAGATCTGCCATCAACAGGTTTGTGTTTTTTGCTAGCTTCTTTAAGGATTTTTTTCCTATTACACTCTAGATCATCTGAGTCACTAGCACTTTCAAAATCCTCCAAGTCTACTTGTTCGGCTGGTTCATCATGTTCAAATTGTTCATCTAGGGCCTCATTACATCCTACCCACTCCACATTAGCATCATTGTGCTGCCTAAAATCATCCATATCTACCTCAACATCATCAATCTTATTCTCTAAGTCCACATCAAAATCACTATCTTCACTGTCATCACTGTCATAACTCTCTTCACTACCATCACTATGTTAACTGTGATCACTAACTACATCATTTGTCTCATTTGGTTCACTAACATTAGGATTATCATTTGGTTCACTAACATTAAGATTATCATTTGGGTCAGTTTGATTAGACATAGCACTTGAATCCCATATTTCATTGTCTAGGCCACAAAAGAATTGATTAAATTCATCTCCAAAGTCAGGATTCTCATATGGGTTAGTTTCTTTAGGCATACCAACTAGGTGTACAACATAGAGCTCAACGAGTTTAAACCTATCAACATACTTTATCAACTCCAAGAGATCATTATCATTGCTTAAGGAATAAAGACCACTATCTAAATTACCATTTGGAATTTTATAACAATATTGCATAGAGGGATTGACATAACCTAAGCCTGCTAACATACTTGTTACTTCAACTACTGAAAACCTATCAACATCAATTTGATCAAACCAGTTTACCTTTCTACCATTGTAGACATGACTTGGTGCACTAGTAAAGAACCGCCGTTATGTATCTCTAGGGAAAAACACTTGAAAATTTACCCGTTGCAACCAAATACTTGATTGATCATTCAACGATGACAAATATGTAAAAAACATTAAACCCCTAAAAAAGCATAAACCCTAAATTAAAAATAATAAAACTTAGATTATACGTGGTATGGATCAAATGTACGACCATCAGGTCTCAAGACCCATTGACAAAGAAACATTTAGGGTTCTTATTAGCTTGCAATTAGGGTTTTTTGTTTGAGAGAATTTGATCTGTTAAAGTATAAGGATTATAAGTGAAATGACTAATATGTTAACTTTTTGGTATTAAAGGACTTTCATTTAGTAGGAAAGGGAAAATTATTGAGTCTAAATTTGACCAAATTATCCATCACCAAGTATTTGACACATAAAAATAGCCTAAGTCACTAGCTGATAAAATCAGATAGCTAGTCCACTCTCTGATTAAGTCTAAATGTAAACATTGAGCAAAGTTTATTACCTGAAAAGGATCATCACTGCTGATCACAATCAGCTATCTCGTAAAGGCGTACACCTCAGCGAGCAACCTCAGAAGAGTTAAAGTCAACCACTGATGTAAAGAACATTGGTTCTGGGGGAAAGAACTCACTGAGTGTTTTCACATATCAGTGCATAACAACTCAGATATGTTCTATACTTCCTGGGAAAACAGTCAAGCTTCAAAAAAGACGAAGTCCAAATTGAACAAAACACTTTGTAACCTGATGCAGAGTCATCTAGCAAATACAAAGAGTTACAAACAACCAGAGTCTAAGAGGATTAGTAAATGTCTCTAAGACTTTGAAAGTCTTATCAACTTAAACCATCCTCAAGAAACCATGTAGCTTGACTAGTTAAAAACCGATTAGATATACTTAATGAAATACTTAACTCATTTAAAAGATATTCGCTAACTATGAAGAAGAATCTGGATGAAGTTCTCAAATCGGGAAAATCGGGAAAATCCTTGGGAAGATAAGATCTCATCGATAGAAGGGAAAACAACTTGGATGCACAAAGTTTTCAACACAGTAATGCAACCCTAGCCACACAAGGTCACGTGCACCTGAATTCTAGTTTGCTTCTAGTTTGCGTGTTACTATTATCTAGTAACTACTAACAATGTATCTCTCTAGTATATAAAGGGAGGATGTTAGAAGTAGTAAGCGCGAGACTTCAACTCTAGAATCTTCCTCCTTTTGTAAGTGGAATCTTCCTCTTCATAACTTGAAGAGCATCATTTGTCATTACCAGGGATAATATTTTGCAACTATCCCTCGTAAAATCCTTCAACTTAACCTCTAAGTAAAACTGACACAGTCGTGATGTACAAATGGGTATTATTAGTAGTAGGCTAGTAGCAGGTCAAGATTGTGTAAACATGTTTTTCTAATGTTCATCAGTTATTTTCATTTACTCAAACTGTTGTTCATATGTTTCATGGTTTTGCACAAAAATATCGGACCAACTAAAAGGACGAGCATACACTTGTGTAAATATAATAAATTAATCAAGCCCCGTACGTGTTTATCACGTGAATGACTTTGTTAACGGAATAGTTAAAATTGGAACAAAAATATCACTTTTGGACTAAAACCCAAACATTTTGAAAAAATAGAACAAAAATGAAATACCCACCAAACCACAAAGACCAAAAAAGTAGTTAAGACTTTTAATAAATTAATTTTAGTAATTTTTGCGACAACAAAGTCGTCACTAATCCTTTTTTTATTTTATTTATTTTTCAATTTAAATGATTTACAAAATAAAAAAATTAATTAAATCATTTATTCTACGACGAGTCACTAATATTTTTTTACTTTGTTTATTTTTCAAATTAAAAGATTTGTTGACTTGGTCTTACCACACTTTGCAACGACGCCACATGTAGGCCTCACGTTTTGTTGGAATCACTCATAAACTAGAATTCAAGTGTTAGTAATTAATATGTAATAGTTAGCTTAATTATGGCTTTTATGTTAGTAATCAAGGTTAGGCTTATGTAGAAAGCCCATGAGCCTATCCAAAGCCCAATAAGTAAAGGATGGGAACTTGGTGTGTTGCCCTAGTTCCCTCCTATAAATACCTCTTGTAAACCATCACTTGAGGGTTGGTTGTTCACATTTAGATTTCACCTACGCATAACTCTTCTTATTTCATACGTGTGTTTGTGCTAGTGTGTTCATCCGATCACTATCTTATCTCCTTTCTTATATTGATGCTTGTGTTACAAACATGGTGACCTAACAGTGGTATCAATCGCCAAATAGTTGGGTGAAAGTTTCTTTTGTTTTTGAAGTTTTATCGTTATATGCGTAAGTCTCGGTCTCAAACTTTGAAACGCAAAAAGCTTTATTTTTTACACTTTCAAATCCAAGATTCTTGTACTTTCAAGGTTATTAGGTGTTAAAGTTTAAGTTTTTGGCAAAAATTTTGAAACTTTACGTGTCTTTCTTTGTTTTTAAGCTTGATTCTATACGTGTTCTCATTTTACACGTAAGGTGATTAAGAGTTTTTGGATCATCAAGTTTCACACTTTTGTGTTCTTTTGGTGATATTGAAGCTGTTTCATCACAAACATCAGGTTTAGAAACACTTTTGGACGGAAATCTCAGTTTTGGCAAAACCTACGTGTAACAAAACCCTAGTTGTTACGCGTAAGCATTCCTTGGTTTGATCTTCAGTTTTCTTGGTTTACTCAGTGTTTTCTTGCTTGGATAAGCCTGAAAACACTTCGACTTTGGATATCTTTTACATAGGAATAAGTGTAAAGGATTTTTGGGCAAAACCCTAGTTTTTACGCCTAAGCAATATCTTAAGCGTAGAATCCTTTAAGTATAAGCATTTACTTACGCCTAAGCCTTGTCTTACGCATAAGAAAATCTTACGCCTAAGCATTCTACTACTAAGTTTTTGTTTTACGCATAAACTAAGGTTCCTTAACCCTACACGTAAGCTAATCATACGCGTAAGATTCCTTCTTACGTATAAGCTTGGTGTTTTTACGCCTAAGGTTTTCCTTTCCTAAGCTTGGTTTCTACGCCTAAGGACTCTTCATCAACAAAGTTTCATTCGACTACAAAGATCCATTTTACAACACAAGTTTTTCAAGATGTCTCAACCACCATACTCTAACTACTTTCCTCATGTGTATCCTCAACAACAACAACAACTTAGTCCTCAACAACAACAATTCAATCTACAACAACAAGTTTATCAACAACAATTTCAACAACAACATTTTCCACAACAAGGAGCAATTCAACCACAAATGATTCAACCACCACCTAGTCTTCAAGTACAACCTTACACAAACTTTAACAATCAACATCCATCCAGGAATACTATGAAGGAACCGTCTTGGTTTGCAAAGATGTGTGAAGCTTTAAGTAGCCAACAATCCATTCATGAGGCTGGATCACTTGATAGACCTCCAATGCTCACTCCCAGAAACTACGATCAATGGGTGATTAGGTTCTTTAGGTTTTGTGATCTAAAGAAGCCACATGGAAAGTTCTTAAAGAAGGTTATCATGGAAGGTCCATTTCAGATGCCTACTGTCATTACACCCGGAGATCCAAATGCTACTCCACCAAGAGGTGATGTCACCAACATTGCAACTCTTTCTGACCTCACTGCTGATGAACTTCTTCATTTCGAAGCCGATGAGCTAGCAATGCAATACATCCTTTTGGGATTACCCAATCCGATCCTTCGAAGTGTTGATGCTCAAAAGACTGCTAAAGCAATGTAGGAACATATTCATCTTCTCATGGCACCGAACTCAATCAAGAAGACATGGAATCAAAAATCTACTTGGCTTATGAACACTTGATGAATGAACCTAGGGAGACATTAGAGTCTTATCATCATCGATTTTCAGACATCATCAATGACTTGGACAAACACAACATAATTATGCCAAGAATTGCAGTCAACACTAAGTTCCTGAGTAGTTTTGGTCCTGATTGGGAAAAGTATGTCATCTTCATCCGTCAAGAAAAAAATCTTCATCATGCTACATACGGATTGTTGTACTACTATTTGAAGCCTCATCAAAAAGAAGTTGACAAAGAAAGGGTTATCCATGGACAAAATGTTACACCTTCACTTCCGGATAATCAACAATTAGCTTTGTGGGCTCAAGCTTGTTATCCTCAATTCCGACCCTACAAACTGTATTCACAAATCCTCCACAACCCACTGCTCAACCAAGCGCAACAATCACACCATTTGATCCATCAAAGCAACAATCTCAAGAAACTCAATTGGTTCCATACAACAACAACAATGATCAAGCACTTTACGGTGAATCCAATGAAGATGCGAAGCTTTGATGCATTGCAACAACGGTTTGTCATGATTGCTAGAGCCTTCGACCGATACTCTAACAAATCCAACAATCGCATTCGTACCTCATCTAACACAAGGAATCAGGCTGTTGTTAACAATGGACGTGTTGAAGTTCGAATCATGGTAATGTTAAACGCCGATGGGCGGTGGCCAAGGGTTTAATGCTATGGGAAGGAATAACATGGGTGCTCCACAGAGAGCTCAAGTGGTTGAACAGGGTAATGCTCAGAATGGGATTAATGGTCTTCGTTGCTATAACTGTAATGAGAAGGGACACCTGGCTAATGCATGTCCAAAGCCGAGGACTAGAGGCACTGCTTATCACAAGGAGGCTTTACTCTTGGCTCTCAAGGACGAAGCTGGTGGAACCCTCACAAACAAAGAACAGAGGTTTATGGCAGATGCAGACTCAGATGATGATATAGAGGACTTGCAGGCTAATGCAGCAGTTATGTTGATGGCAAACATGCAAGAACTCTACATGAGTGACACAGGCCCAGTTTATGACACTGATGGCTTGTCTCAGGTACCGGATCAAACCATATTCATTACTGATATGATATCTCCACCTATATCTGCATCCGACGAGGATCAGACTGTTCAACATGAGCCGTCTACATCTCATTTTGATGATAATCAAATAGATCCCGTAGTTATATTTGACGATCAAGATGACCTTATGGTTCACATTGATGATCAAGTTGACTCCGTGGTTATACTTGAGGATCTGACTAATGATCATGTTGAGACTCACGTTGAACAAGTTGAACTTCCGTCTGAGCTCATGACCTTACTTAAAGACCAAGAATCTCGCCTGGAAATATGCAAGGATCTCAATCAGCAATTACACACAAAAAATGCACTTTTAACCAGGGATATTGAATGCTTAAAAAGGCAACTCAACATTTTTAAAACTCAAGAAAAACGTGAACAAGGTTTTGAAGTCGCTTTTGCTAAATCACATCAAAACGAAAAATCACAAGAACGACATATACGTGATCTAGTCGCATCTAAGAATGCTTTGTTGTCTCAAATAGAACAATTGAAACATGAACATAAACAACAAATTAACACTCTTACTTTGGAAAATCAAAAGGCCAAGGATGAGTTGTTAACTTGTCAAAAACAGTTCTCGGAATACAAAAAGCATTCAACGAAACGAATAGATGCCTATTTTGAGGAAATTGTCGACTTACAAAACAAAATCAAAGAGTTTAGAAATGTTGTTTATAAACATGGTGAATCAATCACAACGATTCAAAAGTTTACTTTCAAACCAAATCCAAATGGATATGGACCAAATCTTGCTGATTATAAACCTAAGTTTTCAAATAGATCATTCAAACCAAATCCTGAGGTTTACAGTGCAGAACATAGAATTGATGATTCTATTATGAGTGTTGTTGAATATAATCGTCAAGAGGAGTTACATGCAGAAGACGAGAGTCGATCAAAATTAGAAAATGTTGTTTATAACAAACCATTTAACTATTCAAAAGCTGTCACTTTCGTCGCACAAAAGGATACTTCTAACACACCTTGGGTTATCACACCTATGTCTGAGTCTTCTAATGTTGGTCCCCAACCTAATTACGCACAAATTAATGGTCCTTTACCTTCACTCAATGAAGTAAAATCAATACCCGAAAATCGTCAAATTCTTAGATATTTTGACATTTTCATTCGACATCAAACTTTTAGAGCGTGAGATTGAATTTCATTCGAAATAAAAGTTGAACATTTTAATCGCCCCAGGCGAGCACAAAGAGATATTTTTCAGAAAAGAATTTTACCCCATGTTCAAAATTTGAAAAATTGGGCATTGTATTGGGAAAGGGAATTTCATAAGGAACTTGGACTGATGAAAATAGTTTTCGAGAAAACAGAAACATCTATTTCAAATACAAAACGTAAAAAGAAAATGTTACGAAAAGATGTTGATCGACTCTTGGAAGATGTTATCTGTTCTGATATCCATAATGTTGTGTTATTGCATTCTTTTGCATATACATTTGATTATATCTCTGCTGATTCTGTTGATTCTGTTGCAAATGTTGAGAATACTGATTTTGTGTCACAAATCAAGTCTTTAAAAGTTGAAAATGAACGAGTGACAAACGAGCTTTCAAATGCAAAACGTCGTCTTCAATGGTGTCAAAAGGATTGTCATACTCGTGAACCCGCTTGGCAAAACAAACTCCACCAGTTGCATACAAAAGATCTTACTCCAAAAATTGAGCAATTGGTTGATGAAAATGTGTCTTTGAAGTGTCAAATCTCAAAATATGAACAAGAACTTTCAAAAATTAAAATGCGCATAGTGTCATATTTGATTCACTCAAAAAGACTCGTGCTAAAGCATCAAAAGACCTTGATGATCATCTTGCATACATGAAAGATGTCTTACGACGAGATGGTCTCACTCGCTGAAAATCTTTATTTGTTACACACTATCCATGATCTTAAAGCAGAGTTGGTGAAACTTAAGCAAGCTAGGAATAGCAACACTGTAGTATCTGCATCTATACAGATTCAAAATGACTCTAGAACATCTAATGACAAATCACAAGAAACTAATGTGCTTCCCTCTACTGAAACAGGAATGGTTGCCTCTTTTCCCAACGCATGCATGTCACAGCCTTGGAGCAATACAAGGAAGAATAGGAAGTTGCAACGTAAGAAAAGAACAATAAAGAATCTTTGAAGTAGAAGAATACCCTAGGACTTTGAATAAAACTCAAGTTGCACCCACTTTAGATATTCGTCGACAAATGTAATGGAAAAAGTGATGTAACGAATACTGAACCTTTAAGTACTTTTGATGTTAAGTCTGAAGCTTCTTGTGTTATATGTCGTAAAAGTATGCATTCTGATTGTCATGATAAATGTGTTGCTAAAACTATCTTGTCTCGTTTACGGAATCCTAAGAAACGGAATACCACTAGGCCTATTAAAGCTTCTAAGTCTGTGCTTGGTAAACCGCCCTCTTTAGATTCTAAGAAAAGCATTGATGTCCCAATAGCTCCATTATCACCTCCAAGGAACGTAGTACCACCTAGTTCATTCACTAAGACTAAAGCAAAGACTAGTTGGAGATGGCATAAATGGTTACATAATACACTAGGATTTAAATGGATACCCAAAATCATTGATATGTGTGTTTCTACTATAACTGATTCGGAACCCTCTAACTCTTCGGGTTCCACATCTACTTCTATTCCATCTGTGTCATCTGTGTGTAATGCAGGTGATACAGATCATCCTTTGGATTGTTGATAGCGGATGTTCCCGACACATGACAGGCAATCTCAAACTGTTATCAAACTTTGTTGCAAAGTTCATTGGCACTGTCAGATTCGGGAATGATCACTTCGCAGCTATCATGGGCTACGGAGATTACATCAATGGCAACATCAAAATTAGCAGGGTTTATTATGTGGAAGGCCTCGGTCACAATCTCTTCTCAGTCGGTTGGTTCTGTGATGGAGATTTGGAAGTTGCTTTTCGGGAGAAAACTTGTTTCATTCGTGATCTACAAGGAAACTATCTTATGTCCGGCACCCGCAATTCAAGTCTTTATACAATCTCAATGCAAGAAATGATTGCTTCATCTCCCATCTGTCTACTTTCAAAGGCAACATCAACAAAATCTTGGCTATGGCACCGTCGTCTCTTACATCTAAACTTTCAAACCATAACCAATCTTGCACGATACAAACTTGTTGAAGGTCTCCCAAGATTCCGGTATTCTAAAGATCACCTATGTTCAGCTTGTGAACAAGGAAAAAGCACTCGTGCTCATTTTCCATCAAAGGTGGAACACAGCTCTCAGCATGTGCTTTATCTTCTTCACATGGATTTGTGTGGCCTGATGCGCGTGCAAACGATTAATGGCAAACACTACATCTTGGTAATTGTATATGACTACTCCAGATGGACTTGGGTATATTTTCTTCGAAGTAAAGATCAAGCTCCACAGATGATCATCACCTTTCTCACAAAATTCAAGTTCACTCAGGAACACCATCGACAAATTCGAGCAGACAAAGGAACTGAAATTGTGAATCAAACTCTTCGTGAATATTATGAGAAAGTGGGAATTGAGCATCAAACATCAATTGCACGTACACCAGAACAAAACGGAGTTGTTGAAAGACGAAACCGTACGTTAGTGGAAGCCGCCAGAACGATGTTAATCAATGCTAAACTTCTAGATTACTTGTGGGCTGAAGCTGTCTCAACTGCATGCTACACTCAGAATCGCTCAATGATTACAAAACGCCACAACAAAACACCTTTTGAGCTTATCCATAACCAAAAACCGAATCTCAAACACTTTCATGTATTTGGATCCCTTTGCTACTCGAATAATGATCGTGATGACTTTGGAAAGCTCAAAGCCAAAGCTGACATTGGAGTCTTTATTGGATACTGTGAGAATTCTAAAGGTTTCCAGATCTGGAATCATCGTACAAAGCAGGTTATGGAAATGATTCATGCAAATTTCGATGAGCTTATTGAAATGGCTTCTGAGCATAACAGATTGGAACCCGGTCATAACCGTTTAAACTTCCCTCAAACCCCATCATCAGCTGAACGAAGCCCCCAGCTTACTCGTCAACAAATTGAAAAGCTATTTGTTCATCTGTTTAGTGATGATATTGATGAACGTGCTCCAGGTGTATCCAATGTTTCCGCTGCTCAACCCGATCATATTCCAATACGATACACTGCTACAACAACTACGTTGAAGAAGCACCACCATTTGACTCCACAACAATAGTTGAACAAAGCGCATCCAACGACGCAGAACCGGTGATGATGTTACGAACAATGAAGTACCCCCACATGCAGATTATGATCCAAATGCGTTCTTTAACCCGTTTGCTAATGAAACTGCTGCACTGTTGCGGAATCATTTACAAGCCATTTGAATCCTCCCAATCTGCATAATGTATATCAACATCAACCTTCCACACATCGTTGGACGAAAGACCATCCTCTTGAGAATATTATTGGTAACCCGAATCAACCAGTCGTAACTAGACAACGTCTTCACACAAACGGTGAACATTGCATTTATGCACTCACTATCTGCCAATCTGAACCTAAAAACATTAAAGACGCAATGACCAAAGACAACTGGATTGAATCCATGCAAGAAGAACTCAATCAGTTTAAACGTCTTGAAGTATGGGAATTGGTTGAAAGACCAACAGGGGTCTTCATCATTGGTCTAAAATGGATTTGGAAAAACAAAATGGATGATGAAGGAACCGTAATCAGAAATAAGTCACGTCTGGTGGCTAAGGGTTATAGACGGGAAGAGGGTATTGACTTTGAAGAATCATTCGCTCCGGTTGCTCGTCTTGAGGCTGTTCGGATATTTCTGGCGTTCGCGGCTCATATGAACATCACGGTCTTTCAGATGGATGTCAAAACTGCTTTTCTAAATGGTAAACTGAAAGAAACAGTCTATGTCAGCCAACCAGAAGGATTCGTTGATCCAGAGTTCCCGAACCACGTTTACAAACTGAACAAGGCTCTCTACGGACTCAAACAAGCTCCTCGGGCATGGTACGATAAGTTATCATCCTTTCTCCTTGCCAATAATTTCTCTAAAGGTTCGGTCGACCCTACACTTTTCATACAGTATCACGGGGCACACATTTTAATTGTTCAAATTTATGTGGATGACATCATTTTTGGGTCAACACATCTAAAGTACTCAAACACTTTTTCAAAACTAATGAAAAAACATTTTGAAATGTCCATGATGGGTGAACTTACATTCTTTCTTGGATTGCAAGTTCATCAATCACCCCGTGGTATTTTTCTAAGTCAGTCCAAATATGCCCTTGAAATTTTAAACAAACATGGAATGGAAAGTTGTGATACCTATGCCACCCCAATGGAACACACCAAGAAACTAGATGCTGATTTGCATGGGAAATTGGTTGACGCTACCAAATACCGAAGTATTATTGGGTCTCTCATGTATCTAACAGCTAGCAAGCCTGATATTGTCTTTCTTTGTATATCTTTGCTCCCGTTATCAGTCAAGACCAACTGAAACCCACATCTCAGAGGCTAAAAGAATCCTCTGATACATAAAGGGAACCATTAACTTGGGGATCTGGTATCCGAAGGATTCTGGTTTTGAACTAATAGCCTTTTCAGACGCTGATCACGCAGGCTTCTTAGATTCTCGGAAAAGTACTTCAGGAGCATTACAATTTCTTGGTGATAAACTGGTGTCATGGCAATCGAAGAAGTAGGATTGTACGTCGCTGTCCTCAACTAAAGCAGAATATGTAGCCATGTTGGCGTGTTGTGCTCAAGTCATTTGGATGAGAACACAACTCAAAGACTATGGTTATGTATTTGACAGAATCCCGATGTACTGCGACAATCGAAGTGCTATTGCGATCTCGTGCAACTCTGTTCAACATTAAAAATCAAAGCACATTGATCTTCGATATCATTTCATCAAGGAACAATTGGAAAAGGGTACCGTTGAATTATACTTTGTGGGTACTGAATACCTACTGGCAGATCTTCTCACCAAAACCTTAGCTCCTGCTAGGTTTAATGAGTTGGTCCACCAGATTGGTATGCGGTGTTTGACTCGAGAGGAACTGGATGAACTTTTAAAACATTATTAAAAACCAGTCAAACACCAAACCTCTTTTTTTGTAAATATTTTCAAAAACAAAATACAAAATTATAAAATCTGATAAAACAACAAAAATATTCCTCTATCTATATTTCTTTTAACACGGCAAGTACAAATCTTCCGTCAACACTTTAATCTTTCAAAATTCAATATTTTCTCAGTCAAGTGTTGAGGGGGAGAAAGTAAATATTTTTCAGTTTCATAAAACCTTGTACTTGCATGTTACCTCATCCCGGTTGTTTCTTTGATAATGGTGGTCACATTTCTGGTTTACTGTCACTCCCCGGACTCAAATTTATAAAATTTCATTAATTCCCAAGTCAAGGGGGAGTGTCGTCAAGTTTCTTTCCATAAATCAAACTTTTGGTAACCAAAATGAAAGTTATGGGCGTTGAATGTAAATGGTTAAGGTGGAGGGACTGAAAGTGTCAATTGCTCAAAGTAATTTTTAATAAAACTTCACAAAATTTTCAAAAATACATTTAATTTACCTCATTTATTACCCACTAACTTAATCCTACACCTAAGTATTCTCAATCAAAACTATGGTTTTGATCATCAATCTGTAAGTGTTTTTACGCTTTAAATGATTATGCAAGCAGTTGTTTTGATTCGTTTGCGAATCCAACGGTTTAATCTTGTGTTTGAGTGAGATTTGTGTTCTACGCGTAAGCCATGAACACAAATTCTTCATTTGTGTGTTTGTGTTAATAAAAATGGTGTTAAAATGCTAAAATATTCATACATTAACTGTTTTCATCAAACAAATCCACCCCAAAAACACGAATTGAACGATTTCAAATTTAGGGTTCTTATGCGTGAATTGGGTATTTTACATTGTGAGTGTTTTTGGTTAAATAGATGCTTAAGAGATGTTGTTTATATATTGAATTGATCATATTCATGTTTAAAACTTACCCAGAAACATCAATTATATGAGCATTAAAATTTAGGGTTTAAGTTCATACGATTTGGGTATTCTTGATTCATAGGGTTTTTAATGTTAAAATTTGTTTAGAACATCTCAATAGGCCTCTAAGATATCACAGAAACGTTTTGGTGTTAATCCTATGGTTAGAATTGTTACTCGTAAGAATTGAATTCTAGGGTTTAATGTTTACGCGTAAACTGCATACTACGCATAACTGTTTTCTTGTGACTTCATGATTTGAACTGAAAGGGATTAAATATATGTGTTATTATTGGTGTTATGATGAACATATTTCAGGTTTTCTACGCTTGAAAATTCAGAATCAAGGTTATTAGAACTTCTACACATAAGGATCACCTTACGCGTAGAATGTTATGCATAAGAGAAACCTTTACGCGTAACCTTTACGCATAAGGTTCTACAAAGGGGACTACGCGTATCCTGTGAAGGATATGCGTAAACAGTAACCGTTACGCATAAGGTTCTCTCTTACGAGTAAGCCTTACGCGTAAGGTTCCATATGCGCCTACGCGTAAGCTCTATGCTTAAGGCCATCTTTTCCTACGCGTAACATTTGTTACGCGTAAGTCAAGAACCTACGCATAAGCTTATGTTTACGCGTATAATCACTCCTGTTTACGCATAAGCTTGCAACACCTACGCCTTAGCCTTGTGTTAACCAAAATTTCGAATTGTTACGCGTGCAAACGTGTAAATAAATAAATCATAACGTCACGATACCAAAATGTCACCAATAAGCTTAAATGTTTAATAAGTTGTGAAAAATAAGTGAAAACTTGGACTTTAAAACTCAAAGTTAATTTACTCACGAAACTTATCACGACGTCATTAGACTATTCGACTAACAAGTGACATTGGACTCGTAACAATCATTGACATATCACATTCAATAAATAGACAATAAAATCAACTGTTGACTAACGTAATGTCTTTCGATATGTTGGTTCTTTTGGCTAAATATATTTCAGATCACGATATGGACGTTCAAATGCAAAATGTGGAAGCACCAAATGTTCTCACTGTTGAAGTTATCTTCCCTAATGGTTACCCAATGAAGATCGGAAATAACAACCTCAAAGTTGATTTTGATAGCTTCACCTGTTCTGAGTCTTCGTGTCAGATTGCAGTGGATATTCTAAAGACTCACCCTTATCGTAATATGCTTACAAATTCTCGCATCGTGCAGAGATCTACATTCACCAATTCTGGCATACAATACATAAGGTCAAAGGTCAAAATGCTGTGACAGTGACGCTTAACAACAAATAAGTCCCCATCACACCAGCAGATTTGAGGGCTATTCTTCTTGTTCCTGTCATCGAGCCTACCGAATACAATGCTACTCCAACTGAAGAGGTCGTTCTCCAGTTCATGGTCGACATCGGCTATGATGAAGCTACCGGGGTAATCACAAAGCACTCATCTGTTGATCTCAAGAACATTCCCCAGCCATGGAGAACCCTCTACATAATGATTGCCAAATCCGTTTCCGGACGTGATAGTGGTCATGAGCATTCCCAGCTCATGGAACTACAAATATTTTTGGCTATGGTCAACATGAAACACATAGAAGTTGAAGCTCTGATATGGGAGGACATGATGTCTTACGTTAAAAAGCCTGGCACCAAGATCCCGTATATCAGATATACCAAATTGTTGATCGAAAGAGCTCTAGGGTATAATCCCGATATTCCCTTGAGACTTGATGACCCCAAACAACACTCCGTGTTGTATGAGCCCACACTCACCGTCCGATTTAAGGACTCAAAACAAAGAAACAAAGTGCGGTGTTGCGGATCATCTTCTTACTGATGCTATCAAAGAACTTTACTCGCATAAAGCGATATCCGCATTAAAGGCGGCAAAGTAGGTTTCCTTGATGAAAAATCTTCTGGTACACCTACTAGGAAAACCAAGAGAGGCAGTACAGGAAGTATCACGAGAACTGAGAGTACTAGAAGGTACCGAAATGGACGAAGAGGTCATCTACTCTGAAACTCCAATCGATGACACTCAAACAGTTTCAAAACCTCCTAGTCCAAAAGCTGATAAAGGCAAAGGCAAAACTCCAGTGCTTGAGCAAGAAGACGAAAGCTCGGAAGAAGAGCCACTGGATAAAGACTACAGGAAAAAGGTGAAGAATATCAGACTCCAACACGTTGCCAAAGAGTTCGTAAAGGAACAAACTCTTGGCCCCGGAGGGTCAAGTGGTGGTGCACTATCTACACCAGTTCCTGATGCGGTTAATCAACCCGATAAGGGAACTGGTACCACCACCCACGATCAACAACAAAGGCAATTGGAGGACACTATCACCTATGAATTTGAGGAACCAGGAAAGGAAGAGACGGAGAAGATTTCTGATAAAGATGCTGAGGTTGCAGCTAAAGATAAAACAGATAAAGAAGCTCAAGCTCAAGCAGATGAAGAAGCCAGGATTAAGGCTGAAGAAATGGCTAAGTTTGGAAAAGATGACGAAGTTGATTATGATGACTTTCTTCTAGACAGCCCAACACGTTCCAAGGAACAAACTTCTAAGCCGCCAAAGACCCGAGTCTCCTCATGTCTCCTCATCATCAGACTCGTCTTCTCACTCTTCACCACCACCATCCAAAGGCACAACCAGATCCACATCCAAGTCAGTAAAGAAACCAACCGACTCTTGGATATCCCGAGCTAAGACAAAGATTGTCAATGCCGTCAAGCAAGTCGGGAAGAAAGACGTGACCAACAAAAGCTGAATCAACTTCGCTTGAAGAATCAACTTTCTTCAAAACGGGATAAACGAGTTGTTGAAAGAAAGGGATCATATCCAGAAGTTTCTCAAAGGAGATTTCCAAAAGGAAATGGAGAAGACGGCAAGAGAATATACTCACAAGTTTCTTCTCGACATTGTCCCTGGTGTGACAAGGGAGATATTTTCCAGAAAACTTACTCCAAATATCGTCGCAATGGTTAAACATACAATGGCCAAAGAACCTGATCTCTCTGAAGTTGAGTTAATTTTGAAATTGGTGATACAAATGTCTAAACGATCTGCAACCTTTACTTCGGATGAAGCTAAATTTTTTGAGGCTCTACTTGATTATCAACTCAGGTCTTCATGCAAAGAGTCAGCAAGTCAACCTAAACGACCAAGAGATGATGATGACAAGGACAAGGATTCTGCACCAAAACGTCCAAAGCAAACTGGAGAATCCTCCTCTATGCCACCACCAACCCAAAGGACTCCAACTGAAAGACGATCTCCTCCACGCTCTACTGCTGATAAACCTCAGGACTCTGAGTTACCAGTATCTATAGAGAAAACCGGTGATCATTTCGAATACACTGGTGGTGACGATGAAGAGTTCCATGAGCCCCAACAACAACCACCTCTCCCGACACAACAAAGAAACCAGCATCCTCATCAAAGCCAAAGAAGAAGAAGAAGACAAAGACCAATGTTGTGTCATGGCTAGAAGAAGATGACACCGCTGAATATGACTAGTTTTCTACTTGTTGATGCTACTCCCTCACTACCTGAAGGTCAAGAAATAGTAGATGGTCGAACATTGGAGCGTGCAAAGTTACTTCAAGAAACGTTTCGGGTAAAGAAGATGACAAAAGCAGAGTTGAGACGCATTAAGAATGAAGCTTTTCAACTGCTCAAAGACAGCTCTGAAAGTGCTTTTGAAGTTGAATATCATCTCGAAAACATAGCACGAGCCATGTCTAACAACATCGATTGGCTCAAACCTGAAGCTAACATTGACTTCACTAGAAAAGACAAGGCTCCATACTACACAGACTGGACCAAACCTCTACCTACAATTGGCCGACCGGATCAACCAAAGATTCCATTCCACTACTTCTTTAACAAAGACCTAGATTTTCTTCTACACGGTAGCGATGTCTCCAAGAAATACGCTACATCACTTACACTTCTGTTCCCGGCAGCGATATACTCCAACAGCATAGCAATTGAGGAAGATGCCACCCACATGTTCTCTGACAAAGTGGAAAAGTATGATCTTGATGCAATGTATGGGATTCATCATTGGCCAGAACGCCGAAGAATCTACTACAAGAGCTGTCAGGTACTCACATCAAAGAAAGAAGTGTTTAGTGATAAAGGGATCGTTGCTATTAAGCATGTTACTCTTTCGTCAAAGTGGGACTACACATTCCTCAAGAAAATAGTGGTCAAACGACAAGACGAAGAGGACTATGACTTCTGTGAAGTAGATTTTCAGAGATTGTCTATAAACGACATTGAAGATATGTATCTTGCAAAGGTACAGGGACGAATGCGACATTTCTCTCTGAAATCCAACGTGAGTACATCAAGTCGCAGTGTTAATCTTCATCGAAGCATAGTGATCCAGGAACGTGTAGAGGACATTCAGCTTACCGTGGAATCGTATCAGACGCGTGTTAACCTCACTAAACCACACCTCGACCTTCCCGACATAAACAAACTTCCTCAGTACACCCTCATCAACAAACCATTTGGAGTAGTCTACCATAGTGAACTACACCGAAATTGCTTAATGGCGTGCAAAGAGCTTCATAAGTTTGGAGATCATACACTGAAGAAAGTCAGGGATGGTTTAGCTTATCGGTTAAAGGCAATACAAGAAGGCATTGGGTCACAGAAGCGATGGAATTCGAAGGAGAGACGGGATGTTAACAAGATCATCACTCGCATTGATGAAAGGTTGTTCAGAAGGGACCAGTTCAGAACATTGGAGAGTTTCGTAGGTGGTCGTCCCAGCATATCTCTCACAGGCTATCAACGTCCAAAACGCATTCCTGGAGTTATTGCTGGACTACATGAATCTCCCGGTAACCCTTGAGTTGTTTCTGTATCTTATCATTTGGATGTGTGATTTTATGACAATGGCTTGTGCACACATAACAGTGTACAACCCGTTCTTGTAATGAAAGGACCCTGTGGTACGCTTCAGTGCCACAATCCTTATAAAAGGAGCGAAAGCTTCTTACTTTTGAGTAAAACTTATCAAAACTTTCTCTTTTCAAAGTTTTGCTCAAAAGGACAAGTACTTCCCCTTATGATTTTTTAAAACCTCAAAAGTTTATATCACTTTTTGAGGGGGAGTATTTGTCAACCAAAATCTTTGTTCTACAACGTTCTTTATGGAAATCTTCCCACAAAACTCAAAATGGTCATATTCCATATCAAAATTTCATTAAAAATAACATTTATATGCCATTTTTGAGGGGGAGAAAAATTATGTGATAAGAAATATGTTGTAACTTGCAAGAGAATCATCGTGTGAATAGACTTAACAAACGAATTGATGAACTCTGAAATGTTAGTAAATCGAAAAGACTTGTCCGGGACGGGTAATAATTTCAAGCTAGTTCGCTAGTGATGTAAACGTGTATCGCAAAGGATTTATCCGAGTAGAATGTACCATTCGAGAAACTCTTGGTAGACATGAACTTTGACGGGTTTGCCAACCTCTCAAGGTTTGTCCACACCTTCAAGGTAGTTATTAGAGCTAGTTGTCACCTAAAAGCTGACAATATATCTCTTTAACTATGCAACGTAACCGTGTCTCGCGGGGGATTGTCTATCATGAGTTGATCAATTCAAAAGTGCGCGCTCTTCTCTCACCGTGCAGATTTCAGTCAAAACTCTTAAACACGTGTGGAGGGGGACTAACTATGCAAAATCTTAAAACTCTCAAACAGTGGTATTAACTGCTTTTATTCATATCCACTGTGATAGATTTTCATGAAAATAGTTTTATGGCAACATAGGTTAGTCATGGAGTTATAAGGTGACTAAGGTTAAAAATAACCGTCCTATGATCCGCCAGAGCCGGAGGGATCTACCCAAGGACACCACCAATAGTTAGAATTAGAAGTCCTTAGGTATGATTATAAAAAGGAGAAAATGAGAATCGGAGAAAGAAGGAGTTGAAGAATTAAAAAAAAATAAAGTAAAAGGGTGAAAAGAAATAGCCCTCCAGTTATTCAACTTAGGGCGCCACCGGGTTCAATTCATATGCTACTGGTTCTCACTAAATGACACTGGTATTGAAGATCAAAGTCGTCATGGACCCAATGACGCATGCAGTAAACCTTTTAACCACTCAAGTTTCTCTCTACAGAAGCTTGTTTCATTCTCACAGGGAACCCTGCATAAACTATCGGCTTTCTCTTAGAGATTGCTGGTATTGAAGAAGGAGACCCTCTCCCTAGTCTCCTCTTAGGAAAACCAAAGCGCACTATTGAGTCTAGAGCCACGAGATTCATCAAAAGATCTCTTAGGTACACTTGACAATTCATCGCTTATCGTTCAATAATAAGAACGCAAGTGATTCATTATCGAGTCCGTCACAGATCTTCGCAATCTGTCGAGAACATTTATGAGAGGTTCACACATGTGATCCTCAGTGATTGAATGGAAACTCCTGCTAGGGTCAACATCAAACATCCCTGACAGCAGGTCACTTCGGTAATTTCTCGTGGATTACGCTTAGTGTGTCTCAAACGGTCTATAGTCATGGGGTGATGCTTCGGTGTACCTCAGCGGCTCATCTGAACTGTAGGTGTACTTCCTTACATCATGTTATCTCACTTGTGGGACTCCAGTTCAGGAACAACCTTTGTGAGAATTAGAGTTGTGTTTTCACACTATGCGGTTAACACTCTCGAAGTTCAAATTTGTAAGCGCTGGATTATTTCTAACCCATGTTTTATGTTTTCTTCTTATGGATGCTTGCGGGTGGAAAAGATCGTGCAGATTCTCCACATGCTCATACCTACAACAACACTAGTTGAAGTTCTCTCAAAAGGCAATACAAAGTCAGAATGATTCTTTGTCAAAGTCAAAGAATCTACAAAGTTTAAAGACTAAGAGAACTACATCAGTACTATAATCCAACATTAAAGAGCGTGTGAGCATGTTGGAGAAAGACGTGGAGACACTGGAGCAACGAAGCGGACCTGATGTAGACAGACAATAGAGCAACGAACCGAAATATAGGACCGAATGGGGAGAAGACGAACTCTTAGAGAAGTGCATCGTAGGGCACTTCTACAACGTGGAATCCCCCGATAGAGACCGTCATGAGGAAGAAGATGACGGTAATGAAGTCACATAGGAGCATTACTACGAGTCTAGCTACAAGACTCTTAAATAAAGAAAAGCGCTTCGTGGGAGGCAACCCATGCTTAATTGTTTGCTTGTTAGTGTCATATGTCTTTTATTGATTGTTTATTCTCATGTTTAAATTTGTAAAAATGCTTTATTTTGTTTTTAACCTCGTCTTAATTGCATATAAAGGTATTTTACATAAGGGATAAGTGTAGGGAGGATTACACACGTTTTCAAAAGAAACGTAAATATGAGAATAACAATTAACTAAAAGATATATATGTGTGTTTGTTCGAGTCAAATGCTTGTATCGAGTCATAATGGATGTTTTGTAGAAATTTTTCTAGATTCTAAAGATGTAAATTTTCCAGAATTTTTTCCAGAAAATCGCAGACCACTTTTTGTCAGGATAACTGACGGTCGATTGAAAGGAGTAAAAACATTAGATTACTTTTTCTCATTTTCTGAGCTACTTATAAATTTTTGGAATTTTCCAGGTCTTAATTTTCTAGAAATTCTGTAAACATCCATTCCACAAGCATTATATCCTAGTTTAAATCGAGTCTTATATATATTATTACCGCCGATTTTACGCGAAGGTTTCGTTTTTTTTCTTCAAGTGTGCAGGTTTAATTTATCAAGAAGAAGTTACATAAGACTGGAAGGAGCTTTTCACGCACACATTCTTCTTGGAAAGGATTTAACCACTATTTCACACACGGATCCTTTAAGTGTAGGGAGGGAAAATTGGGGACAATGTTCAGTTTAAGTGTAGGGAGGGAAAATACAACGGGAACTTTGAAACTATGCTTATCCTTGATTATTTGCTTTGTCCAATTGTATTTGTGTAATAAACCATGAGAAAATGTCGGTTAGGGTAATTTTGGCACCAAATTTAAAAAAATTTCATGACATATAGGAGTGGGCCATTAGTTTTAACAAAAGCATCTCACGGATAGGAAGTTGCATGACTAGCACAAAAAACCCTTTACCACCTAAATTCCAACAAAAATGTGAGGATCGCCCTTAGATTAGTAGGAATTAAAGCATTCATCTTTAATGCTTAGAGTGTGAACCGGTAGTATATTAGATTCTAGAACTTGTTTTGTGATGCATTCCGAGATCGCTAGTAAGACTACACTTGTGTAGTTAGGAATAACTAAATGATAAGAGGCATTAGGATAACCCTTGTTTGATACCCGTAATATAATTACTTCTTCCACACCGGTTGAGTAATTCCCCCACACCCTTTGCGTTGTACTCATCTTTAGTACACGATACCCCTAGTTAACCCCTCAGAGCCTATCCTTTTCGCGGTTCTCGTGATGTTTCAGTTTTTTCCGGAATATCAATGAAGAGCATTGTTTACACCCACCCCCAAATATACACCCAAATCGCCTTAGCCTACCCTGTATGCACTCACTTTTAGTGCATTTTTGTTATCACCCTAAACCCTTAGTTCAATTATCTGGTTGCTTGCATGAGTTGCTAAGTCGAGTCATATCCTTTGTACACAGTTTTGGGACGATTGGGATTCATGGGAAAAGTTAAAGTTTATGAAATGACGGGAAGGGAACATTAATTCAAATTCCCTTTGTTCGCATAATAATGTACCCCAAGTGTTTTGATCTTTTCAATTCGGGTCAAATTAGTGTTAGAGTAATAAAAACTCAAGTGTAGGGATGTGCCTATAAATCCCTATCATTTTGATGTTACCGTAGAGGATGGTAGAGTAAAAGTGTATGAAATAAAAAAAAAAAAAAAAAAAAAAAACATACGGGCTACCATCCTACATCTATCCTTTTAATTTATGTTTGTTTGTTTCAGTTAGCTAAAGTCTATAGTGTCGAGTCTTGGCTTAGCAACGCCATTCTTCGTATGCTTGTAACATGGAGATTCTTGACTTGCCACCACTAAATAGCCTATCCCACCAAACCCTTTGTTTCCCTACCGTAAGCCTAACGTTACAACCCTTTAAAGACCTCTTTGATAGTCTTTTCTAGGTGCTTACGCCAAAGCAATGGAGGTTTGATCTATTCTCAAGCCTATGGTAATCTATGTACTAGGACCGGTTAATGAGTGTTTATCTTCCATTTCCAACTTGTTATATTTCATATACACCGAGAGAGATGTGAGTATCCAAACACCCCATGTGAGGTGCTAGTATGTAATTTCCGTGCTTGTTATGACTTTTGCGGGCTTATATGTGTTGTGGACTTTTTAAACCAATGCTTCATGACCCCTAACTTATAAATTAATTGGCTAAAAGCACATTTGCTTGAGGACAAGCAAATACCAAGTGTAGGGATATTTGATAAGGTTTTAAAAGGTACCTTTTGAGGGGTCATTTAAGCCCTTATTTGATCACTTTTGTATCCGTTATTACTTAATATCGTTCCTTTTCACTTTTAGGTCTCGTGAAGGCAAATTGCTGTAATGGCACTTATTTGGACGAAAAGGCGGATATACGAAGAAAATGGCCAAAGTCAAGAATCGAGGCACTCCAAATTGCTGAAAATACAAGGTGACGGCGTCCTGCTTATCTCTGACGCCGTCGGAGGATTTTGTGACGGGAAAGAAGCCAAAAGTCTTATTTTCAAGTGACGACGTCAAGTTATAAAAGAGGAGGCCGTCGCAACTTAGACGGCCGAGATTCAATCCAGACGGCGTCAAAAGCTGAAGAGGACGGCGTCACAATCACAAGGTGACGCCGTCGCAAGTCTAACGTGGCCAAGACGAAACCCTAATGACGACGACCCGACGGCGTCACAAAACATAAGGTGACGCCGTCGCATGTGTAATCTTATATATAGAATCCGAATTTTCCAGTATTGGTGTGTAGTCTTTTGGAGTAAAAACCTAAACCGAACCAAGGCTGTCTTGTACAGTATTTTAGGGTTCCAAACCCTATCTTACACCAATATAAGTGTTTTACTTCATTAATTCAATTATGTCTTTGATTATTTGTGTGTATGCTTGCATGTTCTCCTTGTCCGGCTAATTTATTTGTGTGTTTGCTTAGGGAATATGAAACTTAATTATTGAATATTGATTCGTTGTCTCTTATCTTAGTTGATTAATGATCTAGTAGTGCGATAGGTCATTTGTTGTGTACTTAATGCTTGATTAAATCTTTGTGAACCTTAGAATATAGCTCCTTGATTAGTTGTAAGCTAAACCATCCAAAGAGTGCCTTAGAGTAAGAGTTTATTATCCCTAGTGGGTTTTGTAGACGAGACCCTTTGGTAAGTTCAAAGAGTTAGGGAACATACGCATACCCTACAACTTTAGACACACAACGCAACTAAGAATAAGGACGTGACAATTCAACCACCAATAGGAGATAATTAAGAAGTAGTAAAACCTAAGTAAACACATCTTTAAACTATCATACGAGCACACAATAATTAGACATAGACTACATACACCTTAGATTAGATAATTAGATAAGTAGAGTAATCGGTAGCAATACCAACCCCCAAATCCAAACCCCGAGATTCGTACCTTTCAATTTCCTTAAAAACATAAAAAGATAAAAAAAATAATCTTCCTCAACCCCAACCTTAGTGTAGTAACTTCTTACTAGCATTCCTATTCCCCTAGAGAACGATATTAATACCCGTGGCTTACCCTAATTACTACACTACAACGATTAGGTTCACTGCCTAGGGTGTTGAAAAACTTGTTCGACGAAAAGGAAGTTCCTTTGACCCCGAACGACGCATGTAGCGTTATCAATATTCATCTTCTGGGTTTCTAGTTTCAAGTTTGGTTTATTGTTTACATCAAGATCTGCTTGATCTTGATTGTAGTGTTGGTTTAGTTTTTGGGTTTATGTTTGGTTCTTGGGTTAGTGTGTGAGTTCTTGTATGCAACACCTATTAGAGGGACTGTCATCTTCATTCTTGTATTGTAAGGCTTGCATCCATGTTGGGGACAAGTAAACTGTGTATATTGTTATAATAAAAGTAAAGATCACCAAGGGGTGGTTGGTTGGGTGATTAAGAAGTGTTGTTTGTTATTTTGATATCATTTTAACATGGTATCAAAGCACTAGGTTCTGATTGATTGAGTTCTTGATTGAGGTTCTGATTGATTGAGTTCTTGATCGATTCTTGATTGGGTTCTTGAATCTTTTGATTCTTGAGTCGAATCGTTGTCTGGTGATCTTAATTGAAATTTTAGGGTTTTTTCTTGAAACCCTAGAATTTGGGGGTTTTTGGTTTTTCGTGCAATTAAGAGGTTTTGGTTGTTGGTTATTGAAGAATTGACGGTTAATTGGTGGTTTCTTGATCAATTTCTTTGACACCCTAATTTGGAATTTGGGGGGTTTCTTGTAAGATCTTGTGGTTTGTGGTTTCTGGGTTCTTTCTTGGTCACAATTTGTGACTGACTTCCGCTGCTTGTGGTTATTGCTCTGTAAGTCATTCTCTACCCTTAGGGTTAACTGGTCTTTAGTCTAGTGAGCATAAACGGGTTGGCTAACATCTTGATCCACCACCATAGAGTGGTGTGAATACCTGCTTTGGCCAATCACAGTTTGAATGAGTATGTGCTTGATCCACCACCATAGAGATCTAGTAGGATTTCTAATTTACCTGCTAAGTTGAATGAGTATGTGCTTGATAGTAAGGTTAAATATGGTTTACATAGATATGCTAATCATGATGTGCTTACCATTGAGAATTATTCCTTTGTTTCTAATCTGAATAAGTCAGGTGAGCCTTCTTCATATGAAGAAGCTGCTACTAATATTAATTGGATAAATGCCATGACTAAGGAAATGAATGCTTTATATGAAAATGATACTTGGGAAATTGTTGAGCTTCCTTGTGGTAGGAAAGCTATTGGTTGTAAGTGGGTGTTTAAAATCAAGTATCAGTCCTCTGGTGAGGTTGATAGGTACAAAGCTAGATTAGTGGCCAAAGGTTATGGCCAAAAAGAGGGTATTGACTATGAAGAGACCTTTAGTCCTGTTGTTAAGATGGGTACTGTTAGGTGTTTGATTAGTTTGGCGGTTCAAATAGATTGGAAAATATTTCAATTAGATGTAAATAATGCTTTTTTGTATGGTGACTTGAATGAGGAGGTTTACATGTTACATCCTCCAGGGTTTTTTTTAAAGAAATAGACAACATAGTATGTCTGTTGAAAAAATCTTTATTTGGCTTGAAACATGCCCCAAAACAGTGGAATCATAAACTCACTGAGGCTCTGTTTGAAGCAGGTTTTGAACAATCTAAAAATGATTATTCATTGTTTGTTAAAACAAAGGGTAAAACTGTTTTATTCTTGCTAGTATATGTTAATGATTTGGTTATTACTGGAAATAGTGAAAGAGAGATTGAAAGTTTTAAAAGTTTTTTGAAAAACAAGTTTAAAATTAAAGATTTGGGAGAATTGAAAGTATTGAAGTTTTGAAAACTAAAGATGGTTTCTGTCTCAATCAGAGGAAATATTGTCTTGAATAACTTCATGAGTTTGGTTTGTTGGCATGCAAACCTGTTATGACCCCTTTACCTGAAAATATTGTTTTGGCTCATAAGGAGTCTGATGATGATAAGTACTTAAGAAATATTACAAGCTATCAAAAGCTTGTTGGAAAATTGATTTATTTGACTATGACTAGGCCTGATATTGCTTATGTTGTTCGTTGTTTAAGTCAACATATGCATGCTCCTTTACAATATCATTTTAATATGGGCTTAAGGGTGCTTAAATACTTAAAGTTGGCTCCTGGTAGTGGTAATGGGTTTAGTAAAAGTCAAAGTGGTTTTAATGTTGTTGCTTATTCTGATTCTGATTGGGCTAAATGTCCTATCACTAGAAGGTCAGTTTCTGGATATTGTGTGTTTGTGAATGGGAATTTAGTTTCTTGGAAAAGTAAGAAGCAGGCTACATTGTCTAGGTCTTCAGCTGAGGCTGAATACAGAGCAATGGCCTCTGCTACTTGTGAAGTTATGTGGATTGTTAAGATCTTGAAGGATCTTGGTGTGGGTGATACTTTGTTACTTGTTGAGTTGTGTTGTGATAACAAATCTGGTATTCAAATAGCTGCTAATCCAGTCTTGCATGAGAAGACTAAACACTTTGACATTGATGTGCATTTAGTTAAAGAGAAGGTTGCTACTGGGTTGATCAAAACTGTTAGGGTTGATTATAAAAATCAAACTGCTGATGTTTTGACTAAAGCCCTTGGTTCTGTGCAAGATGGCTCTATGGTTAGAAAGTTGGGCATGGTTAATCTTTATGAGGTCCATCAGTTTTAGAGGGGGTGTTAAAAGTAACAATGCTATTGACAAACTTATGAACCTTCAGGGTTTATTATGAAAATATTTTATGCCTAACTCTAACTTTTGGTTGTGTTTGTAACGTTTATGTTTCTCAGGGGTCTTTTTGGAACTTTGGGCTATATAAATTGAAGAATGGATCTAGGGTTTCATAATTTTACACACACATAAAGTTCTCTCTCTCTCTGGTTCGTTTGAGTTGATATTCATCTTCTGGGTTTCTAGTTTCAAGTTTGGTTTATTGTTTACACTTGATCTTGATTGTAGTGTTAGTTTAGTTTCTGGGTTTATGTTTGGTTCTTGGGTTAGTGTGTGAGTTCTTGTAGGCATCACCTATTAGAGGGATTGTCATCTTCATTTTTGTATTGTAAGGCTTGCATATGTGTTGGGGACAAGTAAAATGTGTATATTGTTATAATAAAAGTAAAGATGATCAAGAGGTAGTTGGTTGGGTGATTAAGAAGTATTGTTTGTTGTTTTGATATATAATTTTAGGGAGTTGATACCCACACCATTTTTTTTGATACTTACACCACAGTGTACAAGACAGTAATGCACACTGTACAAAACAGTATTGCACATTTGTGGTGTAAGTATTAAAAAAAATGGTGTGAGTATCAACACCCATAATTTTAACAATAAGAATATTGGAGAAATTAGTAAGAACAAGTTAGGTGCATGTGCTCAAAAGTGGCTTTGGAGTTACTCGATTTTTAGCCAATGTAGATCCTATGGATAATGACATTTTACCTTTCATAATAACCAACTATCGTCATCAAGTCATTTTTTGTATTTCGATTATCGACCCCTACCTCAAACAAATAATTCTGATAGCAACTCAACGATTATTAGTAAGGTCAATTTATTGTGGCATCATACCATCATCATAGCATAATAATGATTCGTACATAAAAAGAACAAAAGTTAAATCTATATGCTTAGTTATATTATAGAATTAAAAGATTCTATACAAAATAGGAAGGATCATGAAATGGTGAAAGCAAATGATGCTTGTTTACTCGTTTTTTCGACTGGAAATCGCCATTTACATTAGTAAATTAATAAAACACTTTGAGCTATTATCTTAAGGTTGTATTAAAAGTTTGAGAAATGATACATGGACATAAACTTAGGCCAAAATTTAGACCTAAAACCAAGTGTCAGTATCCTGATAGCTGCAGATAGGGACTCATTTATTTTACAACCCATCAGGATAATGCCAAGTGGTTTTAGGTCTAAATTTAAGCCTAAGTTTAGGTTCATGTATCATTTTTCTAAAAGTTGTAAGAGAGCTACTAGGTGTTATGTTATAGGAGCATGTTATAACTCCGTCACGTCACCTTTTACCTTATAGAACTTTTATTAAGGTTGTATTTAAAGTGTTAAGACTTACATGTTTTACTTGCACATTCAACACGTAAAATATAACTACTTAAGTTAGTGCCTTAGTGTTCACAACATGTTTTAGTCAGGTACAATATGATGTCACTAGTGTTTTCTAACACAAGAAATGAATATTTAGAAAGACAGATCGTATATTTAGAAAGAGGGATGATCATTGTGCGTTGAGGTCTTTGTCCTAGCGGTATGAATGTGACTCCTTAATCAATAGATTGCGGCTTTAAATCACAACTAGCTAGAACACATGTACACAGATAATTATGTTATCAAAGGGTACTTAATCATTTACAGGTTAGTACCAATCATTTTTCAAATAGTTACTCCCAAATGGATTTTGTAACACATGACGTCCACATGTGAAAATTTACATGGGTAAAAAGTTTTACTGTCCCTCTCTTATCTTCTATAAATCCAACAGTTTTTGTGAATGAACCAGTTCCACATACTATGGATTCATATTCATCAACAAATATGCAGTACTGCCATGCACCAGAAGAAGATTGCCAAAATTTCACTTTCTTCTTTCACCTCATAATCGTCATCTTCATCCTCGCTATTTCTCAAGCACCACTCATCATATTCGTCATCATTCTTGTTTACCTCATGTGCTACAAAGCTCTCACAACTTTATGAAGGAAAGAAGTTTGATTAAGGGTGAATGCTATAAATGATTAACTTATTTTTCCTAGAGTATCGATGTGGAAAACCGACATTTGCCATAACTAATCATGATCAACATCCAAAAATTACCTACCTTTGCCGCGTAAGCAAAAACTATCTTATTGAGAGGGAAATTATTGTATGTTAGTTGATCATTATTAGTTATGGCAAATGTAGGTTTTCCACATCGATACTCTGGGAAAAAAGAAATCAATCATTTATAGTCTTCCGATCCCAGTGATTCTTTTTAAGTTTCATGCTATGGCATTTTAATCAGGAGCATAATATTGTCTTATTAATAACTTCTATGATATTGGTTAATGTTTAATGTAATGAATATTATGCAATTATGTACTCGGAAGCACCTGTACTTTTGGTTAATAAATTATTTTGTAGATCTATTTGAGCGAATGTTTACTTATTGTTGAAAGCATGAAGGATATTTTTGTATGAAAGGTTGTACCTTTACATCTTGATCATCTAACCTCTTATGCATCGTTTCATGGATAATTTGGTTGTAAATTTTCGTTTTCTTTTATGTTCCTAGAAAATTATTATCCAGAAATGGTAGTTTACACCTTGCATCTTCTCACGAATAGCGATCGTGTGGCATCACTATCAAGCATAGTCATGCATTTTGCTTAAGCTACAATCTTTTTGTAGTGATATTAGTTATTGCATAGAAGCTCTATTATGTACAGTATCAAATATCCACTTAATGACTTCGGGTATCTAAATATTTGTTTGGTATGCGATCTTCTTAGCCCTTTTGTTCAATAGGGTTGATGATTCTTTCATCGTTCCATTGATAAAAAAAATTGCAACATGTGGATATTCAAGCAGATTGTTGATTTCTAATACGTAGCCTTATCGTCAATTATGACCATTGATAATACGTTTGTAGTCATATGCATGTATGTGGATATTCAAGCGGATTATAGATTACAAATAGCTTTAATTTGAGCTAAAGTACCATTAGGGTGACACTTCTTAACTCTAAACCAGGTGTATCAACGACATTAAACATATTTTTAGTGGATATTGTCATATGTTAGCTCCTGAATAAATTATCCAACCCAAAGTAACATTATACACATAAGACTTAGACTGAGCACAAAAGAAAAATCAAAATGAAGATCAAAAGACACTACCATTAAATTAACTGGAATCCATACAACTACAAGAAAAAAGTATTTTAATGACACACAAAAAGTGTCAGAAAATGTCCAAAAAAGTGTCACTGAATATATTTTTTTTCACCTTCACTTATAAAAAGTGTCATTGAAAGTCCAGGCGGTAAAAGTATATAGTGACACAGTTTTCTGACACTTAATAGTGTCAGGATAGGTTGAGTCTATTTTGACACATACTTGTGTCACTACAGGCTACTAGTAAAGCAACTCATATATAAGCTGCTATATAACTTCCTTTAACGATCCATAGTAGTTCACCACGTCTTGAGTATTACTGGAATCCATCACAGTTACAACAACTCCACTGTTTTGAGATTTCAATGAATACTCATGGTTTTTAGTGTGAAAACGATAACCTTTATCAAAATAACCAGAATATCGTCTCACAAAATTATTTGGACCTCTAGCCAGCCACTTAATCTCTTCAGTAACTCTTAGATCACTTAGCTCTTCTAAACGTTCAACCTATAGAAACGAATTCTAGGTTATAATAATAAGACTTTTTTGTTGTGACGACTGACCATACATATATATAACTTAAATTTACCCGCTTCCTAAACCATTCACTAAATTGCTCGCAATGGATCTTTTCAAGCTCAAACTGAGGTATCCGACGTGACCGATGTTTTCCTTTGATGATATTTTTGTGTTCCCTAAAGTATAGATAATATTATATGAGATGTTTCCTAGTAATAGAAAACTAAAAATAGTAATGATAATAGAATCTCTTACTCTCTAAACTCTGTGATTGCGTCAACATTAAAGAGCACATAACGATGTGCTTCAATAAGTGACTTTTCATGAATCTCATATGCAGCAGATTTCTTCCTTTTAAGAGAAGACAATTCAGAATGAAAATGTTGTCCTAATGGTCGTCCAGGGCAAAGGAAATTAGATGATTCAATTTCATTTTGATTGTCATCATCGTCATTCCTTATTGGCCTAGTAAATAAGGTTTCAACCCCACAAAGGTATCGAGAGCAGAAATTTAAGCTTTCACGAGCCAAGTAACCTTCAGCTATTGAACCTTCTGGACAGGCTTTGGTGTTGACATATGACTTGAGAGTACATAAGTCCTTATGAAAAACATGTTTGGAAAATTAAAACAGTTTATAGTTTTTTGAAACTGAAAAGGGAAGCTAAGAATGTACCTGAATATGTTTACCTTTCAACTGGATACATCCAACGAAACGTTACAGGACCTCCTAGTCGTACCTCTCTAACTAAGTAAATGACTAGATGAACCATCACAGTAAAGAATGAAGGAGGGAATATTTTTTCTAACTTGCATAATGTCACAACAACTCGAGATTCAAGGAACTGAAGATCACTCTCGGCTAGATCCTTTAGGCAGATTCGCCTAAAGAAGTCACACAGCTCAATGAGGACTATGCTAACATGATCTGGCAAAGTTCCACGCAATGTAATTGCTAAATATTCTTGCATCAACATATGACAGTCATATGTTTTCATCCCTATAAGTTTTCTTTCATTTAACTGCACACAACGTGAGATATTAGATGAATATTCATATGGAGGCTTGATAGACTTGAGGGTTTGCATGAAAACATCTTTCTCAGCTCGAGTCATTTCATAACATGCTTTTGGCTTATACATATTATCGCTTCAAGGATGTTTTTTGGGGTGAAGTTCCTTTTGTATGCCTAATTTCTGTAAGTCTAACCATGCTTTCATATTGTCTTTTGACTTCCCTAACACACCCAACAAAGTACCTGTGATGTTATCACATACATTCTTTTCAATGTGCATCACATCAAGATTGTGACGCAACAACAAACTTTTCCAATAAGGTAACTCAAAGAAAATGCTTTTCTTTTTCCAAGGACCTCTATTATCATTCTCGTTATTGAGATCGATTTTTTCTATTTCATTTAGTACACCATCTCCAGAATGAGGGATAGGAGCATGTATTAAATCTTCATTTCCATCAAAAGACCTAATATCTCTACGCCAACAATGATCATGTTCAATCCATCTCCGATGACCCATATAACACCACTTTCTTCCATGATCTAGCCACTTGGGGGTTTTATCATACGCCTACACTGGACGTGCGTATTCTCCCTTGGTACTCCATCCCGAAAGGTTTGCATACCCTGGAAAGTCTGATATAGTAGAAAGAACAACAACCTTCAACTGAAAATTCTCTTTTGCACAAGCATCAAATGTTTCAATTCCATCCCACAACTCCTTCAACTCCTTTATTAAGGGTTGCATGTACACATCTATCTTATTCCCCGGACCTTTAGGACCAGGAACTATTAGAGTAAGAATAAAGTTAGATTGCTTCATGACATACCAAGGAGATAGGTTATACGGGATGACAATAACGGGCCAAATACTATAGGAAACGTTCATTGTCTTAAATGGATTTAATCCAACACTTGCTAACGCTAAACGTACATTTCGAGGGTCTGTTGCAAATTTTGGATTCTTCTCATCAAAGTCTTTCCATGCTAATGCATCAGCAGGGTGTCGTAATTTTCCATCTTTATTTCATTCCAAATGATGCCATTTCATAAGGCTAGCCGTCTTTGAAGACATAAACAATCTTTGAAGTCTAGGTTTCAAGGGAAACCAACGTAATATGTTTGCTGCCTTGTTCTTTTATGTCCTTTCCTCTTCATCAGGATTGTTTGTGGTTGGTTTCCATCTAGATTCTCCACAAATGGAACAAGTTTCTTCTTTATCATGACCGTCCCAAAATAACATGCAGCCATTAGGACACGCGTGAATTTTTTCATACCATAACCCTAAACTTGCTAAAACTTTCTTGACTTGATGTAATTTTTTAGGCAATAGATTCCCTTCTGGCAACAAATCTTGTAGAAATTCTAGCAACATGGAAAATGACTTGTTGTTCCAACCATTAAGGCACTTTAAATGGTACAAATGTACCAAACAAGACAGCTTACTGTACTTAGCACCCTCATAAACTTTCTGTTCGACATCTTTAAGTAAATCATTAGATTTTCTACCTTCATTTTTAACCACAGGTTCGGTATTTAAACGAGTATCATCTTCACCTTCGGTAGTATCTCCATTATTTCCTTCCATTTGACATGTCGGGAAAAGGTCATCGAGTAACCCATGCATGTCATGTTGATAAATTCCCTCGCCCTCACGTCTATTACTTGAAGATGATGGCTCATGCACTTCCCCATGATCTTTCCAATTTAAATACCCTCTCTTAAAACCGGCACAAATCAAGTGATCATACACTACTTTTCTTTTAGCGAATAATAGACTCTGACAATCAATGCACGGACATAAAATACTTCCATTTTGACTTGATTTCTCAAAAGCAAAATCCAAAAAATATTCAACACCATTTGTATATCGTTTACTTGCTCTAGGTGCAGTATACATCCACAATCTATCCATCAAACCTTAACAAAAATTATTAAAACCTAAGTCATTTACTATACTAAACCAATAAGAGTTAGAAAGATTGCAATACATCATACACACCCACCCCTAACCACCACTATAATAAAAATGTATCTACCGTCAAAATGTAATAATCTATATTGAAATCCTTTACAACACACAGAACAGCTACTCACTCACCGTATGTCTGTTGTGCCTACATAGTTCCTAATTCGACTCTTGATGTGCGGTAGTAGACTTAACTATATACATGCTCATGCGCACAAAATCGGCAGTTTATACAAATATCCATGCATATACTAATCTTCAACAAGAATCAAACACTGATAAAATTTTGAAATCTATTGAACATTAGTTTTCTTTCCCCATTTTATATCACACTACAGCTTGCTAAACTTGTGATTACAGTATAAATGATCCACCCCTCCACTAGTATGCTTTTTGTGAGCATCTCATCTCGTTTGCTACTGCAACTCAAACTTTGAGATGGATGTGTCACATATATGTAATAAAGGAGCACCAAGTTCCTAATAATAAAAATGAGAATCGACTAGAGGCCATGTATTACATATCGATCTAATAATTGAAAGTTTGACATACATAACACGCACAATATCCCCTTTATAGTAAATCAAAGAAATTCGCAAATGAGCATATCAATACCTAATTATATGATAACCAAAGAAATTCGCAAATGAGCATATCAATACCTGATTTTAACTAAAAATGAATTAAGAACAAAAATGTACTGAAACAAAGACCATTAAGACAAATCAACTTTGCTCTGTTATACAAATAATGCTCAAAGGATATTAGTTTCATATCATTACTTGCTAGACTTACGAAAATAAACCTTTGATCATTGCAAATAGTTGATCAGGTTGAAAACCAACTTGCAAGAACTAATGGAATAGTTAATGGAAAACTCAAACAAGCCAGTTAGCAAGTAAAACACCATTAGTCAACTTAATTCTAAAATCAAAACCTCAGTTTGCAAAACTTGTCAATTTGCTCTAAAGTCAAAATTTTATCCCCTGTTGAGCTCCTATGTTCCTGAATTCTGAAGTCTGTCATTTGCTCTAAAGTCAAAAATGGGCAACAGTCAAACTCTTCTTATTTTGTCTCCTATGTTCCTGAATTCTGAAGCTGAATCACTCTCTTTTATTTTTGGCACTTGTCAAGTATAGCGTACTTGATATAAAATTTGTTGTTGCTAAATAGGCAGCCATGAGTTCAGATGGTGCAGATGAAATACTTGACAACAATGTATACACATTAGACGCAGACTTAAATCAATGACTATGGGCCAGAACCATTCAGTTTCTCTGTTTAGTCCTTGTAAAAGAACCACGACCATCATTCTTTGTTTATTTACAAGCTATTAAAAACTAAAGTAACAACAATGTTTTAGCCTTTAGGTATATCACTTCTATAACGAAGTTCCAAACATAACTATTACCTAACTGCAACTCCTAGTAATCTGTTTATCATAACAGCTAAAATATTCCATTGAAAATCACTCAAAGTAAAATTGCGAAGACAGGATGCACAGCCTTTTCTAAAATCATTCAAAGTAAAATGGAGCTCAACTCACGTTTTTTTTAACCGACCAAAGGCCAGAATTAAGCCAGGCCTGACTCCTTACCAAAATCCTTTAAAAAACTTCTAATTCACCAACATGTTCTAGCCAACTTTGTCTAAACTCATTGGTATCGCCCCTGATCTAACCTTTTACCTCGCTTATGACACCATCACCAACCACAGTTAGTCTGACTGTAATGGAAACACTGCAACAATTTCTCATATACTAATTACTATCACTGCCTACACGGTGTTATAATAATCATATATGTACTCCTAAAAATTAATCAACTATAAGTTTGAGATAAAAAGTTCTGCTATATTTCATGAAGTATGCAACCAGAGTTAGTCCTCGAGGGCTGCATTCATGGCTATCATCACTAGTTTCTCCTGATATCATATATGTGTGAAATGACATATGGATTTGTCAACAATCGGTTAACAAAGAATTCATGGCTATCATCACTAGAAACTTATCATCTACGGCCTGATAACGCCATATTTGGATTATCACTTCTATAACGAAGTGCCAAACACCGCTATATAAACCAATATACATATCAAGCTGGAAATAGCAGAACTCTCCACCAAACATAACTATTACCTAACTGCAACTCCTAGTAATCTGTTTATCACTCAAAGTCTAATTAGCAAATTACGAAGACAAGATGCACAACCTTTTCTAAAATCACTCAAAGTCTAACGCATCAATCGCCTAATCAAATATCCTAAGCATACAAACAAATTAACTAGTCATGAGTACAAGTTAATCTCACTTATATAAATCGCCTAATCAAATATCCTAAATCTTACTCAAAATAAACACAAACAAAATAAACTCACAAGCTCAACTTCATAAGCTTAACAAATATCACAAGCTCAACTTCATAAGCCCATTTGAAGCAAAATAACAGATATCAACTTCATAAGCTTACCGAAACAAATACGTCAAATCAACTTCATAACAAATACGTCATCATCTTCATAATCCTACCGAGTTGAGTGTGAGGATGAGCTTCGATTAAAACCTAATGGTGATGATTAAACCTTAACGGTGAGCTTCCTGTAAATAACGATGATTAAACCATAACGATTGAGTGCAAGTGATTTGGGGAAAGTGAATTGAATGAATTGAGTGAAAGTGAATTGGGGAAATTGAGTGAAAGTGAATTGACGATTAAATCATTGTGAAAGTGAAAGTTAATAAATGGTCATATCAGATGCGATGCGGATATGTTAATAAACCGTCAAATCATGTGTTATTAGGAGTTAATTTAATGTCAAATTAGAAAGTCTTTTTTTTTTCTTTTTTTTTCAAAAATGTCAAATCAAATAGTTTTGTTAAATATTGTAAGTAGGGGTGAGAAACGGATCGGATCGATCGAAAAAACTGACCGGACCGAACTGAAACCGACCGGACCGAAGGACCGGCGGTCCGGTATCGGTCTACTGTTTTTGGAAAATTTGGTCTCGGTCCTGACCAAAACCGAAAATTTAGCTTTGTTGGACTGGACCGATGGACTGAACGAGACCGGATCGACCACATTCGATCTCGGTCTCGGTCTAGGGTTTTTGCTGGATTCGGTCTCGGTTCGGTCCGGTTTTCACCCGATGAGCAGCCCTAATTAGAAGTAGTAAAGTTTTTATAAAATATTTAGTTAAAAAATTGAAGAGTAAAAGCCAATGTTTTAGAAACAGGTTTTTAATTGATCTGGCCTAGCCATCGGGTCAATCACAGTTCAACCGGTTTGTTCGCTCAAAACCGCCTTCCGGTCATTCAACCAGTTCGCGGTTTAACCTGCCGGGTCAACCCGGGTTTTTAAACAATGGTAAAAGCAAACTTCACTTTAATACATTTAAAATTTAACGATCTTGTAAACAAAAACGAGCCTTGTATTTACATTATTCAACAAGTACAGATACAAGGTAGACTTTCTAACATCTTTTTTTTTTAATAAAAACTACACTTTTGCTCACACTTTTTAAAAAGTGTGGGTAAAAGTAAGACTATTACTCACACTTTTTAAAAATTGTAAGTAAAAATAAAACTTTTACTTATACTTTTAAAAAGTGTGGGTAAAAATAAAACTATTACTTACACTTTTTAAAAAGTGTGAGTAAAACTTTGTTAGGATTTAGAAAATCCAGTCATTAAAGTGTCGGTCACCTCAAGTATATGTAATCGTTAGAAAGCTCGTAGTCGTAGATTATTTAATGTTATGTAGTATTTAGTTTTGTAACACCGTGGAGGATGGACGGGTCTTTACCCACTGTATGCCTGATCCACAGCCCGTAGGTGGCGATTTATGTAAGGACTATAAATACTCTCTAACACCCAAGGTAGAAGGTTGGAGCTCATAATAATACTTTCATTTTCTCTCACTAAGTTCCGAAACCTCTAACTCTTTCTCTCTCTAAAACCTCTTGTATACGCCTCTTTGATCATTGGTTTAGTGTGTTTGTGAAATCTAATATGTTACAATTGGTATCAAGAGCCATGGTTTGATCATCTCTCTTACATATCCTTGGATTTCTAGTGGTTTTAGGTGGTTTTTGAGTTTGAAAAAGTTTAGTGGTTTTTGCATCATTTGGATCATTTCTAGTGTTAAAGTTTGAATTTTGGGTGTACTTTTGTGTTTAGAATCATTGAAAGTGCTTGGGTTTTGATTTGGTAAGCTTGAATCACTGTGGTTGAGCTTGTTTTGGATTGAAAAGTGTGTTTTTGAAGTTTTTCTTGCTAGCGACTTGGTTCTCGTTGTGATTTTCATCGTAGCGACTTGCTTCAGAAAAAGTTAGCGAGTTACAATGTTAGTTGTTAGCGACTTGAGCCTAGCGACTTGTCTATTGAGACAAGCCGACAAATAGTACAAGTTAGTGGATTCTCCACTACGGCTAGCGACTTGGTGAGGGTAGCGACTTGCTTCAGGAATTGTTAGCAAGTTGTAGTGCAAATTGTTAGCGACTTGATACTAGCGACTTGGATCTTAGCGAGTTGTTCTTTAGCAACTTAACTGTGCCTAGCTACTTGGTGCTTAGCGACTTACTGTCATAATTCTTAGCGACTTGGTGTTAGCGACTTGGACCTTAGCGAGTTGCTCTTTAGCGACTTGACTGTGTAGCGACTTGGTGCTCTAGAGACTTGTATCTTGCAACTTGGTCTTAGCGACTTGGTTCAATAACCCTTAGCGACTTGGTTGATTTCTGCTTGTAATACGGTTTTCTCTTGATTTAGTAAAATCCTGTGAAAGAATCTATTTCCGGTTTAATCATAGAGTTTTAAAATCCCGTGTAATCTGTTAACATGTCTACCAACGATATTACAATCATCTCCATCTGGAGGATGTTCAAGCACCGGTTCGATACTCGTCCACCCATGCTTGATGAACCGACTACGACTCTTGGGCTCAACGAATCGGTTGTACTTGTCTTGGAAAGGAAAATGGGGTCAACATTCTCAAATCCATTGATGAAGGACCGATCGATTGAGACTACAAGAGACATAATTGATAACGCTGCAGATGGAACCATGATCTTTGGATTGGACAGACCAAAGACGTATGCTGAGCTCAGTGATAATGAGAAAAAGAGATTCGATGCTGATATCAGGGCCTCAAACATCATACTACAGGGTCTTCCAAAAGACATCTACAAGCTGTATGATGAGTTTGAGCACTTCATGATGAAACCAGAAGCTAAGGCAGTTTGGGACATTTCATTAATCAACTGGCTCTTATGGTTAAACAAAACCTGACCCTCAGTCCACATACCAACAGTCTTCACACTAACAATGAGATCAGAACTGCATCCAAAAGACATCTACAATCACAACACTGAAGCTAAGGCAGTTTGGGATAATGTCAAGATGCTTCTCTCAGGTTCTGAATTAACCAAGGAAGACAGAGAATCACAACTGTATGATGAGTTTGAGCACTTCATGATGAAACCAGATGAGAGTGTCTATGAGTACTACGTGAGATTCCATAAGCTTGTGAATGACATGAGGAATATCAGAATGACTATGCCAAACATTCATTTGAACTCAAAGTTTGTGAACAACATGAATCCCGAATGGCACAAGTTTGTCACCTCTGTGAAGCTAACCAAAGGATTGAAGGACACAAACTATGAGCAACTATATGCCTTCCTTCTTCGAATGAGAGACATGCAATGTTTGAAAAAGGATTCTTGAGCGCTTCAAATCTAAGCAGGGAGAAACCAGCCACAAATTACTCAACTAACTTCTAACCAACGTTGGTATTACTACCAAAGCATCTCAAGTCATACCCACGGGTAATGGTAATCACAAACTCATTCCCGATCCGAGGTTCAAGCAAGCCGATGCGATGCATCATGGGACACTTCATTAATCAACTAGCTCTTATGGTTAAACAAAACGACCCTCACCACATACCAACAGTCTTCACACTAACAATGAGATCGAATCGCATCCAATCTACACGATCATGCTGTTGTCAGAGATGGAAAGGTTATGGGGCAACCACTTCAAGGAAGACGATACGAACAAGGGATGGTTGGAGCAGGCAATGGGAATGCTGGAGCTGGTGGAGGATATGTGGCAAATCAGAATAGGGGAAGGAATGGAAATCAAGGACAAGCAAAGCCCATCAAATGCTACAATTGTGGTGGTGAGGGACATATTGCTAGGAATTGCACATCTCCAAAACGTCCACAGAATGCAGAATACTTCAGAGACAAGATGCTGCTTGTGCAAGCTCGGGATAATGGAGCAGCTTTGGATGAAGAGGAGTTATTGTTCCTTGTGAGGAAATGCCCGAACCTAAGATGCTTGATGTTGATGAACACCAATTCAGAGATAGGTCATAATCATCAAAATGCATTTCAAGTAGCCGATTGTGATGCATTTGACTCTGATGTCGATGATGAACCTATAGCCCAAACAATCTTCATGGCTAGCATCTCACCTATGGTCTCTCCAAAGGTCTCTCCACCACAACAAGCTGGTCCATCCAAAGACAAAATCATTTCAGAGGTATTAAAACTATATGATGATGTTGATGAGCAAAAGATGCATAATAAAGTACGATCTCTTGAAACTTATGAATCAGATATTGAAGATGTGGGTAATAGTAATATTGTCCCATATGATCAATATGTGAAGCAAAGTGAAAGTGAGATTGTACCAAGTAATGCATCTTCTCCAATCAATGATGATTATGTTTTTGATGAATACACTGCATGTGCCCCTGATGATTCTGTTACCTCTGAACTAAATGCCTACAAAGAACAAGTTGCTATTTATGAACAACGTGCTAAGTTTGAGTTGACCACCCGTGAGCGGGAAATGGATGACCAAATGCGCATAAGTTATTAGAAAAAGTAAATGTAGAGAAGAAGTCTTAAAACAAGAGTTAAACTCCTTACAAGAAAAGCTTTCTAAAACTGCTAAGCAAAAACAAGAACTTCAAGAAAATGTTAAAATGCTTAAGCAAGAATTCAATGCTAAGGAATCAAAACTTTTGAATGATTTTTCCAATCTAAAAACTTTGAAAAACAAGCTCGAAAATAAGTTGTACGTACAAGGGAATACCATTCAGACTGCTCACTTGATCACTAAGCATAGAGTCTTAAGCGATAAGCATAGCATTCCCCTTGTTGTGGAACCTAATCCCGAGGTTGTTAAAAAGGCTAGAGCTGCTCATAATGTAATCTATGATGGTAATGAGATTCTTAAACCTAGACAGAAACCTAGTTGCGTTGAGTGCACTAAGGAAGATAGAAAATTAGATGATGCATCTAGGGAGAAAATGAATAAGAAGCTAGAAGATCCTGAATGTAAAGAGAATAACATAACGATCAAACCCCATGATTACAAAAAGGAAAATTGGATTTCCTTGAACAAGTTTAAGCCTCAAATGTTGTTAACACCCGAACAAGTCTTCTGGAAAAAGGATTTAGATAAGCAAAAGGCAGAGAATCTTGTTGTAACAAACCCTTCCCTTAGGAAAATGCCTTCAGCGATCGTATCCTCCGAATACAACAATGCATTTAGTTCCTAGAACTATTGCCACTAAAAGCAAGACCTTAATCACTCAATATGTTATTTTTCAACTGTTTGTTGATTTTGAGAAAACTTGTAAGAAAAGGATCACACCCACTGGGATAACTAAAGGGGAAAAGGGTTTTGAGCCAACTAAAGAATGCTATTTAACTGAGGTTATATCTTTCTTTAAACAACTAAAAGATCAATTTGAGAGTCTTAAAAAGGGGATGGATTCAGATATTAAAGAAATGGAAAAGGAATTTGATGCAATGATAATTGAGGTTAGTGACTATGAGCGAGAATTAAAGTATAATGAGATTGAGAGGAAGAACTTGCATACCTTGAATGAGAATCTTATTTCTGAATGTATTACTCAAGATGTGTTTTACACTGCTACTAATTGTTCCATTAATGCTTCTCAATTTCATGAATTATCTGTTGCTCTGAAAGTCTCCCATGATCGTGTCATTGAGCTTGAAAAACTAACTCTAAACTGCATGATAAAGTTGAACAGGATGATCATGATAACCGGGTGAAACAGTTTTCTAAATTGGAAGTTGAGCATCTTGCTTTGCAATTAAAATATCAACATCCGAAAGAAAATGTTAAAACCTCAAATATCAAGACATCCTTGGATGCTCCCGAGTTTGATGCGCTTTTGAAATTAGCAAACGTGATGAACATATTCGAGCTCATTGTAACACGATCGGAAAGTTGAAAGCCCAAATCTCTCAATTAAAGGGTGAAAAGAACAATGTGATGGATCCCAAATGCCTTCTCCTTTAGATTCTCAGTATTCTCAAACTTTTCATCTTCAAAACTTGGTTAATGCTTTACAAAAGGAAAACGAGAGTTTTCTAGAAGAAAATGAAAAAGTTAAACGACACTTTAAAGAGTTATATGATTCAATGAAAGTCACTCGTGACAAAAACAACGAAAAAATAACGTCTTTACAAAAAGAAATTGAGAATCTGAGGAGTCAGGAAAAAGGGAAACCGCCACTTGTTTTTAATGAGAATATTGCATCAAAGTCATCCTCAAACTGCAAATATACTATGATTGTTAAATACATTCCTCCTCATCTTAGGAATAATGAACCTGTGTTTCATAACTATTGTGCTCACCTTAAGGATAGTCTAGAATGTCTCCGTGAGATTGTGGAAGAGGATTTCATTAATAAACCTCTTGATAGAGAAATTAGGTTTGCTTGCATTCAGACCAAACGATCTCAAGAGCTGCTAGAATGTTTAATTGCAACATGTCCTAATGCCAAGCATACAAACCATTCTATGCCCAGTTTTAAGAAAGTGAACACTAATGTACCTTCAAGTAGCTCAGATCCCTGCACGCCTAGTTCGAATGCAAAAGTAGATCAACCAACTAATTTTCCCATAATTCCCTCTACTGGAGTAATCAGTGACATTAAAGCAAGCGGGTCAAAGCCTCCAAGCAATACCAAGCAAGATAGGACCTCGCAAGCTAAGAATGTGCATTGGAAGAGAGTAGAAGATCACCCTAGGAATATTAAGTTTGAGTTGAATAAAACGAATCGTGTTGATTCTAGTATTAGTTATAAGCGTACTATAATTAATTCGAATTCTGCTACTATTTGCAAACCATGTAATGATGACTGCTTGATTTTTGTTACTAATCATGAATGTGGTGTGAATGTTTTGTCTAATGCTGTCAAATGCCCTGATAAAACTGTTAGTGTTAATGCTTAAGCCAAGAAGGCTAAAAGGCAAAGGCGAAAGAAAGTTAGAAAATAGTGGACACCCACAGGAAGGAAATTTAGTAATATAGGTTATCAATGGATACTGTTAGCCGTAACATTTTTATTAGAAGTGATGGTCATTCACATTTAGGAACTTTGTAACGTGTGTTAGATATCGTACTAGAATAGTCAACGGGCTCGTGGATTGGACTAAGCTAAATGGCTAGAAGTTATGTTAAGCTAGCCTTGTAAAAGTTGTCATCCAATCCAAGTCCAATCCAAGCCCATCCCAATGCCCATTAGGGCATATGTACTTGTACTATAAATACCCCTCCAAGTCTCATTTGAGGGGTGTGCTTGAAAGTGTGTGTGTGTGTTTTCCTTTGATATTTAAGTTCTTTTTTTCATCTTTCTCTCTACACACATATACGCATAACATAACATATATCAAGTCACCATCTTTCCTTTCTTCTTAATCTTTACGCTTAACGTTTGTGTTTGGGTTTCACGTGTTATACGCGTAGATTGTTATACGTGTTCTACTGGTTTGGTAAGTTTGGTATACGCATAAAGTTGATATATTTAAGGTCCTACAATTGGTATCAATCGCCTAACAATTGTTTAGGAGTGTTTGTGTTCGTTTTTTGTTAAAGCTTTACACGAAAAGTTGCGTTTTTTCCTATAAACGTGGGCTTTTTTGCACAAAGTTTTGATTTTTACGTGTTGTTAAGCTTAAAGTTGTAGACTTTATTGATCTTTAAGTATTTTGAAAGAAGTTTGTGCAAAAGAAATAGTTTGGAAACGTGTTTTTGGTGAAAAAATCGTGGTTTTGCATTTCTGGGCATTTTTTACGCGTAAGCAACTTTTGGTCAAAACCCTCTTTTTACGCGTAAGAAAAGTCAAAACCCTAGTTTTCTACGTGTAAGGTATTATGCGTAAGATTTGAATTTTACGCATAAGCTTTTGGTGAACCATCTTCGTGCAACAACGGTTACTCAGTGCTTCCCTCACTTGGATAAGTTTGTGGAACACTTCGACTTTGGATATCTTTTACACTGTGATAGTGTAAAGGATTTTTGGTTTTAAACCTAAACTTACGCATAAGCATAATCGCTTACGAGTAACACTCTACGCCTAAGCTAACACTTACGCGTAAGGTTTTTACGACTAAGCATTTTGTTTACGCATAAGACTTACGTTTAACCTTAAGTTTACGCGTAAGCTGGGTTTTACGCATAAGGAATCCTACGCCTAAGCTTTCTACGCATAAGGAATCCTACGCATAAGCAGTGTCTACGCATAAGCACTAATTTCTACGCTTAAGAACAGGTTTACGAGTAAGATTTTGAGCAAAACTTCAAACGGCCATAACTTTTGAACCGTAACTCCGTTTTCAGCGTTCTACCCATCAAAATGACCGTGAGAACGAGGAGAATGACACGCCGAATGAACTAGGTCAACCTTCAAGTCCTAAAAACGCTCCGAACTGAAGTTATTGAGGTTTTTAAGTTTTTAGACCAAATTTTCACTACAACAACCGAGCTTTAAACACAACTCCTTTATCGTTGAATCGATGCTACATCAACTTTATCATCAAATACCTTCATCAATGGCTACTCAACAAGACATCCATGCAGCTGGTGCCGAAAACCGTCCTCCTATGTTGGAAAAAGGTGGTTATCTTCAATGGACAAGTCGTATGCTTCGTTACATCAAGACCAAACCTAATGAAAAATTGATGATTCAATCCATTACGAATGGACCCTTCAAGCCTCGACAAGTACAAGACCCTGGAAATCCTAATGCAACTCCTCCCGTCCCACCGCTTTTCGACTCAATATGAATCAATGCAATGCAAGAGGATAAGAAGCAAGTCGAAGCAGATGACATGGCAATTCACATTGTCCAACTGGGTTTACCAAGAGAGATCTTTGATCTTTGTGAGACGGTTGTGAAACTGCTTTCGATATGTGGGAACGTGTTAGACGGCTATGTTTTGGAACCGAAATTGGTAAACAAGATATGGAGAACAAGCTGCTAACTGAATGGGAGAGGTTTACATCTACTCGAGGAGAATCCATTGAATCCTACTATGGAAGGTTTTGCACTTTGATGAACGAGCTGATCAGAAACAAGTTGGCACCCAGAACTATCGTGACCAATATCAAATTTCTCAACAATCTTCCAGAAGAATGGGGACGATATGTCATGATTGTCAACCAAACAAAGGACTTACATCAGGTGAACTTTGATCAACTCAACGATTTTCTAAAACAAAACCAGACTGAAGTGAATGAAGTTAGGAAAGAAAGATTGGCTAAGAATCATGATCCATTGGTACTAATTGCAAAGACTCAAACTACAGTGAATACACAACAACAAGCTTCATAATATTCCACAAACAACAACTTGCAGCAATACACTCCGCAACCACAAGCTATTTTCCATCAATAACAATTCTATCCACCAGAACAACAAGTCATTTAACAACAACAGTATCCACAATACCAGGAACAAGGAATCACTGATCCTGGCCCGAACAAGAAGAGGCTTTGCCACATGCATTTGCATTCTTGGGTAAAGCATTCAGAAGTCGCTATTCCACACCAACTAACAACAACCAAAGGATTTCATCCAACACTCGCAACATGCAAATTGCACACCCGGGCTTGAATATGGGTAATCAAGGACAAATGGTTGGAGTTATTGGGAATCAACAGGGATATGCTACTGGATATCGCATGGGTAATCAGGTGGTTCCGTATCAGGGTAATCAGTTGGGTCGAATGTTGGAAATCGATGGGACAAAATGTTGGGAATAGAGCAGTGGGTAATCGAAAATGGGAATGTTGCGGCTCAAATCGTTGGGAATTATGGAAATGTGAATCGGGGTAATCGGTTAAGTGTTACAAGCCAAGGAGTGGGTCACATGGCAAGGAATTGTCCAACTAAGCCAAAAAAGAAGGATCTTGCGTATCTTCATAAAGCTATCATGTTGGTACAAAAGGAACAATTTGGACTTCAATTGAGTGCTGAGGAACATGACTTTATGGCTATTATGGATGATTTGGAAGACCTAGAGGAAATCAATGCGAACTGCATCTTCATGGCAAATCTTCAGGAGACTAAGTACGACACGACTCGACGCACCTCCCGTTTATGACGCCAATGCAAGATTCGAGGTACCAATCATTGATCCATGCTATAACAATGTCATATTTGATGTGTTTACTCATGACGACCAGCATTCTGTGACATCCGCACCTACTTATGATACATACCTGGACAATCCGAGTTGTAGCAATACTAACTCAGAAACTCCAGATGTGGATCCTAGTGGAGGCTGTGTGGCACAAAATACTGAGACTGATGAGGAAACACGTGCTTATTTTGAAACATTAATCAATAATTGTGGCATTGAAATCGAGAAAGTTAAAACGGTCAATCGCGAAGTTAAGGCCATGAATGCTAAATTGACCGCTGATCTTGAGAGTTACAAGGAGAACGCAAAAGCCTTTGAATTTCACAAAAACAAAGAGTCAGAATTAGAAATTGGTTATTGAGATTCCGTTTTAAGAGAACAACAATTGCAAATCAAGTATAACACACTTGATGTGAATTTGAACTTGAAAATAAAATCTTTAATCAAGGAAATTTCTGATCTTCAAAACCAACTTTCTAAACAACAAGCAACTTATTCTGATCTTGAAAAAGAGAAGAAGCAGTTGATTGCTAATTATTCAAAACGAGAAGATTCTCTTCTTGATGAAATTCTTGATAAAAATGAAAAGATAAAAAATTTGGAAAAGTTGCTTGTTACAACGGGTCATTCAACCAAATCAACTAATATGCTGATTAATCAAGTAAATCCGTATTATCATACAACTCAAAAAATGGCTTTTGGTAACACACCTCCTCGTTTCCTCAAGAAAGCTCAGAAAGAACAGAATGTTGTGAACAATGGAAAAGTCTTGCCTGAACCCATAATTGTTCATGATTCTCTTGAAACGTTAGAACTATCTGAGGAGAGTAGATCAAAAATGAAACAAAATCATCCGGAAATCAAACCAATTGATTATAACAAATGGAACAAAATTAATGGTATTTCTTTTGTTTCTCAAAAAGAACAATCAAAGTTTTCCATAACACCCAGTGTTTCAAACAAAGTGTCAACACCGGTTTCAAAACCGTTGCAACTCCGTAGTTGTCTCAAAATCACTTTCGAAAATCGAACAAATGTCTTCAAACAATCCTTTTAACACAAGTGATGCTAGAAGTATTTTAGGCGATGTTAAAACTAGAATTGGGAGACTTCAAGAGCCTGTCAAATCTAAAACCAATATTACAACTAACATCTGGTTTTCTAGTTTTGATGATGAAAATAAAAGTTTTTGAAACGAAATTGCCCTCATGAATAACATCAACTTAAGGGTAATTCATTTTGAACAAGCATTTTTGAAAGAAACAACTGACTTTGCCAAGGACCATAAATCCATGGTAAAGCAAGCTAATGAAAGTGTTGAACACATCAAAGTTTTGGAAAATTTAAATGATTCTCTCTTGAAGATGTTCGACTAATCGATATTATGTCCATTATTTTACAAACATATTCTTGAAGATCATGAAAGACTCCACCGAGACCTCCAAAATTGTTTCAAAATATGAAAAAGCTCTTGAAAAACTTGAAAAGAAAATGTATCATATTTTAAACAACTTGATCAAAAAACTGAGGAATGCAAGTATGACAAACTGTCGTATGAGCGTGCCTACAATGACATGAAAGTGAAAAATGATCTTTTGAGGGCTCAGCTGGAATGTCAAAAAGGAAAGGCGATGGATACTAAGATTACAAAACCATTGACTGAGGAGAAAGCAAATGTTCCCAAACCGGTTTTCAAACCAAAAATGTCTGTTTCTATGCCTCCTCCAAAAGACAATGAGAAAAATGATTTATCAAAACCAGTCACTCCACCTGCCTTGCCTAAACAAAATGTTGAAAATGGAAAAGCGGTTATCGATAATCCAAAAGTTTTAGCACCTGGCCTTTTTAAGATGAGTACCACTAATGCGTCTTCCTCCACATCTAAAACATATGGAACAAACGACATAAGTTTAGAAAAGCACTCTAAAGAGACTAGGAAAGCTGAAACCACTTCTCTAGATAAAAATGTGAATCCTAATGCGTGTGCCTTACCTTCTACAGGACTAGAAAGCACCTCTAGGAGCAGCAGACTAAAGCCTAAGAGCAATACAAGGAACAATAGAGTCTCGCATGCCTCTAAGAGTAGTAGCTTGAATAAAGAGAAGAAAGTAGAAGAATACCCTAGGAATTTACCGCTTTACAATAAGAAAGACATTTCATCTGAATGTAATGAACCTATGAAATCTGCTAAGTTTAATGAATCTGTTGAATCTGTTTGTTTAACTTGCAAGAAATCTTTAACTAATGTTCATGATGATTGTGTTTCTAAGAATGAGATTGTTAAGCCTGTTCAGAAGAACGTTCCTAAAAGAACTTATGCTAAACGAGTAGGAAGACTAGTTGCAAGACATAGGCTTTACACTACTGATAGGAAGCATAGCGTTTACTTTAGGGATGACATTTGGAAACCTACGGGTAGAACTTTCACACTCGAGAATGGTAGAATGAGTGAAGAACATGTTTTCCCAGTAGATAACTTCTATGAGTGTGATCAGGATTTTACCTCTAACCCAAAGGAACCAAAATCAAAACGGTTTCCAAAATCTTCTTCTTCGTTATTGGCGGGTTATCGAAATATTTCTTTGGATCGTCGACTCGGGTTGCTCCAAGCACATAACCGGGAATCTGAAGCTGCTGATCAACTTCGCCTGAAATTCATGGGAACCGTATGCTTTGGAAATGATCATGTAGCAGCTATCATGGGTTATGGAGATCTACCTTTGGAAATTATTTGATCACTCGGGTTTACTATGTCGAAGGGTTGGGACACAATTTGTTTTCGGGCGCGTGATGCATTTAGAGGTTGCTTTTAGGAAAAATGCTTGCTTCGTTAGAAACTTGGATGGAACTAATCTCTTAACTAGGAATCGTGATACAAACTTGTATGCTATCGACATAAACCAAATGGCCTCTTCATCACCAATATGTCTTATGACACGAGCATCCGAACAAAGTCCCGGTTGTGGCACAGACGATTATCTCATCTCAATTTCGACACCATAAACAAACTTGCCAAAGATAACATCGTCAACGGACTTCCAAAGTTCAAATACACTAAGGATCACTTATGTCCATCATGCGAACAAGGAAAAATCAAAAGAGCATCATATAAACCCAAATCCGTACCTAGTTCAGAAGCAAAGTTGCATATGTTGCACATGGACTTATGTGGCCCAATGAGAGTTGAAAGCATAAATGGGAAAAAGTATATTCTTGTTATCGTCGATGATTATTCGAGATATACATGGGTTAGGTTTCTGAGATCAAAAGACGAAGCACAAAGCATCATCATCACCTTTCTGAAACGTATTTAAGTACTTCTTCAAACTCCAGTAAATGTTGTAAGAAGATAACGTACATAATTCACTAATCAGGAGTTAAGAGCTTATTTTGAAGATGTTGGAATCACACATCAGACATCACTTGTTAGAACTCCACAGCAGAATGGGGTAGTTGAAAGAAGAAATAGAACTCTTGTGGAAGCCGCTCGCACAATGCTAATCTATTCTAGTGCACCGTAATTTCTATGGTGATGTTGTTGCCACGCTTGTTTCACTCGAATCCGATCCCTCATCCATCCAAGATTTAATAAAACCCCATATGAACTAGTGAACAACGAGAAAACCTCGATATCTCTTACTTTCACATGTTTGGCGCTTTGTGCTATCCGACAAACGATAGAGAAGATCTAGGAAAACTGAAAGCTAAAGGTGATATTGGAATCTTCATTGGATATTCAGATAACTCGAGGGCATTCAGGGTGTATAAAAGAAGAACTAGGAGGATCATGGAGACGATGAATGTGAAATTTGATGAACTTTCACAGATGGCTTCTGAGAGACTCGCTCTAGAACCCGCACTAAACCCGCAGACTCGGACACATCGGGACTCGTACCACAAAGTGCTCCATCAACTTTTGCTGACACACCTCATGAACAAGAATGGGAGAAATTCTTTGAGTTAATGTTCGATGAATACTATGGTGGAACATCGACAAATGTATCAAACCATCATTCCGCTGCACCTGCTCAACATCACCTACCACCACCAACAGAAAATGCATCTACAACGGTCGAAACCAATGCACCAACTCCATCAACATCATCTACATCTACTCCAGATCTTGCACCCGTTTTTCCAGCAGTTGATGAGCAAAACCAAAACATCTCATTTCAAGAAGAACCTACTCAAAACCTGTTAGCCTCGCTTTTTCTAAAGATAACGTCATTTACGTTAATTGGACTAGATGCGTTGTACACTTTGCCCTTAGGGACTAGTATCGTTTAAGTGGCAAAGATAGGGCCCATATATACCCCTCATGACTCTCCATGAGGGGTGAGGTGAAGCATTTGGCTAGTTGTATTGTTTTGTTCTTATCAATAAACTTTGTGTTTTCTCCTCCCTCTCTAGTTTCTCTCACTAAAAAGGATGAAGATCTTCATCTTCTTCCACCAACCAAGACCTCCAAACCACATAAATCTATATGTTAATCGGTCCTAACAAGTGGTATAGAGCCATGGTTATCTTGTGTTGATTTATGTTGGTTTTTACACATGTTTTAAACTATTTTTGTGCTAAATTTGTGGGTCGGAAAATTTTTTTCCGATTTGTGGGTTAACAGTTTTCAACTTTGTTTGGTATCCTTATTGTTGTTCAAAAAAAGTCCTGGTCCAAACAGTATTCATTTATGGGTCTTTTTTGTACCAATATATCCGTGAAACAAATATGGTCAATCCGTCCTTTTATGGTCAAAAGAGTCAAAGAAGCGTTTTATATGTTGTTTCGGGTACAGATGAATCGGACGGAAATACATGGTCGGAAAAACTTCGGAAAAAGTCAAAGGGTCAAAACCCTTTTCTACGCATAAGAAGAATCTATGAAAGTTACGCGTAGGTGAAGTTACGCCGTAAGGAATGAGTTACGCGTATGCTCTTACGCATAAGCCTAGGCTTTTACGCGCAAGGCTACGCATAAGTGATCTTACGCGTAAGGTTACGCATAAGGATTCAAGAAATGTTACGCGTAAGATTGACAAATATTTATGCGTAAAAAAAAATGACCTTGACCACAAATGACCTATACCAAGACACGACCTCAGTACCACCATCATCAGTCCAAACCTTCAACTACAACAAACAACCTATCCTATCCCAACATAAACTCCATCTCTTCATTCAAACCGAACATAGAAATTAAACATATCTCATATTTGGATTCAATTTTTTTGTTAATTGATCCTTCATCATCATCAATCTATGTGAAGTCCAAGCTTCTTTTTTATCCGAATAATTAAAGAATGATTGATAACAAGTATGTTATAATCACTCCTTGTAATTCGTTTAAAAATAAAATACAAGCATCAAACACAACCTACCCGTGACCCCTTATTGCAAGGATCATGACGACATCCCTGAGGTATATTCGAACTGAAAAGCATAACAAGGAAAGGGGTGTTCGTAAACTGTCTTTGATGTTGTCGAGATTAGTATGAGATTAGATTTGATGAGGTGCTTGGTGTTTGGTAAGAAAAGTCAGATATGTGAGGAGCGTACAAAGTGGTAGGCGATTATTTTGTGATATCTGTTGTTCTAGGTTTAGGTTATGTAGTGTGTGAGTTTGTTTTATAACCGGACTGGTGAATGGGCTTCAATCAGATTTGGATCGGGTAGCTGAATTTGAAAATGGACTCATGGGCTTCATATTTACTCATTTTCATAGACTAATTGTTGGGATGATATAAAATGACATGGATATGGGTCCGTTAGTTCTCGGGGACACTCATTAAAAATTAAGTTAT
>OU343217.1:228961283-229020593 GCA_910596185.1 Chrysanthemum makinoi | reverse complement strand
CTGAATTTTGGTATTTCACAAATTTTGGATACAAAATTTTTACATGAGTGATATGAGCGTATTTTTTGGTATGGTATAAAATTTCACCGGAGGATACATAATTCACGGCTTGCGCAAAATCTGAAAAAATGGCTACGGAGTTTTTGTACGGTATTATTGATGCGGAATTGAAGTGATATTTCACGGGTGGACTTCTTTATCTTTGAGACGTTGGTTGGTTGGATGCATGTCTCAAGATAACTTTTTGGAGCACATTATGAAATTTGAAAATCTGGTTATAACTGGTAAGGAGTTACGTTTTAGTGCTCACAGTGTGTAACCATCACTTTAAGGAGTTACGTTGTAGTGCCCAGTGTCACACGAAGTTGTGGATTGTTCAAAAATTTAGAACAAGCAACAAGTCACAAGTTGGGATGCTTACTTCCATTTCAAGTTAGTCGTACCGGGCTATCTCCATATGTGGTCATTACATTTAGCCGGTGAATTCAAAGGAGGTTCGATAAAAGGTTGGTTAGAGAAATTATTGAGAATATTTTTGCGACATATTCTCACGGAAATTTGATCAAGCTATGATGTTAATATTGCATCAAAGAAGGTAATACGGCATGTACGCAACATTATGATGATTCCGATAGCTCGCAACCATCGGGAGGGAGAAGTTGGTATTTCATCTTCCGTGATTGGATTACGAAGGGATTTTTGCTTAAGACTGAAGAAGGAGAAGTAGTGTGGTGTACATCGGGTTTTTTTACCAACTTGGATGCAATACTAAGTGAGTTATGTTGATGTTCCCAGAACGAAAACCATTGTGCTTCAAGAGTTTACTTTCTCCGCTGCGTGTCTGAAGATTTAAAGACGTGTTGGAAGAGTGTTGTCAGTTCAGGAGGGAGCAGGAAAAGAAAAAGGCTCACTAGTTAGGAGGGAGTAATAACCTAACTAGACCGTTACAGTTGAAGTTCAGAGCTACAAGAAGATCTAATGCCGAGATCATCGGAAGAGAAAACTTCAAGTTTGCCTCAGTATCTAGACTACAGAGACTCTGCGCTTCAAGAAAGTCAACATTGTTCATTAATATTGTAATTTACTCTGTTTTGTATTTATAGGTCTCATTGTAACCATTCACGTGTGACGCTATCTTGGAGGGACATTGTTAGCCTCGCTTTTTCTAAAGATAACGTCATTTACGTGAATTGGACTAGATGCGTTGTACACTTTGCCCTTAGGGACTAGTATCGTTTAAGTGGCAAAGATAGGGCCTATATATACCCCTCATGACTCTCCATGAGGGGTGAGGTGAAGCATTTGGCTAGTTGTATTGTTTTGTTCTTATCAATAAACTTTGTGTTTTCTCCTCCCTCTCTAGTTTCTCTCACTAAAAAGGATGAAGATCTTCATCTTCTTCCACCAACCAAGACCTCCAAACCACATAAATCTATATGTTAATCGGTCCTAACAAAACCAGAACGATGCAACGTTTGATGAAGACTTATTTGAAAACCCGTTTGCTATGGAATCAGCTGAATCATCTTCAAGCTTACGAGAACCATATAACTCACATACGTTTAACCAACGGTATCCTTCTACTCTGAAGTGGACAAAAGACCACCCAATTAAACAAGTTATTGGTGAACCTTCAAGGCTAATTCAGACGAGACGCCAACTTGCCACCGATTGCGACTTATGCATTTACCTTTGCTCAATTAGCAATATAGAGCCAAAGAACATTCGCGAGGCAATGGCAGAACCCGCATGGATAGAAGCAATGCAGGAGGAACTTCTCCAATACCGTCTACATGACTCTTGGGATATGGTTCCAAGACCAATTGACATTCGAGTCATTGATCTCAAATGGTTATGGAAGAACAAAAGGGATGAAGAAATGACTGTTATTCGCAACAAATCTCGTCTTGTGGCCAAAGGATACAGACAAGAGGAAGGGATAGACTTCAAGGAGTCATTGCGGAGCTAGACTAGAAGCGATCGGGATATTCTTAGCCTATGCAGCTCACAAAAACATCACGGTTTATCGGATGGACATTAAGACCGCGTTCTTGAATGGAACTCTGAAAGAAGAAGTGTAATGCGTGAGTCGCCGAGAAGGCTTCATAGACATGGAACATCCAGACTAACTCTACAAACTCAAAAAGGCAATCTATGGTTTGAAACAAGCTCCGAGAGTGTGGTATGACGAACTGTCTTCTTTCCTTATCCAAAACAATTTCACCAAAGGAACGGTCGATCCTACCTTGTTTACACAAAAATGCAAAAACGACATTTTGATTGTTCATATTTACATGGACGACATCATTTTTGGGTCCACTAATTCGAATCTTTCTAAACATTTTGAAAATCTCATGAAAAGCAAATTTGAAATGTCCATGATGGGGGAACTAAAATTTTTTCTTGGTTTACAAATTCATCAATCCCCACGTGGAATTTTTATTAATCAAGCTAAATATACAAGTGAGATTTTGAAAAATCATGGTATGGATAATTGTGACTCTGTTGGCACACCAATGGTAACATCACCAAAAATTGGAGCCGATTTGTTTGGGAAACCTATCGAGCCAAAGAAATATCGGAGCATGATTGGTTCTCTCATGTACCTTACTGCTAGTCGACCCAATATTCATTTTGTTGTTTGCTTATTAGCACGGTTTCAGGCAAAGCCTACCAAACTGCACCTCAAAGAGGTTAAAAGGATCTTTCGGTACCTGAAGACATCCATTCACAAGGGTATTTGGTATCCGAAGGAATCCGGATTTGATGTTATTGCCTTTTCAGATGCCGACCACGCGGTGATCAAGTTACGAAAAAAGTACATCAGGAGGAGCACAATTTTTGGGAGAAAAGTTAGTAAGCTGGTCTTCAAAGAAACAAGATTGTACTGCACTTTCAACCGAGTATGTGTCTCTATCTGCGTGTTGTGCTCAAGTTCTATGGATGAGAACACAACTCACAGATTATGGCTTTACTTTCGATAAAATACCTATGTATTGTGACTTGAAAAGTGCCATAGCCATATCATGCAATCCTGTTCATCACTCAAAGACTAAGCATATCAGAGTCCGCTATCATTTCATAAAAGAGCACGTGGAAGAAGGTACTGTTGAATTATTCTTCGTGAAGATAGATTACCAACTTGCCGACCTATTTACTAAAGCCCTTCCAAAAGATAGGTTTAAAGATTTAGTTCGACGAATTGGAATGCGAAGCCTAACCCCTGAGGAGTTAGAACATCTTCTCGAATCGTCTTGAAAATGATTTTCCAACAAGCTTCGCTGTAAATATTTTTGAAAAACAAAATACAAAATCTGAAAAACCAACAAAAGCAAAACATAAAAATATAAAATTTTCAAAAATGAAAAACATTATAAAATCAAAAATCCAAAAATATTCTTCTCACGACATGTCTCTTGTATAATCGATATTCTGTACGTTTATAGAAATGTCATTCAACAATGATACGGGCATGTACAGATGCTTGAGCGAGAGTTCTTTAAATGTTTTCCAAAACATGTCATTTCTCAAAAAAAAAAAAAAATCTTTAAAAATGGCTTTCGTATACTTCAGTACGAAACCCGGACTAAAATGATGACTTTTGATTATTTCAAATCAAAACTCGTGTTTTTAATGAAAAATCAAGTGTATGCGCTTGCACTACATTTTAAACGGTGATAAATCATCATCATCTTGAGCACCTTTTTCAAGATTGTTCAAAATATTTTCAAAATCTTTCAAAATATTTTGTGCTCAAGATAACTCCCTCTAAAACCCTTTAATTGATTATGCTTTATTAAAGGGGGAGTATAAAACCAAAATGTTCCAAATTCATGCTTAAATCAAATTCGTTTGTCTCCCCAAAAGATTCTAATAATGTTCTTTAATCCGTTGATATAAAAAATATCACAAATATGCTATTTTTGAGGGGGAGAAGACGTGATTAAAATGTGATCAAAAAGTTTAATGATCGTTGTTTGAATCTCAAAATGAGCTCGACTCAGTCGGAACAAATGAATTGACGGAATCAAAGTCGATAAATGTACCATCTCTTGAAACTTGTGATAGATATGCACTTTCATGGGTCTAACCTCCTTTTCAAGGAGTGTTTACAACTTCAAGTTAGTTATTAGAGCTAGTGGTCACCTAAAAACTGAAAATGAAACTCTTTTACTAGGCAACGTAACCGTGTCTCGTGGGGAATTGTCTATCATGAGCCGATCAATTCAAAAGTGCGAACTCTACCCGTATGTGCATTTCTGTCAAAACTTATGAGCACATGTGAAGGGGGAGTGTTTCTGAAAATATAAAACTCATGGAATGTTTCAAACATGTTTTCTATCATAAACACTCTGAGAGATTTTCAAGAAAAATGGTTTTATGGCAACATGGGACAGTCATGGAGTTATGAGGTGACTAAGGATAGGAAATCCATCCTATGATCCTTGCCAGAGTCGAGGGATCTACCCAAGAACATCACAAATAGTTAGTATTAGAAGTCCTTAGGAATGATTGAAAAAGGAGTAATGTGAGAAAGGAAAAAGAAGGCGTTGAAGAATTAAAAAGAAAAGTAAAAGAAAGGGTAAAAAGAAATAGCCCTCCATAATCAACCTTAGGGCAGAAACCGGGTTCAATACATATGCTACTGGTTGTCACTTAGATGACACTAGTATTGAAGACAAAGACGTCATGGACCCAGTGACACACTGCACTAAACCTTCTAGCCACTCAATTCCTCTTAAAAGGATTTGTTTAATTCTCACTAGGAACCCTACATAATCTATCGACTTTCTCTTAGAGATCGTTGGTATTGAAGAAGGAGACCCTCTCCCTAGTCTCCGCTCAGGAAAACCAAAATGCACTATTGAGTCTAGAGCCACGAGATTCATCAAAAGATCTCATAGGAACACATGACATTTCATCGCTTGTTGTTCATCAATAAGGACACAAGTGATATATTCTAGAGTCCTACGCAGATCGTAGCATTCTCGCGAACATTTATGAGAAGTTTCACATCTGTGATCTTCAATGATTGAATGGAAACTCCGGCCAGGGTCAACATCAAGCGACCCCGACAGCAGGTCACTTCGGTAACTCCCCGTGGATTACGCTTAGTGTGTCTCAAACCGTCTCTGATCGTGGAGTGATGCTTGGTACTTCATCGACTCATCTGAATTGTAGATGTACTTCGGTATATCGCGTTATCTCACTTGTGGGACTCCAGTTCAGGAGCGGCCTTTGTGAGAATTAGAGACGTGTTTTCACACTATGTTGTTAACACACTCGAAGTTCAAACTTTTAAGCTTTGGATTACTTCTAACCCATGTTTTTATGTTTTCTTCTTATGGGTGCTCGGGAGGAAGAGATCGTCGCGATTCTCCACATGCTCATAACAACAACACATGAAAGTTCTCATCAAAATCAAAGGCTACTCAAAGTTAAAAATGATTCTTCGTCATTGTCAAAGAATCTACAAAGTTTAAAGACTAAAGAACTTCTCAAACATCAAAGTCAAAAAGAAGTGTGAGCATGGTGGAGAAAGACGTGAAGACACCTACATCAAAGAAGTTGACAAATGGCTCTATACCACATTAACTGATCACAAAGCATGAAGGAACGAAAATCAAGACTATTCTATATCTAGACACAAAGTTCAAGCTCAAGGAAAGTAAAGACCTAATCAAGTGGAGCATCTTTTGAATGACCACCCCTTAGGGGGAGATTGTTAGCCATAACATTTTTATTAGAAGTGATGGTCATTCACATTTAGGAACTTTGTAACGTGTGTTAGATATCGTACTAGAATAGTCAACGGGCTCGTGGATTGGACTAAGCTAAATGGCTAGAAGTTATGTTAAGCTAGCCTTGTAAAAGTTGTCATCCAATCCAAGTTCAATCCAAGCCCATCCCAATGCCCATTAGGGCATATGTACTTGTACTATAAATACCCCTCCAAGTCTCATTTGAGGGGTGTGCTTGAAAGTGTATGTGTGTGTTTTCCTTTGATATTTAAGTTCTTCTTTTCATCTTTCTCTCTACACACATATACGCATAACATAACATATATCAAGTCAACCTCTTTCCTTTCTACTTAATCTTTACGCTTAACGTTTGTGTTTGGGTTTCACGTGATATACGCGTAGATTGTTATACGTGTTCTACTAGTTTGGTAAGTGTGGTATACGCATAAAGTTGATATATTTAAGGTCCTACAGATACCTACTGGCCGTAAGATTAATGAGCGTTGCCCTAAAGTTGCTAAATCAATGCCAACTAGAAAATGGATGCCTACTGGTAGAACTATTCCCTTAAGAAGCGAACATACTTTGAATAGGTCAAATACGGACATTAGCACTGCATCTATTTCTAATGAGTCCATTGTTTCTATCTCTGATGTGGGTGTTCCAATCACTTTTACTAACCAAGTGGAACCCATTCTTGCATGGGGATCCCAATTATCCAATTATCCATTCTTGTCTGTATTCAACTTCAGATCGTTCAAATCGTTACGTGGTACCGGACTCGGTGTTCCAAGCATATGAATGGAGACCGGTCGCGGCTCATGAACTTCGTGAGTAAATTCATCGGACTGTTAGATTCGGGAACGATCATTTCGGTGCAATTATGGGTTATGGAGATTATGTTGTCGGTGATAGTGTTATCTCCGGGGTATATTACGTAGAAGGTCTTGGTCATAACTTATTCTCTGTCGGTCAATTATGTGATTCTGATCTAGAAGTAGCCTTCAGAAAACATACTTGCTTCGTTAGAGAACTTGATGGTAAAGAACTATTAAGAGGAACACGTGGTTCAAATCTATACACCATCTCTATCGAAGATATGATGAAGTCTTCTCCAATTTGCTTGTTGTCAAAGGCTTCGAAAACAAAGTCATGGTTATGGCATCGTCGTCTCAATCACTCGAACTTCGGCACCATCAATGATCTCTCCAGAAAGGACTTAGTTGTAGGTTTACCTAGACTAAAGTATGAAAAGGATCATCTTTGTTCAACATGCCAATTGGGAAAAAGCAAGAAGTATGCCCACAAACCCAAAACTACAAACTCGATTCTGAGAAGTTCTTCATACAATTCATATGGATTTATGTGGACCCATGAGAGTGCAGAATATGTTTGGGAAGAAATATGTGTTAGTTGTGTTTGATGATTACTCTCGATTCACACTGGTTAAGTTCTTAAGGACAAAGGATGAGACTCCAGATATCATCATCAAACTTATCAAACAGCTGCAGTTCGACTTAACAAAACTGTCAGAATCATCCGAACAGACAATGGGCCGAGTTTGTTAATAAACAACTTAGTGAGTTTTATGAAAGTTTTGGAATCAGTCATCAAAGAAGCCTTCCACGAACTCCTCAAGAGAACGCTGTAGTTGAAAGAAGAAATCGAACTCTTGTGGAAGCCGCAAGAACAATGTTGATTTACTCAAAGGTTCCAATGTTTCTCTGGGCTAAAGCCATTGCCACTGCATGCTACACTCAAAATCGATCCCTAATTCACACTGCTCATGGAAAAACTCCATATGAACTTGTCCACAATAGAAAACCTAATCTCTCATTCCTTCGTGTGTTTGGTGCATTGTGTTATCCAACTAATGAGGGCCAAGATTTAGGAAAACTTAAAGCTAAAGCAGACATTGGAGTTTTTGTAGGATATGCACCAAATAGAAAAGGATACCGAATCTACAACAAAAGAACCCGAAGCATAATGGAAACAATTCACGTTATGTTTGATGAGCTGACCGGTCCAATGGCTCCAAGGACAAACCACACGGACCGCATCTCAACTTTCATCAAGTAGTCCTATCAGTTCTACTCTCGTTTCAAATCCTCACCAAGAACTCCATTATGTACCTCCATCTAAATATGATTTAAAGAAATTGTTTGATCCAATGTTTGATGAACACTATGAGCCAAATGCTAATGAAATGTCAATTCCATCATCAGAGGATGCTCTATCCCTGTCAATGAAGTCAACCCTTCGTTTCAATATCATTAAGCCAAGAAGCTGCTGATCACTCTGTCTCATCAACAAATCATTAATCGTCGAGTGTACATCATGGAATTGTTTTGGTACCCATGATGAATTTAATCCCTTTGCTACTCCCGAAGATGCTCCATTTGAAAACATATTTGCTCTTGAATCATCATCAGAACCATCTTCATCAGGAGACATCGACTCTGCTACGTCAGTTCCTCAACAACAACCACATGAACACCTTAGAAAATGGACACATGATCATCCATTGGACAACATCATTGGAAACCCCTCTCGTCCAGTATCCACACGTAAACAACTTGCAACCGATGCCTTATGGTGCTTCTTCAACTCCGTACTCTCTAAGGTCGAACCAAAAGATGTGAAAACTGCCATGAATGAAAATAGTTGGTTCAATGCCATGTAAGAAGAAATTCATGAGTTTGATCGACTAGATGTATGAGAATTAGTACCTGCTCCAGATTGTGCTATGATCATTGCTCTAAAGTGGATCTTCAAAGTGAAACTTGATGAGCATGGTGATGTTTTAAAGAATAAGGCTCGATTAGTTTCAAAAGGATACCGTCAAGAGGAGGGTATTGAATTTGAAGAATCATTTGCTCCTGTTGCTCGGATCGAGGAAATCAAAATATTTTTGGCTAATGTTGCAAGTAAAAACATGGAAGTCTATCAGATGGATGTAAAGACGGCTTTTCTTAACGGAGATCTTAAAGAAGTCATTTACGTCAGCCAACCTGAAGGCTTTGTGAATCCAGAGCATCCTACTCACGTCTATCATTTGAAGAAAGCTCTTTACGGTTTGAAGCAAGCTCCAAGGGCATGGTATGATACGCTATCAAAGTTTCTTCTATCCACTGGATTCAGCAAAGGAGCAGTTGATCCAACATTGTTCACCAGAAAGTCAGGCAAACATTTAATTCACATTCAAATATATGTTGATGATATTATTTTTGCCTCGACCAACCCCAATGAATGTGATCGTTTTCAAATGAAATGGGTTCCAAATTTCAAATGTCAATGATGGGACAAATGTCATTTTCTTGGGATTACAAATTTCACAAAGTCCCGGAGGCATTTTTATAAATCAATCTAAATTTGCAAATGAGATTTTAAAGAAATTTGGATTTGATTCTAGTGACCTGTTGACACTCCCATGATAGAACGTACTAAACTGGATGAGGACCACTCGGGGATCATGGTAGACCAAACGAAATATCGTAGTATGATCGGATCCCGATTTACCTCACGCCTAGTGACCGAGACATTCTGTTCGCTGTTTGCATGTGTGCTAGATATAAGGCTAAGCCTACCAAAAAGCACCTTGAAGCGGTTAAACGGGTCTTTCGGTATCTCCAAGGAACCATCAATATGGGACTTTGGTACCCGAAGGACACCGGTATGTCACTAACCCTATGCAGGATGCGCGATCATGTAGGATGTCAAGATACACGTCGAAACGCGTCCGGAGGTGCTCAGTTTTTGGGTGATAAGCTTGTGAGCTGGTCTTCAAAGAAGCAAATGAGTACTTCTATTTCCTCTACAGAGCTGAATACATAGCCATGTCATCTTGTTGTGCTCAAATCCTATGGATGAGATCCCAATTATCGACTATGGCTCAATTCAACAAAATCCATCTGTATTGTGATAATAAAAGTGCTATTGCTCTCTCATGCAACAACGTTCAACACTCAAGAGCAAAACACAACGACATTCGACATCATTTCATCAGGGAACAAGTAGAAAACGGTGTGGTGGAACTTTACTTTGTGAGGACTGAATACCAGTTAGGAGACATCTTCACCAAAGCTCTTCCTAGAGAACGTTTTGAGTTTATCCTCCTACGAATTGGTCTAAAGAGTCTTCAACCGGAAACACTTAAATGTCTTCAAGAGAAAGAAGAGGAGTAAAGGTCTTTCTTCATCCATATCTTTGTATATATTTATTCAAAAACAAAAAAACAAAATTATAAAACCAACAAAAAGCAAAGAGAAAAATATAAAACTTTCAAAAACCCATAAAAATTAGAAAATCTTGAAAAATTCCAAAAATATTGTTATTTTGTCATGTTTTTTCTTATTCGATATCATCTACGGATTTTTGTGTTGACATTCAAAGAATGTCACGGGTCTTTAGATGTTCTTCGAATGTACATAGTTTTGTTTAAAAAAAATCAAAAAATATTTTTGGGAGAAAGTGAAACTATGGTTTATTGTCATTTCAGGCAATAACCTGATTTTCAAAGAAAGAACAGAGCCATGCTTTATCTTGCTTTTCAAATCTCATGCTCTGATTCTATAAAACAATTACTTACCATCTAATGAAAACTAATTTCTTTGTTAAGTAACTCAAACTCTATTTTTCAAAATCATCTGGACTTAACGTTTGTCAAAATATCTATCTCTCAATCAACAACTTATGTCATTGATTGAGGGGGAGAATGATTTCAATTAAATCAAAAGGTTGTTCGACATGCAATTGTTTTCAAAAAGATATTCATACATGTTTAATCAATGGAGTGTAAAGTTTCAAAATCCGATCCTTATCAGTTAAAATGTTTTCATAATCAAGTCACATTTCTCCTCAAAAGCTTTCAAAATCAATTTAAATCTACAGAGATCACAAATCTCAAATGATTTGAAAATTGTGATCGGGGGAGAATTTGTGATTTAAATTGAATTTAAACTGATAATTTGATAAATGGCTTCATAAGTGTTTAGCAAGCTTTCCTCCCCTCATGTGACAAACGATTTCAAATTTTCCATGCACATGGTGAGGGGGAGCATCTATTTTAAACCACAAAGAATTGAAACGTGATTGATTTGTATCTAAGTGCAGATTCCTTCTAATATGTGCAAAACTCTTTCAAACCTCGAGGCACATATTGAGGGGGAGCAAATTTATGAAAACCTCATCCTTCCTTAATATGCTTTATCTACTTGATTTGATCCGGGAAGTGATGTTGACATCTTCAGAAAATGGTAATCAAAGTAGTTAATTCTTCCTCTTGCCTCCGTGTGCCAAAATGATTTCAAATACATAAGGCACATGTTGAGGGGGAGCTCTTTTTCTAAAAATATCAAAACAATTCAGGTACAAAATGCTTTGATAATATATCACAAGTATCTGGATTGATTTTCAAATGGTTTTCGATTGGTTCCAATGACAGATGCACAATACCAAATAGACCGACCAAATTTACTTTATGTATGATGATATAAGGATGATAAGGTTAGGTATTTGTTCCCATGATCCGCCAGAACCGGAGGGATCTACCCAGGGACAATCCAATAGATAGTGTAAAAGTCCTTAGGTTTAATGAAAAAAGGAGAAAAGTGAGATATGGGAAGAGTGCGGATTGAGACTGAGCTAGTACTGGAATAAACCCAACAAGGTTCTAGTTATGAAGTCTTGGTAAGCACTGAAGGGGTTGAAGAATAAAAAAGAAATGAAATGAGAAAAAGGGTAAAAAGAATTAGCCCTCCATTAATTCAACCTTAGGGCAGAAACCGGGTTCAATTCATATACTACTGGTAGTTACCAAAGTAACATCGGTATTGAAGACAAGACGTCATGGACCCAGTGACGCACTGCACTACAACTTCATGGGGAACCGACATTATCTATCGACTTTCTCTTAGAGTTTGTTGATATTGAAGAAGGAGACCCTATCCCTAGTCTCCGGCATAGGAAACCAAATGTGCACTATTGAGTCTAAAGCCACGAGATCATCAAATAAATCTCTTTAGGACACTGTCATTGAAGACTCTCTATTTCACACAATTTGGAAAGAGAGATTTTATCTTATGAGTCCTACGCATTATCCTAAGTGATATTGCCAGAACATCTGAGTGATATTCAAACATATTCACAATGAAGATGGAAAACCTTCTGGAGCCAACATCAAACAAGCTCCTGGTGGGTGGCATGTGAGATCTATCCAATAGATCAACCATGTGACAACTGAACAGAAACTATGGAGAGATTCATAATTATGAATCAATCGGTTCGGTTATGGATTGACGGATGCCTTTGAAAAACCAGTCGTTATGCTTAAAAACTCTTTTCTCTAGCACATTCGATGTGTACTCATATTTTCAAAATAAAAGGTGTTTATGATTGATAATTGATTTTCATTAAAACCTTCGTTGTATTGCAAAAACAATTTCTATTGAGCGATACACGATTGTTTTTCAAATCTCTTTTCATCAATCGTGAATCTCAATTGGTTACTCACTCCGTGTTGTCTTCTTTGAGACGTTCGGTTTAAGAACAAAGCTAGAGCGTGCGAAACCTGTCAAGGAAATTCTTGAATTATACCGATCACAGGCGGTACTTATCTTGATCAACGAGGAACTGTGGGACGTGTACCTCAATTCAACGAAAGTGATCAAAGACACTTTCGTGCGCTTTATTGCTAACTGTTGTATGCGAATGCGCCCGACGTTTGCAACTACCATCGAATGAAGCGGTCAATCAATAGCCGCATGCTCACACAACACATTCATTTCTAAAGAAATCATGATTAAGTGCATCAATGACTCGATATTTTCACTCCATACTTACGCTTCGCTGCTTGCCAATATCATGAATCAACGAAAGCTTCGCTACTCGATAAGAAGAAATCAAGATCCAGAATGTGAGCATGTCGGTCCAAAAGTCACAACATCACATAATACCAACACCACAAAGGATGAGTCGATTTATGATAGTCGATGATCTCAAAGGCGGCTCAAAACTCATTATCGTGGATCGATAAAGACCTCCACTTGGATTAACCAAACATGCAATAATGAAGAATCAATGACTACGAGCTTCAGAGCAAAGAACTTTAACAAGAATCCAAGAACAATTTTAATGTAATATCTGTTTGTATTCAATGTATTTTTTAGGCGACCTCCCTTAGGGGGAGATTGTTAGGATTTAGAAAATCCATTCATTAAAGTGTTGGTCACCTGAAGTATATGTAATCGTTAGAAAGCTCGTAGTCGTAGATTATTTAATGTTAAGTAGTATTTAGTTTTGTAACACCATGGAGGACGGACGGATCTTTACCCACTGTATGCCTGATCCACGCCGTAGGTGGCGATTTATGTAAGGACTATAAATACTCTCTACCTCCCAAGGTAGAGGGTTGGAGCTCATAATAATACTTTCATTTTCTCTCACTAAGTTCCCAAACCTCTAAATCTTTCTCTCTCTAAAACCTCTTGTATACGCCTCTTTGATCATTGGTTTAGTGTGTTTGTGAAATCCTATATGTTACAAACTACACTTTTTCTCACACTTTATGTAAAGTGTGTGTATAAATTAGACTTATTCTCACACTTTTTTAAAAGTGTAGGCATAACTAGACTTTTGCTTACATTTTATGTAAAATGTGTGTATAAATTAGGGCTGAGCACCGAAGGTTCAAAACCGAACCGGACCGACGAAACCGACCGACAAAAAGCGAACGGACGGCCCGTCGGTTGGTTTTTCGATTCAGTCCCCATACATGCTTTCGGTTCGGTCGGTTGGTTCGCCCAAACCAAACCAAAACATGCCAAAATATACCTAGATCGACAAAAACGAACCAGGCAGAACCGACAACATTGGTTCGGTTTCGTTCGGCGTTTTACGGTTCGGTCCTTGGTTTTGTCGGTTCGGTCGGTTTTGACCGACGCTTATACGACCACTGGTATAAATTAGACTTTTGCTCAAACTTTTCTAAAAGTGTAGGCATAACTAGACTTTTGCTTACATTTTATGTAAAGTGTGGGTAAAACTTAAACTTTTGCTTACACTTTTTGAAAAGAGTGGGTGAAACTAAACTTTTGCTTACATTCTTTTTTAAAGTGTAAGTAAACATGTACTTTCACTTACACTTTTTTTTGTGTGTCATTAAAAATGGTGTCACTAAAAGTCTTTTTTTTGTAGTGTACCTGTCATACTAGAATTAGCACTTGCAGATGGTTTTTCATTGATTAAACTTGAAAGCTTCATCATATGCTCATTTGTAAAGGTGGTACCAAAACCAAATAGGGTAGAAGTAACCTTGGTTACCTCTGCACTACCATTGAAATTTTTACTCACACCAAATTGTTTAGACAAATTTGGGTTCCTTTAAAAACAGCGGGATAACCAACCAATTCATAACACCTTTCAACAGTATGACCAATCAGATTACAATTCTTACAAACCAGATTAGGATTGCGACCTCTATTATTATTGTTTCTTGTTTTAAAATCGTTATTAGTCTCGACAACAAATGCAGCATGTTGGACTTTAGAGAACAAATGACCAGGTTTAAGACATCTATGAGATTCTTCCCTAAACACAATAGCAAAATCATCATTTACATAAGGTAAATGGTCTCTAGGTAACAAGTATCTCGTAATAGGCTAATAAACATCATTTAATCCCATAAAAAATTGCATCAGTCTAATTTATTGATTATGTTTCAAAATACCATCCTTAGCTGCAAATGGACAAGCAGGAAGCAAAATAAGAACATTAAATTCCCTCAACAAATAATTAAGCTTATGACAATAATCAAGAACAGGTAAATCACGTTGCCTAAGCACAATATCTTATGCATGAGATTAAAAATAGCATAACCCACACAAATTCGACTATGGCAAGAAACGGCGGCTCATCGGGTTCAATCCGTGACGGGAAGAGTCACTCTAAGGAGGATTCTGTGCATAAGGTATCGCATGATTTGTACGTTACAAATTTCCCGTAAGGTTTTACGTCAAAGCAACTATGGGATACATGTTAGCAATATGGGCATGTGGTTGATGTTTTCATCCCTTATCGGGAGTCTAAGGCTGGTAAAAGGTTCGGTTTTGTGAGATTTATTAAGGTAGGTCGACTGGAGAGCTTGATCGCAAATTCGAACACCATTTGGGTGGGTCGATTCAGGTTGTGTTTTAACTTATCTAGGTTTCAACGGGAATCAAAACCTTCGGTGGTTGTTAACAAAGCGGAGCCCCATCCATGCCGCCTTATCATCTCAGGTCTTCTATGTCTTATGTGGCTACGGTAAATGGGGATAAGGAGGATAAACCGACTATGGTGATTGGGCATGATTGTCTTATTGACAAAGATATGGAGCTAACTCTAATAGTAAAGGTAAAAGATTTTGATTCCCTTCCAAACTTGCGATTGATTTGTAATAAGGAGGGTTTCCAAGATATGTTGGTTAGGTACATGGGAGATTTTTGGGTTTCGTTGGAATTCAATGATTCCCATGCACGTAACAAGTTTAAGGAGCATACATGGGTGAATTCATGGTTTTCTGAGGTACGTCATTGGTATAAGGAGTTTGTGGTGGATGAGAGAGTTTCATGGGTGGATGTTGAAGGCATTCCATCAATTGCTTGGACACCGAAAACTTTCAATAAAATTGCACAAAGGTGGGGAGAGCTGTTGTTTGTGGAGGATCCAAATGACAACAATCTTTGGAATAAGAGACTGTGCATCAAAACGAAGGTGAAAGATCTCATATTTGAATCTTTTAAAATTGTTGTACAGGGTCATGTTTCTATGGTGCGGGCGCGCGAGATTACGGGATGGAGTCCTGATTTTATTGATGACGATTCGGATTCAGAATCGAGTAAGGAGGGAAGTGATTCTTCACTTCCATCAGATGACGAGATTTTGGCAGATAGGAAAGAACAAATGGAGGATGAACATGTTAATGAAAGGGTGGAACAAGGTGATAAGAACGTGTAGTCTCTACCCAAGTCAGACGATCCGTTTGGGTTGTACGACATCATTAATAAAAACACAAGAGGGTAATGTAGAACGGGTGTCTGAAGATCCTTTGTACCCTCCTGGCTTTACACCTATTGTACACTCGGATGAGTTTAGTAATCAAGAGTCGGTTGCTATGTACCAACAGACTGAAATGAAGCAGGCAACTTCTTCTTTGGAGGATTTTGGTTCTATCGGGGAAAAATCAAAGGAGATTCCATCGAGTACGAGGAAAGTCAAGGCATCCAGCAAAGAAGGTAATAGTGATAGCACCTCACATGTATCATGCACAATTGATAGGGTTAAAAAACCTTGCATCGATTCTTCCTTACTTGTGAAATTACATGATTTTGTTGAGGTAGGACAAGTTATGGGGTTCAATATGGAGGGTTTTTTGAGGAACATAGAAGATGTAACATATTGGATTTCATAAACACATCATAACATATAAAATATAGGCGTATGGTTTAGAGTTTTAGAGAGAGAAAGTGGAAGATGGGAGCCTTTCTAGAGAGAGAAAGTAAACAAAAGAAAGAAGGTTAGATTAAGTGAAAGGTCCAACCCTCTACATTGGGAGGTAGAGGGTATTTATAGTTTTACATAATAACGCCCTCCTGACGTGGATCGAGCATACAGTGGGTAAAGACCCGTCCTTCCTCCACGGTGTTACACTAAACTAAACTAATAACTAAATAACTAACTAAATAACTTAAATAACGACACGTCTACGAGCTAACATATGCTAGACTATTATTGGGGTGACCGACACTTTAACATGGAATTTCCAATTCCTAACAATCTCCCCCTAAGGGAGGTCACCCCATGAAATACATTTTGCATCCTAGCATTCTTTCTATGTCTTTAGTTCTTGAGCTCGTAAACTTCAATTCTTCAAGTTCCGCAATCTTTGTGCATTAGTAGTGATTCTTTAAAGTCCGCATAGTTTTGTACATTGAGTGGAGGTCTTTAACTGATCCACATCTTTGATGATCTTCAAGCTTTATTTGAGATCATCAGCCACAGTAAATCTCTGGATCACCCTTTATTGTGTTGCCATCATGTGTTGTTGTGACTTTCGGACCGACATGCTCACATTTTGGATCATGATATCTTCTCATCAGAGTTGCGGAAGCTTTAGTTGATTCATGATATTTGCAGCAGCGTAGCAGAAGCATGAAGTGAAAATATCAGAGTCGTTGATGCACTTATCATGATTTCTTTAGAAATGAATGTGTTGTGTGAGCATGCAGCTATGGATTGACCTCTCCATTCTGATCATTGCAAATGTCGGGTACGCATACAACGATTTAGCAATAAAGCACATGAAAGTGTCTTTGATCACTTTCGTTGAATTGAGGTACCGCCCACGGTTTCAGCTTGCTCGTATAATTCGAAGAATCTCCTTGACGTTATAATTCGAAGAATCTCCTTGACAGGAGTTTCAAAGGCTGCCAAATGTCGGTATACACGCATACAAGTGCTGTGATCGGGTATAATTCGAAGAATGTCGGTGTACTTGCATACAAGTATCTTCCTGTGATCGGTATAATTCGAAGAATCTCTTGACATGGTTTCAAGCGAGCTCTAGTTGTTCTCAAACCGAACGTCTCAAAGAAGACAACACGAGGTGAGTGAACCAATTTGAGATTCACGATTGATGAAAAGAGATTTGAAAAACAATGTCTTTGCTCAATAAAATGTTTTGTAATACAAAAGGTTTTAGTAAAAATCAGTTATCAATCATAAACACCTTTTATTTTTGAAATATTAATACACAGTCGATGTGCTAGAGAAAAGAATTTTTAGCACAACGACCGGTTTTTCAAAGGTATCCGTCAATCAATAACCTGAACCAGGATGGATTCATGATTTTGAATCGCCCCATTGTTTCTATTCAGTTGTCACATGGTTGATCTATTGGATAGATCTCACATGCCACCTACCAAGAGCTTGTTTGATGTTGGCTCTAGAAGGCTTTCCATCTTCATTGTGAATATGTTTGCATATCACTCGATGTTCGGCTATACCACAAGGATAATGCGTAGGACTCTTAATAAATATACTTACTTTCCACATTGTGTGAAACAGCAAGTCTCCATTAATTTTGTGTCCTAATGAGATATTGTGGAAGATCTCTTGGCTCTAGACTCAATTGTGCACATTTGGTTTCCTATGCCGGAGACTAGGGCGAGGGTCTCCTTCTTCAATATCAACAATCTCTAAGAGAAAGTCGATAGATTATGTAGGTTCCCCGTGAGAATGAAACAAGCCCTTTTAAGAGGAACTTGAGTAGTTTGGGAAGTTAGGTGCAGTGCGTCCTTTGGGTCCATGACGTCTTGTCTTCAATACCAGTGTTACCTTAGTAGACACCAGTATCATATGTATTGAACCCGGTTTATGCCCTAAGGTTGAATTAATGGAGGGCTATTTCTTTTTACCCTTTTTCACATTCATTTCTTTTTCATTCTTCAACCCCTTCAGTGCTTACCGAGACTTCATAACTAGAACCTTGTTGGGTTTATTCCAGTTCTAGCTCTATCTCAGTCGGCACTCTTCCCATATCTCACTTTTCTCCTTTTTCATCATACCTAAGGACTCTACACTATCTAGTGGATTGTCCCCGGTAGATACCTCCGGTTCTGGCGGGATCGTGGGAACGAATACCTAACCTAACCATCCTTATAACTCCATGCATAAAGTAAAATGGTCGGTCTTTTGGTACAGTTCATTCTTCCCAGAAACCAATTGAAAAATCATTTGGAAAAATCAATCAAGGTACTTGTGATACGATGTCAAAGCATTTTATACCTTAATTGTTTTGATCATTTAGAAATGCTCCCCCTCAACATGTGCATATGATTTGTAAATTGTTTAGCACATGGAGGCAAGAGTTCTTTGAAATAATTTCTCGATCATAATTTCTAAAGAAAAAGCCATTTGATTTTTTTGGTAAATTCTCCCCCTCAGTATGTGCATAGGATATTTGAAATCATTTTATCACATAGAGGAAAGAGTTCTTTTGAAGTACATCCATGATCACAAAAGCCATTAAGAAACCATTAGAAAATCAATCAAGGTACTTTGTGTTGAAACATAGAAATCTTTGTACCTTGAAAAATTATTTTCTTTTTGAAATGCTCCCCCTCAATATGTGCTTCGAGATTCGAAAGCGTTTAGCACATATGGGAGAGCAGCCTGTACTTTTGAATCAAATCGATCATCATTTATCAAGTTTCATTATTAAATCACAAATTCTCCCCCGATCAAAAATATCAAACCCTATGAGATTTTGGATCTCAAGTGATTTAATCAGGTTTAGAAAACATGGGAGAAAATGTGGCCTTGTTTAAATACTCTTCTGGTTTTGGTTAAATGCTCCTCCACAATCATGTGCATTATATATTTCAAAATCATTTGGCACATGAAGGAAGGAGTGTTTTTGAAATAATCACCCTTTAAAACCAATTTGAGATTTAAAACAAGATCTCTCCCCCGATCAAAATATTTCAAACCAATTGAGATTTTGGATCCCGATTGATTTAACTCATTTGGAAAATTTTGGGGAAAGACGCGGCTTGATTTAATTTTTGAAATTGACTGATGAGGACCAAATATAGACATTAAAGATTGTTAGTGTCAGGTATGATAGTTTTTAAGAGATCTTTAAGTAAAATAAAACAATTTCACAATCAAACAAGAACAGAATAAATTTCTTTTTGAAAGATCTTTGAGTTTTAAAGACAATCATACCATGACATAACATTAAATCTTTAGATCACCACTTTAATTCGTACAAGCCGGACTTGATAGATGAAATATCGTTTGAAAATATTTTATTTTAAATCACTCTCCCCCTCAATCGATGACCGTAGTCGATGATTGAGTGACTTAAGTTTTGATAAAATGAAGTCCGTTGATTTCCAAAATTAAGTCCAATTTATTTTCAAAACCAATATTTTTCCATTTTCAAACAAGATTATTCGAATGTTTTAAAATGTTATCATCCACTACTTGTCCTGCACAAAGATACGCTAGGTGGTAGAAGTCGCTTAGGTGTTGCCGTTTGTAGGTCGGAAGAGAACCATCTTTAGAAGCAGAGAGACCTCTTACGTTGCATGATTTTATGCCAACTCTCCATAGAGGTGAAATTAAGCTCCGTTTCTTCATTTGATATGAAGAAACCCATCTCTGTGATGCAGTGAGACCTCTTACATTGCATTTTTTCATGCCAACTCTCCATAGAGGTCAAATTAAGCTCCATTTCTTCATTTGTCAACCCAAGATATAGTTACCCTTTCCTTTAGGCATCCAATCATCTTCAATTGTGGGATCCGGATCGGGAACATTTTTATATACCAATATACATGCATATGTTAGTGAACACACATACAGATATATGGTGGTCGACATCACCCAAACAACAATCGACTAATAAAAGTCAATCCAACATATCAATCAGATCATATAAAGCATGGGAATAATGTATTTATCAAACTCTAATCATCTAATCCTAACAATCATATCCTAGGCACCTAGTCCTTCAACATAGGTTAACATGTTTTTCATTTAAGCATTTAGGATAATTAGATAACCTCGTTAGATGATATAGATTTAAAAACATTATCCCCCTCAATCAATGACTTATTTTCTGAAAAGTTTAAAAGCGCTGAAGTCATTGATTGAGTTTTCAATTATACTAAAACTCAAACCTGATTGATTTACAAGCAACTCATTTACCACCATTTTGAAATACAACAAATATTTTTCTGGAGAATTTTAGACGGAAACACATTTGTGTGAACAGCATGATCCTTCGACATACTTTCCTCAATATGTTTTAGGATAAGTGCACAAAATTTTTGAAAATTGGTTTAGCGCAACACTTTCCTTCCTTGAAGAACGGGTTGCTATCTGAAATAATAGCAAACCATGGTTTAAGTACGGGTTACTGATCGCGATGTACAAGCCATATTTTGAAAGCTGCGTTACAAATAAATAACCGTAAGCCATGTTTTTAGACATGTTTTGGAAAGAGAATATTTACACCTCCTGCTCGAACTTCATCTATGGTCCGTGCCATTATTGAATGACATTTCTAAGACTGCAGATGTTATCGATACCAGAAGACATGTCTTGAGAAAAAAATTATTTTTGTTATTTTCTGATTTTTCAAATTTTTATGGATTTTTGTTGGTTTTATATTTTTCTATTTTCTTTTTCTTGGTTTTATATTTTTGTATTTTGTTTTTGATAAATATTTACAAAGATAGAGTAAATGATATAGTATAAGAAGATGATGATACAAGTACCGAGATAAGGATATCGAGCAGCACGTCGTAGAAGATAGAATTCGTCATCTCTTAAACTTCCACCACCAAAGCTTCGGAGGCTCAAGAATAGAAAGACAGAACATGAGCCTTTGAGAAAGAGAGACTTTGGCACTTCCCCCAAACCCGAAAATCCATTAGATGAGCAGATTCGAAGCACTATTTCAAGCTTGCCTTAGCCAAGTGCACAGAGAAGCACACCATTATCATAAATCCCGCTACTCCTTTTAAGAACGATAGTCGAGATTCTTCGTTCGGGGTTATATCACCAACAAGAACAACATCGTTCTCATATTTCATTATCATAGAAGTCAGAAGCAAACCATTCCAAAAGGTGTCAAGAGAACAATTCCATCAAGTAGTTGAATTGATGCAGTCAGCCTCTTGGCAAAAGCTCAGGAACCCAAATACACATATACCCAAAGAGAGAGAAACTTATAACATCGAAGTAGCAGATTAAGTCCGATATCCAAAGAATAACCCCAAAGTATACTTTTCTCTCCCCTGAAGAAAGTGTATGAAGCTCAAGAACCCAAAGTACTCAAATGCCCAAAGAAAGAATAACCGATAACATCACTGAAGCGGTGAATCACCGATTATCTCGGATGACAATCTCTCGGATATCAACTCCGAATAAGTGATTATATCTCTCAATCACCGATTAAGCACTCAAGTGAAACAAATGAGCATCCCCAATGTACACAATTTTCTTCCCACGATGATTAAGATAACATCGAAATCATCACACATTTATGTACTTAAACTAACTCTTCCATCTCTTCCCCCACATAGTTGGAATAAGAACACTAAACGCAACATGAGTTAAACCTTGAGTTTCTCACCGGTAATGACATTCGTCTTCCCGGGATATCTTCAATCACTTAGAAGTTTACTCGCGTTTAGATGCATGTCTCCTTCCCCCTTGCTGGTTTTGATGTATCAGAATCAGCAACATATTATAAGCCCATGTACTAGAACTCTTTTGAGAAGAACATCATAAGCTCGATGTACAGGAAAATCAACTTGTCGAAGAATATGAGCAAGTCTAATTGGGGATTAAATTTGGCTTTTCAATCTCCCCCATTAGTGCTCTCCCAAACCGACGAAGATTTTCAAGTGTTCTTTCACCGGATTAAGAAGAAATCTTTAGATCATCAAATGCAATTCGTCTTTAGTCTTCTAACATGTAGCATAAAATGTAGAACAGACTGTAGACTCGACCTTATTCAAGATTGTCCGAATGGGGAAATAGACAGTTAACATCTTCAACTCACCAAATGCATTCCAATTAACTTACAAATAACAAATCTCCTTAACTAAGATCCCTCCCAATCAAACAAGAATGTGAAAGATGTTCATCAAAGAAATCACCAAAGAACTAGAAGCACTTTGTCATTAATCTCATTAGCCCGTGTGAAGATGTCAACCAATGGCTCTTAGAAGAAACTCCATGTAAAGATGACCCGATAAGAAGAAGCTCGGTTCTTACATGAGTTAGGAGCCGTATGACCATATATTCTTAGATGTCAATCAACCGCGTAATTATCACATTCTTCTCACCCTCAAGAATTGCATACGAAGATGCCATTCTTGATTAAACACGTGAATATCTTTAAAATGTAGTCTCTTCACACTTCTCCCCCGCAAAAATTGCATATGATGTCGCCATCTCCATTATAATCGAGCAAGTGGAATAAGAGAACAATTATAGGTAGTCCGGTTCACTTGATAACCGAAAGCGATTGGAAAAGCATGAAGCATGTTGATGAGAATGGTCACAAATGAGAAGATTTCTCTTCTTGGAAGATAAAGCGACCGAACGTATTAACTTTTCTTTCTTTAGAGAACGAGGCTTGAATCTGTGTTCAAACATCATTATGATGAAGTACGAGGCCTGAACTGATGTGAACAGACGTCATTGCCGATTTGAATATCAAGGTTGAGTTACTTGGGCCCGTGAGTTATGAGATATCAATCCATTTGTTATCCATACTTTAAGCCACCCATGTATTGAAGGATCGGCATCTCAGAATCAGTAAGGACTACCCGCACTAACATTACAAGCTTGATTGCATATATATTGGTTAGTGACATTAGTATCCAAACCCTTTGGGGTTTCACGGTCCACCTTGATAGTGCAATCGGTAAACGACTTTCCGTAGGAATCCATTTAAGTCCAAAGATCCTTAAACATTCTACCGACGATATCCAATTATGGCAAGGTTTAGGATTGTTAAGCTTCATGCAATGGAAGACTTATCGATATTCCTAGACTCCAAAGATTTAGCAGTTGGTATCCATCTAGGTGAAGTATTAGGTTTGCTTTTATGCACCGAAGACGACTTACTGAAAGTCCTAGACTTACAGCTTTGCCCTTAGCACTGCTTATAGTCTTAGTGGATTGTATCTTAGCATGAGCATTAACTTTATTCAAGGATTTTGAAAGACAATTATCATGATTAGCTTTAAAGACACATTTAAGACAATTCGAGCAAATAGGTTGATTAGATTTAGATAAAGATCTAGAGTTCTTAGAGTGACTGCACGGAATTATTTTAATCGAAACACAACTACTCTTAGATGCAAACCAATCCCTAGACTTTTGAGAGTGTCCTAGGTAATGATTTACTAATACTAGCAGTGCCTTGAAACCTCGTAGAATTCATCACCCTAGGTCTTGAACCTAAAATTCCGTCTTTTTGAATATGTGCCTTTTTCCTAGCTTCTTCTAGATAATAGCTCTTCCACAAGTCATTCATATCATATGAAATTGAATTTTAATGCTTGGTTTTGACACATTTTTCAACCAATCCTAGAGGTGCCGGGAGTAGAAGTAGCTTGTTGAGGTTTAGAGGAACTAGAAGCATAAATTTAGGCAACTCAGTGAAGGGACTAGTTTTGACAAAACTTGTTTCTCATCAACTTGGAAGGCAAACCGTGTTTTTGAAAATTTTGGTCTTTCGATATAAACGCTAGAGGTCGCCTAACAACGGACCGGTTTCTATTGGGATGAGAAACTGGTTTCTCCAAGGTTGATGGTTTTGAAAACTTAGTGTTCACACTTTTCCCTACGCTTCCTAAGCTCATTTTTAAGGCAAAATACGAAAATCTTTTCCTGAAGTTGAGCTTTGAGATCATCAATTTTTGCTATCAAAGAGTTTGTTTATTCCATTGATGTAGTTCTAGCTTCTTTGACAGAGTCACTTAGTTCTATGTTATGCTTTCTCAAAGACTCATTTTCCTTTAGTAATTTGGCCACACAAACCACTAATTCATCATTTCTCATTTGAATATCATCAATAGCATTAACATCATAATTACTTGTAACCAAATTACTTTTCACATGCATACCAAAAATATGTTTCTTCAAATTGTTGATGGTTGAGTCTTTGTCTTGAAGCTGAGCTTTCAAAGTGTTCATTTCAAAAAGTTCACGGAATTCAGGAAGTTCTGGATTTTTACATGGTTTTTTAATTTGGAAACTTTCTTCTTTACTTTGTATCACAATTTCAAGTGAAATGCAATGTTTTTCAAGATTTGAGAATTTGTTTGAAAGTTCATCAAAAGCCTTTTTATCAACCATATTGTTTGTTTTGAAATACTTAATCTCGGACTCAAACGCCATCGACATTTATCGGAGACATGTTTAGCATCATGATCGCTTTGTTTAAGTGCTTTAGAAGATGCACTATATTGAACAAGAAGGGTACCTCATTACTTGACACCTGCTCAATTTCTGGTCTGATATCTGCATCCACATCATGTGTAACAAGAGTCACTGAACTACCGGTTGTGTCGCTTATCCGTCATCGGAGCCTCTATATTCCGTTGTCAACCGGTCAGGTCGCTTTGCTGTCTCAACACTACAATCTCTTGATTGTACCTCACATTCATTCACCTTCTGATTGCCACATCCACGTTTTGTGTGACGGAGTTACCGAGCATTTGGTTACATCATTCTTTGTTGTCTCGACATTTCGATTTAGCAACACCGATCTTTCAACCGATGCATTACTCGATTCATCACAACTATCTCTTAACTACACCCAACAAATCATCCACGTGTTCATCATTGTGTAACTTCCTCAATATACTTCTCCACATTATCCATGAGTTGATTAATGTCTATCTCAACACATTAGCTTCCATCCCGTGTGATTCTTAGCACGCCAGTCACCGATAATCAAAATCAAGTGTATTCCCTTTTGATGAATGACCTGTTGTTTGTTGATCACATGAAGTGCGCTTTAGAACTGATTCTTGAACCTTTTCCTATTAAGTTGTTGTTCTAAAGTTCCAAGTTCAAGAACAATGTGCCGCGAATTCGATGATAATTTGACGGAAGAGTGTAATACATGATCGCATTCCCATTGTGTATTTGTGATCAATTCTAAGTAACATGAGGTGTGAATGAAGTTGTCGATAAGGTTCAATGCAACTTTCCTTACCCATTGCAAGAGCATTTTGTAACCTTGACTGGTGCATTTCTCTTTAGACCTCAACACGAAGATCTCACATCCTCATTGATTGATTCAATCATCTTTAACCGTGTAGCATACATTATCATTGATGTCCACAAGGTCATACAATTTAAGTACTTCCAAATCAATCGGGTCAAGAGAGAAGACATGATGTTGTAATATACACAGGATTTTACAAGTCTATGATTTAAACCGAGAAATAGATTCTTTCGGGGGATTTTACAAAATCAAGAAGAAACCGTGATATAGTGACCAATAGAACGTGTTAAGATAATCGATGGAACGACACAATGATAGAAAATTGTGTGTTAGGTCTTATGATTGTTTGTAGGATTAGCAGAGATGTTGTTTGGTTGTAATTTGGGTTGGTTGTTGCACGATTTTACGGAGAAATTTAGGTCTAAAAACTTAAAAACCTCAATAACTTCTGTTCGGAGCGGATTTAGGCCTCGAGGGTTGACCCGAAAGAACAGTTCATTTGGCGTGCCATTCTCCTCGTTCTCACGGTCGTTTTGATGGGTAGAACGCTGAAAACGGAGTTACGGTTCAAAAGTTATAGCCGTTTGAAGTTTTGTAGGAAAAAGTCAACAAAACGCACTGATGGAATGGTCAAACCGCTTCTAACTATGAATACAAGTCGCTTAGCACCAAGTCGCTAGGTATAAAAGTTGCTCAATGGACAAGTCGCTAGAAACACAAGTCGCTAGTTACAAGTCTCTAGAAACCTTGAGAACAAGTCGCTAAGTCACCAAGTCGCTAAGTAACAACTCGCTAAAAGGGCAAGTCGCTAAAGAACAACTCGCTACCCAAAACAAAGTCAAGTCGCTAAAATTAGCAAAGACAAGTCGCTACTTTGCCAAGTCGCTAGCCGTAATGGTATAACAACTACTTTGTACTATTTGTCGCCTTGTCTCAATAGACAAGTCGCTAGTGCTCAAGTCGCTACCACCACAACTACAAGTCGCTAATAATTATAGAAGCAAGTCGCTACCAAGAAAACTAATCCGAGACTCAAGTCGCTACCAAGAAAAGTTCAAACACAACACTTTTCAATCCAAAACTAACCTAACGACAAGTGATTCAAGCTTACAAAATCAAAACCCAAGCACTTACAATGATTCTAAACACAAAAGTACAATCAAAATTCAAACTTTAACACAACAAATGATCCAAATGATGCAAAAACACTAAACTTTTTCAAACCCAAAACCATATAAAACCACTAGAAATCCAAGGACATGTAAGAGAGATGATCAAACCATGGCTCTTGATACCATTTGTAACATATTGAATTTCATAAACACATCATAACATATCAAATATAGGCGTATGGTTTAGATTTTTAAAGAGAGAAAGTGGAAGATGGGAGCCTTTCTAGAGAGAGAAAGTAAACAAACGAAAGAAGGTTAGATTGAGTGAAAGGTCCAACCCTCACTGGGAGGTAGAGGGTATTTATAGTTTACATAATACTCCCTCGACGTCAGGATCGTGCATACAAATGGGTAAAGACCGTCCTTCCTCCCACCTGTTACACTAAACTAAACTGATAACTAAATAACGTAAATAACCATAACGCCTCACGAGCAACATATGCTAGACTATTATTGGGGTGTGACACTTTAACATGGAATTTCCAATTCCAACGTAAGAGATCATTGCTTCTCAAGGAGGTAGTGTGGGTTAGAAATGAATCTGATGTCTTTGAATATTCAAGGCTTAGGCCAAAAGGAAAAAAAGTAGTGGGTGAAGAAATTATGTAGGAAGAATAAGATTAACGTGTTGTGTTTACAAGAAACAAAACTTGAAAAAGTAGATGATTTTAATTGTAAGCTATGGGGAAGCTTTCATTTAATTATGTTACTAGCTTATCTTGGGGGGAGATGAGGAATATTATGTGTATGGGAGAGATCGATGTTCACAAAAATTAATGCTACTATTTATGATTACTTTATCTTAGTGGAAGGTGTTTGGAATTCTACTAATACAAAATTACTTTGATTTCGTTTAAGCTCCCCAAGAACTTTCTCAAAGAGGTTACTTTAGGATTACTTGCATCGCGTAATCTCTAGATGGGAAGGAGAAGTGATAGTGATGGGTGATTTCAATGAGGTGAGAATGTCATCAGAGAGACTTGGATCGGTGTTTGATAAACCAGGGGTTGTTGCGCTAATGGGTTTATATCGGGTAATGGGCTTGTTGATGTTCCTTTAGGTGGGTATTCTTTACTTGGTCTAATAGAGCACTTAAAATGAGTAAGTTGGATAGACTCTTAGTGTCCCAAGGTTTGTTGCTTAGGCTTACCTCACTCACGGAAATCATCTTAGATCGTCATTTATCGGACCATCGTCCACCTGATGCACGAGGTTCATTCTGATTATGGTCCAATTCCTTTTCGTCTTTATCATTCTTGGTTTCTTTTGACTGAATTTGAAAGCTTTGTGGTTAATGCGTGGTCGGAGATTGTTGTTGATAACAGTAATGTGATGACTACTCTTAAAAAAAAATTGCAACTGTTGAAACAAAAATTGTGTATTTGGAGCAAAACTAAGAGGGATCAAACGAGTTCTAAACGAATTGAGTTGCAATATTCCTTAGCTGAACTAGATAAACATTTGGAGGGAGGTAATACAAATCCTGACTTGTTACGTAAGAGAGCTATGTTGGTGAAATCGATCATGGATTTGGATAGGGTGAAAGCGGCGGAGCAAGCTCAAAAGGCTAAGATCAAGTGGGCGGTGGAAGGGGATGAGAACTCCAAATTATTTCATGGTGTTATTAATAAGAGACAAAATCAAATAGCTATTCGGGGTGTTCTTCCGGATGGTGAATGGGTGGATGATCCAAATAGGGTTAAAGAAGCGTTTATGATCATTTTGCGGATCGTTTTTCAAAACCTTCTACTCCTAGACCTCAATGTAACTTGAAATTTGGTGTCACTCTTTCGCATGAGCAGGCTTCGTGGTTGGATGAGATGGTTTCCGATGAGGAAATCAAAAGGGCAGTTCGGGAATGTAATGATAAGTCCCCGGTCCGATAGTTTCACTTTTGAAATTATTCAAAATTATGGGATCTCGAGTGTAGATGTCATTAAAGCCGTAAAGTAATTCTTCACATCGAGTTCATTTCCTAGAGGGTGTAACCCTCATTTATCCTCATTCCAAAAATAGAAGATGCAAAATTTGTTAAGGATTTTCGCCTATCGCCCTTTATAAGGTGTCAGTACAAGATTGTCGGGAAAATCTTAGCAAATAGATTAAGTTTGGTAATTGGTAGTCTAATAAGTATGGAGCATCGGCTTTATTCTGGGAGACAAATTCGATGGGCCTATGATTTTAAATGAAGTGATGACTTGGTGTAAAGTAAAAAAGAAGAAGGCTATGGTGTTTAAAGTGGACTTTGAAAAGGCTTATTACTCAAGATAAGGTGGGATTTCTGAAGATATCATGCAGGTTTGGTTTTGGTATGGTGTATGGGTGGATAGCAGCTTGTTTGTTCGCTAGTGCCACTATTTTAGTGAATGGTAGTCCAACAAACGAATTTCGCTTACTTAGAGGGCTTAGACAATGAGACCCTTTATCTCCTTTCTTGTTTCTCTTGGTTATGGAGGCGTTTCATGTCTCTTTCTCTGGAGCTTTGGACAAGGGATTCTTCTCGGGTATTCTTGTCGGTGGTTCTATGCAGGTTATGATATCACATCTTTTTTTGGACGACTGTCTTTATAGGTCAATGGAAGGATTCCAACTTCCAAAATATTGTCCGTATCCTTCATTGTTTCATTCTCGATTACGTATTGAAAATTAACTTACATAAGTGTAGTCTTCTTGGTGTTGGTGTCAAGTTTGAGGAGGTAAGGAGGGCTGCGTGTTTGATTGGTTGTGAACCTTTAAAACCGCCTTTCAAGTATCTTGGGTGTTGGTGGGTTCCTTATGTCACGCGTCTTAGATCTTGAGGTGGTGGTGGACAAGGTGGCTACTCACCTTTCCAAATAGAAGGTTAAAACCTTGTCCATCGGTGGGAGACTTACTCTTCTAAAATTGGTCTTGGGGGCCATTCCATCTTATTATATGTCCATTTATAAAGTTCCGATTGCTATTTTGAAAAAGCTAGAACTTTTACGTAGTAACTTTTACAAAGGAATGGAGTTCGAGGAAAAAAAGATGTCTTGGTTTAGTTGGGACAAAGTTTTGATGAGCAAGGAATCGGGAGGTCTTGAAGTTAGTAGTTTCTTTGCTTTTAATAGAGCTCTTTTATTCAAATGGATTTGTAGATTTAAAACTCCTCAACAAGCGCTTTTGGGAAGATTGTGAAGGCGATTCATGGCGCCAAGGAAGCTTGACTCTAACTCTTTGCCTTCACACTCATCTACTTGGTTGGATATTATTAAGTGTACTAACCAACTTAGAGAAAAAGGTGTCCATTTGTCGGCAAACTATAAAAGAATGTGGATGGATGAGTGTGTGTAACTACTATTTTGCTAAATCTGAATCTGAAAAACATTTAAAAATGCTCGAAATGCATCAAAATACACAAAATATCTCAAAATTGCATTTTATATGTTTCAGATGCAAAATGTTTAAAATCGGATGAAAAATGAGCTAAGTTTGTATAATTGGCGTTTAATTCCCCCAAGTTTCAAAAGTTGTCAAAATAGTCCCCGGCACTTATTTCAAAAAGAAAAATCACCAAAGGTCCTTTTAAAATCATAAGTTGTCAAAATTAGTCCTTTGGTGAAAAATATCAAAAGTTTTGAGAAATTACAAGTTTGGTCCTTCAAGTTTCAAAATTGACAAAAATGATCCTTGGAAATTTGAAAATGTCTATTCTGGTCCTTGTACTATTGAAGTTTGTCACTTTTGGTCCCGTGGAACAACTTTGGAAAATTATGATTTGGTCCTTGTTCTTTTGGTGAATTGCAAATATGGTCCTTATGATATTAAACCAAGCCATGACCCTTTAATACCCTGGCCCTGTCAAAACCCATGGACCCCTCCAAACCTTGTGACCCCTTTTTGGACCCCTTCAATATATTAATCCCAATCAAACACCCCTTTTACCCGCTTTTCTTTCCTTCAACCAACCACCCTCGCAACACCCGGATACTCCCATCCCCCTACTCATCTTCACATTTCCTTGTTCCCCCACCTCCACCAAACTCAAGAAGCATTTAATGCTTCCCTTTCCGCACTCAACCCCAATCGCTAAAACCATCTTTTGGCCAAAACATGATCAAACGCCAAGATATTATCAAGCAACCAATGGCCTTGATTTCAAGTGGGAATTAATCGAGAGTGAGAGAAGTCTTTTTGGGTATAAAAGAAGCAAGAAGAAGGAAGAGAAAGGGTAGCACTTAGTCTAAAAATTTTATGTATGTCGCTTTTATGATTATGTTTTAAATTAAGCTCTAAAGTTGTAAACTTTTGTTTTGTTGTACTAAATTCAAGTTATTTCATCAGTGTAACCTACTTTCTAATATCAATTCAAGGTTTTAATATAGTTTCAAGCTTTTATGCTCATTGTTGAAAAATTCAGTTTCAATGTCTTAGAACCAATGCTCCTAGTAGCTCTATCTTATTTCAAATAAGCTTGTTTAAGCTTATTATAGCTTTTTATAAGCTTACATTCAAGTTTCAAGCAACTTTGGATTTTGGTCAATAAAAGTCAAACTGGGGCAAAATGGAGATAGAATTGATATGGGTTGAAGCGTGAGTGGATTTGGGTTGATATTGAGCTAGGTGATGGTTTAGATTAGGCTAGTGGTTACTGTGTTCCTTGGTTGATTGATTTCAAGCCATTGTGGCTAGGACAATTGTAAGTTCATTTTTACCAACTTGATAATTTATATTTGTGGTTAGAAATGGTTTAGGTCTGTTTGTTTAGTGGTAATTAGAGCAATTAAACTCAGTTTGATCATTGAAACAAGCTAGTTTAGCGCTTGGTTCAATTTTACTGCAAATCATAGAATAGTGGTGTTTGGATCATAGGGTTAGCCGTTGTTTGAGGCTTGCTCGCAGCTTGTTGATACTTGTTGTTCTAGGTCGGTTTAGCCCATTTACACTCAATATCTGTCTTAATTTTGCTCTGCAAAGGCTAAAAGTCAACATCATTTGTAACTGCCTTACTAGCTTAACTGTTGGGATTTTTGAAAATCAAAGACTTGTTTTGTGTTTAAAATTCATAGACAAAGCTTGCAGTAGTTCCATTTCATCATAATTCATCATATTCAATCCACAAATTGATTGCAAAGTTCAATAAAGTCAACTTATCAAAATGTTAAAAGTCAAAAGTGAAAATACCGCCACCTAAATGGGGTGATTTTTCTTGGACTCATTCTTGGTTCAAATCAAGTAAAATTGTGGATTTTTAAACTTCACTTGGTCTAGTTTCTTTATCTCATTTTTGTAGATTTTTGTGAATTTTTATAAGTTTCAAAACCGCCTTTGTCATGGTGGGTGTCGCACACCGCTGTATACCGAAGTGTACTGTGTTTTGTGCGTGTGGCTTGCACAGAGCTTCTTTAGCTAGCCAAGGTATGGTTTTTGGTTTACAAGCACCTGGCCAGGTCTAGATTAGGTTCCAACATTTGGTTTTTAGTTTCAACTTATTTGAGTGCTTATTTTCGTGTCACAAAGTAGCCCCCAACTGCTTTTGCACTTGATCTCAAACACCAAATGCAGTAGTTTACATTCCAGTGGTTTAAGCTAGTTAATATTAGTTGCATTTGGATACTTTTAGCTTATTTTAGCTTCTGTGTTACTGTGGTGGTCTTTGGTTTTCATTTGCTTAATACAAGTGCTTATTCTTAAGCACTTGTGATTGCGCCCATATTCTTGCACACAACCACCTGTTTTATATTTTTCCTAGATTCTTAATATTATTTTAGACTTATCTTGAATTTTTCATATTTTTCTAGGTTAGTTTGGTATTTTTCTTGATTTAAAACAGCTTTTAAGGTCTTTTAATTAGCTTTTATTGCAATTAATTCAGAAAAGTTTCAAAAAATAATTTTTCATTTTTCTTAGGTTAAGATAAATATAAAAAGTCAAAAAATATTTTTCCAGATTTTTCATAGTTTAATTTGTAATTTTTAGTAATTTAATTAGTTTTAAATAGTTTTTAATTCATAGAAAATACAAAATAATCAGAAAAATATAAAAATAATTTTGAAAATTCTCTTTTGTTATTTTAGATTTTTCCAAGTCATAATTTCATTTTTCTAGCTTTATTTCATATTTTCTTGTATTTTAGGCTATTAAATAGTTAAAAATAGTTTTTAATTAATAATAATTAGATAAATAGTTTTAAAAATAATTTTCTTTTCTAAAAATTTTCTCTTATCATTAGGTTTGTAAAAATGTCATTTTCATATTTTTAGGATTAATATTGTTTCGCCACATTTTCTTGTGTAATGCTAATTTAGCTTTTAAATTAAGTTTTATAAAAACATAAAAATCAAAACATCATTTTGCAAATAGTGATAGCGTTTATTTAATATTTTTTATCTTTTTAATTTTCTTTAATTTGCATTTAAGCCTCTGCAATTTATATACTTTTTTCTCAGTAGTTATAATTAATCAAAACCTCCCTCAAATCGTCTCGATCACTATTCGCTTGATTATTCCGCATTTCGTTGGGACATAACGACTGGGAAACACTATACCTCCTGGACTTCATTGCATTTGTTTCCGGACTGTTTTAAGTTTGTTACGGTTGGCCATTCACAAGTGGCTAGCTTGCTGATAAAACTTGACGCTTGGGGATCGAATCAATTTTACCACGGGAGTCAGGTTGGCTGATTATCTTCGCCTAGCATTAGTGATTTGAATAATCACTCTTTGTTCATACCATCCATCTATATCTATATATATATTTTCTTATAAAAATCCAAAAAACCCAAAAACATCCAAAAACGTATAAAACACAAAAATATTTTCCTTTTGTTTCTATATATATATCAAAGATAAAAATACAAAAAGATTTGTCTTTTTCTTTGTTTAATAATAACAACATAAAAGATTACCACCGAAACCAAGGCAAAGTACTACCTAATGGGGTAATAACCATAATAAGTTCCCGAACCAAAGATTAAAACTTGCCTTTGTGTCCTTGTGATTGTGTACCTTTTCAAAGAAGCCATTCATCTTGTGATTATTGGTTTAAGTTCATTGTTGTTTTGCCTCGATTTTGTTTTAATTGGATTTGTTGTTATATCTACTTTTCAAAGCCGTAAAACTCAAAAAGATTCTTCTTACCCCATTTTCATAATTCATATTTTCATAATTCCCATTCCTTTCCTTAACTTTGAGATTCCTTAGAGTTAACTCTAGTGTATGCGCACGCTTCTGTAGATCTGTAAGCCATTTCGTGAGCTTCGTCAAGATTCCAAGAAGGCGTCCCAGACGCCCCATCGCCGGATCTGAGATCCGTCGCTGCCACACTACTCGCTATCATGGCGAAGAACGCCCTATGTGTGAGCTTCTCCGTGCACCCATCGACGGGTATGGAGATGCTATTGTTATACCCACCATTGTGGTGAAAATTTTGAACTCAAAACCGGTTAATAATCTTGTAACCTCAAGTCAGTTCTATGGTTTTGAGCAGGATGATCCTCATGCTCATATTCGATGGTTTAACAAGATTGCATCTACCATCAAATACAAGAATGTCCCATGATGTCAAGCTTCTTTCGTTCCCATTTTCCCTTGAGGGGCAAGCCCGGATTTGGCTTGAAAAACAACCCCTAAATCAATCGAAACATGGGAAGACCTGGTAAAGAAATTTGTGAACGAGTTCTATCCACCTTCCAAAACCACGAGTCTTAAAAATGAAATCATCAAGTTCACACAAAAGTTTGATGAATCCTTCAGGAATCGTGGATCGCTTTAAGGAGTTGCTTCAAGAAATGTCCTCACCACAGTTTCTCCAAGTTAATGCAACTCGATACTTTCTATAATGGAGTGAGTCAATCTGATCAAGATTCTCTTAATTCCTCCCACTGGAGGAAATTTCTTGAGCAAAACTATAAAAGACACTTTGACGATAATTGAAAACAAGTCTAAAGTCCGCGACCGCACGGCAAACCGGTTGTTTCAAGTCGTTGTTGGTCCTTCTACTTCATCGCTCGTGAGTCAATCTAGCACTGATGCTAAGATTGACAAACTCACTGGCAATTCAAGCTTTGGTTCTTCCAACCAAAAGAAAGTATCTTTTCCACAAACTTCACCTCCTCGAAGTTAAGAAAGTGGAAGTCTCTGTGTTACTGCGGTGGCCCCTATGCCTATTACAATCGTATGGCCACCGATGGTAGCCCTTTTGAAGCAAATGTTGGGCGGATTTCTAATCCGTGAGGCAACCAATACCGTGTTCTATAGACCAACCACCGCCCTAACCACTACCTCGACCTCCGGTTTCAACCAAAATCAAAACCGTAATCAAAATCAGAATAGAATGAACCAAGGTTTTCAAAACCAAGGTAATTTTAGTCAAAATAACGGTTTTCAAAATCAAAATCAAAATTTCCAAAACCAAGGAAATTTCAATAGAAACCAAGGTCGTGGAAATTTCAACCTGGTATTTTCATGGCAACAATCAAGGAATTTTCCAAAATCAAGGCCCTAATCCAAACAATAGAGGCCGTAATTTTCCTATGCAAAATCAAGCCATTGTTCCAACTGACCATCATCCATGAGTTGTTGAAGCAATTCATGAAATCCCAAGAGGAAATGAACAGTTGTTGGTTAGCCGATTGACATTAAGAAGTCTTTAAATGATCGACCCTGGCTCGTGTACTTTACCTAGCAACACGATCGCTAATCCGAGGGGCGATGCAGGCGATCACAACCGAAGTGGTGCTTCATACAATGGACCCGCTATTCCTACTACCTCTTCTTCTTCTCTCCCAAAGGTAGTGGAAAGTGAACCCGAGGCTTAAAGGACCAAGTGCAACCTACTAGCTCACAAAGTACAAAGACATGTCCATCCTCAAGTTGTCCCAACCCCAAAACCAAACCTGAGTTGTTTTGAACCTCCAATTGAAAACCCCAAATCCAAAACTTCTATTCCTTACCCATCACGGTTAAATGAGCAAAAGCTCCGCGAAAAAGCCAGTCATCAAATGGAAATTTTTTTTCAAATTTTCCAAGAGCTACATTTTGACATAAGCTTTGTGGATGCCATCATGCTGATGCCCAAGTTTGCATCAACTCTCAAACACATGTTGAGCAATAAGGAAAAACTGTTTGAAATGGCCAAAACTCCTTGAACGAGAACCGCCGCCAGCTTTGTTAAAGAAGCTTCCCGAGAAGCTAGGAGATCCCGGAAAATTTCTTCTTCTCCCTTGTGTTTTCCGTGAATGATTGAATGCTTTGCCCTTGCCGATCTTGGTGCAAGTATCAACTGATGCCTTATTCGGTGGAAGAAACTTTCTTCCGAACTTATTCCTACCCGCATGACTCTTGAGCTGCGAGATCGTTCTATATCGGCCCCTCTTGGCATCGCCAAAGATGTATTTGTGAAAGTAGGAAAGTTCCATTTTCCAGCTGATTTTGTGGTTGTTGATTTCGATGTCGATCATCGGTCCCTCTCATTGTTGGAAGAGGGTTCCTGAGAACGGGCCGTGCTCTTATTGATGTATTTGAGCAAGAAATCACGCTACGTGTGGGTAATGAAGTCGTCACCTTTAACCTTGATCAAACTGAGGTACCTCAAATTATGATATCAATCAGTTAATCGAGTCGATTTAATTGATATTGCTTGAGGAGTACTCTCAAGAGTTCTTGGTTATCTTCATAATTCTCGAGTGGGATTCCACCACATCTTCTCAACCTATCATTGCCGACTCTTCCCCCTCTCTCACCCCGTTTGAGGGAGGTGACTTCTTTCTGGAAGAGATCGATGAGTTTCGCAGTGATGAATCAATTCCGCTGGAATTGATGGTGTTTATGATTCGAGGGGAGATATCCTTTATCTCGAGCAATTGTTAAATGAAGATCCATTACCTTCACTCCCTCCGAAAGAGATCACGATTGAGGAAATCAAGTCAGTACAAACATCTACTAAAGAATTTCCCGAGGTTGAACTTAAGGACCTACCTCCTCATCTCGAGTATGCATTCTTGGAGGGTGATGATAAATTACCCGCCATAATTGCTAAAGACTTAACTGAGGAGGAGAAGACCGCTCTCATAAAGGTCTTGAAGTCACACAAGCAAGCAATTGCTTGGAAACTCTCCGACATTAAGGGTATCAACCCTGAGTTTTGTACTCACAAAATCTTAATGGAGGATGACTTCAAACCGGCAATTCAACATCGAGAAGGGTGAATCCTCAGATTCATGAGGTTATCAAACAAGAGGTTCTCAAACTTCTTGATGCCGGTTTGATTTACCCGATCTCTGATAGTCCTTGGGTTAGCCCAATTCACTGTGTTCCAAAAAGGGTGGCATAATCGTTGTCACAAATGAAGAAAACAGTTAATTCCAACTCGATTGGTTACGGATGGCGGTGTGTATTGACAACGCAAGTTAAACGAAGCCACCCGTAAAGACCATTTTCCTCTACCCTTCATGGACCGAATGCTTGAGAGATTAGCAGGGAACGAATACTATTGTTTCCTGATGGTTTCTCGGTTACTTTCAGATCCCCATTGATCCGCCGGATCAAGAAAGACCACATTCACCTGTCCATACGGAACATTTGCCTACAGACGTATGCCTTTTGGCCTATGTAACGCTCCCGCACGCTCCAACGATGTATGATGGCAATTTTCCACGACATGATCGGGGAAACAATGGAGGTGTTTATGGATGACTTCTGGGTCATTGGGGACTCATTTCACACATGTCTCTCCCATTTAGATAAAATGCTAAAACGGTGTGAAGACACCAATCTGTGTCTAAATTGGGAGAAGAGCCACTTTATGGTCAAAGAAGGCATAGTCCTTGGCCATAAGATTTCCAAAATCGGGATTGAGGTAGATAGAGCAAAAGTCGATGTCATTGCTAAATTGCCTCATCCTACTACCGTCAAAGGTATTAGGAGTTTTCTAGGTCATGCCGGTTTTATCAGAGATTCATTCAAGATTTCTCTAAAATCGCCCGGCCTATGACCCATCTTCTCGAAAAAGATGCTCCTTTTATCTTTTCTCCCGAGTGCATCGAAGCTTTTGAAACATTAAAGAAAAAGCTTATGGAAGCACCCATTCTAGCTCCCCCGACCGATTTACCCTTTGAGCTCATGTGCGATGCAAGTGACTTTGCTATCGGTGCGCCTTGGGGCAACGAAAACCAAGCATTTTCAGCCTATCCACTACGCAAGTAAAACTATGATCGGCTCAAACCCATTACACCACTACGTAAAAGAATTATTAGCTGTGGTGTATGCGCTTGAGAAATTTCGCCATACCTCATCTTGACCAAATACGTGGTGTATACGGATCACTCGGCTCTCAAATATCTCTTTGCAAAACAAGATGCAAAGCCGAGATTGCTCCGCTGGGTTCTCCTCCTACAAGAATTTGATATCATTATATGCGATAAGGAGCCGAGAACCTAGTCAGCGATCATCTATCCGCCTAGAAAACCCTCACCAGATGTGTGTTTGATAAAAGGAAATTAACGAAACATTTCCTCTCAAAACACTCAATGTGGTTTCTTTTCGTGGAGACTCTTCTACCCCATGGTTTGCTGACTTTGCAAATTACCATGCGGTTAACTTTGTGGTGAAAGGGATGTCGTCCCAACAGAAAAACAAATTCTTTAAAGATGTGAAACATTATTTCGACGACCCTACTTGTTCAAAATTTGCGCGGATCAAGTCATCACGATGCTGTGTGTATGGTCGAAGCCAATAACATTCTCAAGGCTTGCCATTCTGACCCATCGGACATCATAGCCCCAACTACGCCAAGAAGGTGTTTGATTCCCGATTCTATTGGCCCACGATTTACAAGGATGCCCATTTGTCAAAACCGTGACGCTTGTCAACGTCATGGAAATATCTCACAAAGAAATGAAATGCCGCAAAACGCCATTCAAGTGTGTGAGATTTTTGACATCCGGGGCATTGACTTTACGGGCCATTTCCTTCGCCTCGCTGTAATAAATACATACTGCGCCGCTGACTATTTGTCAAAATGGGTTGAAGCTAAGGCTTTGCCTACCCACGATGCCCGAGTTGTTGTGAAATTCTTAAAATCTCTTTTTGCTAGGTTTGGAACTCCACGAGCTATAATCGTGATCGTGGTAATATTTTGCAATGACCAATTTGATAGAGTCATGCAAAGTATGGTGTAACTCACCGCCTCTCATCAAGGCACCACCCCCAAACAAGTGGGCAAGTGGAAGTTTCCAACCAGGGGATTAAAAGAATCTTGAAAGGACAAGAGGCTTAAAACCGTCTTGGTCGATAAGCTAGATGACGCACTCGGGCCTTCCGCAGCATACTTATAAAACACCCATCGGTGTACTCCATACAAGCTTGTACTGAAAGGCATGTCATCTCGCCGGTTGAGCTTGAGCACAAGGCATACCGGCCTTGAAACATGCCACTCGATATTCAGATAAATGGTGATCACCGGAAGGTTCAAATGAATGAATTAAATGAACTACGTGATCAAGCATACGAGAACTCTTTGATCTACAAAGAAAAGACAAAGAAGATTCATGACTCAAAATCAAAACCGCGCTTTCAACGTCGGTGATCGAAGTCCTTCTTTCAACTCAAGATTGAAGATTTTCTCGAAAACTAAAATCCCGCTAGTCCGACCATTTACCATCACTAAAGCATTTCCATATGGAACCATTGAGTTATCTCAACCCGATGGTCCAAATTTTAAAGTGAATGGTCATCGATTGAAGCACTATTTTGGAGAGGACATTCCTCCCGTGGTTGTCCCGGATCTACAAACTTTCCCCATGAACCAATGAATGCGGGGATCGAGTCAAGCTAGCGACTCGGGAATCAAAACAGTAGCATGCCATATGGGTTTTCACCCATACTCGACTTCTTTCTATTTTCTACCACCCTAGTGTGGGGGAGTTGCCCCACATGTTGTGTGTATATATATAAAGTTCAAAAAAAAAAAATCTTGCTAAATAATGGCCGTAGTATTTCCCTTTACGTTCTATGTTTCGCATAACGCCGGTACTTTGAATATTGAGGGCAATATTCATTTCTAGTGTGGGGGGAATTCTCACAATTTTATCATGTAATTATACCACCCACTTTTGGCCAAAATTTTTTTTGAGTAAGTGTTTCGTGACTTACTCAACTTATGGTTATCACCCGCCATGTCTAATAAACAAAAGGATTGGCTAATCCAGAGCAAACGCTCTTGGTAAAGATTTCTCAAATACGTTGACGGCTTGCAATTTGCCCAAAATTGTATGGTATTCAACTCACCATATCCTTAAAAGTGAAGAGTTGGCTAGCCCACAAGTTTATGGCTTGTGGTAAAGGCAAAGGAAAACCATAATTGGTAATCTACTCACCAAAGATAATATTGATAATTTATCTAAGAGTTGGCTAGTCCAGAGCAAACGGCTTTTGGTAAAGACAAATCAAATCCGTTGGAAGCTGGTGGTTTGCTCAAAATCACATGGTTATCAATGTACCATGGTTCTTACTTGAACTAAAACATTTGGCTACTCCAGAAGTAATGGCTTTTGGTAAAGAGATTCAAACCCATTATGTTTTTCAAAAGATTGCTAGGACTAGCAATAGTTTATTGAGGGGATTGATGAGTGTGTAAATACTCATCATTTTTACAACGAACCTAAAACATTTAAAAATGCCGAAATGCATCAAAATAATGAAAATATCTCAAAATTGCATTTTATATGTTTCAGATGCAAAATGTTTAAAATCGGATGAAAAATGAGCTAAGTTTGCATAATTGGCGCCAAATTCCCCCAAGTTTCAAAAGTTGTCGAAATAGTCCCTCGAGCACTTATTTAAAAAGAAAAGTCACCAAAGGTCCTTTTAAAATCATAAGTTGTCAAAATTAGTCCTTTGGTGAAAAATATCAAAAGTTTTGAGAAATTACAAGTTTGGTCCTTCAAGTTTCAAAATTGACAAAAATGATCCTTGGAAATTTGAAAATGTCTATTCTGGTCCTTGTACTATTGAAGTTTGTCACTTTTGGTCCCTTGGAACAACTTTTGAAAATTGGCGATTTGGTCCTTGTTCTTTTGGTGAATTGCAAATATGGTCCTCATGATATTAAACCAAGCCATGACCCTTTAATACCCTTGGCCCTTGTCAAAACCATTGGACCCTCGCAAACCTTGTGACCCCTTTTTGGACCCCTTCAATATATTAATCCCAGTCAAACACCCCTTTTACCCGCTTCTTCCTTCAACCACCATCTCTGAACACCCAGATACTCCCATCCCCCCACCATCTTCACATTTCCTAGTTCCCCCACCTCCCCAAACTCAAGAAGCATTTAATGCTTCCTTTCCCTTGCACTCAACCCCAATGCTAAAACCATCTTTTGGCGCCAAAACATGATCAAACGCCAAGATATTATCAAGCAAACCAATGGCCTTGATTTCAAGTGGGAATTAATCAGAGAGGTGAGAGAAGTCTTTTTGGGTATAAAAGAAGCAAGAAGAAGGAAGAGAAAGAGTAGCACTTAGTTAAATTTCCATACGTATGTCGTTTTTATAATTATGTTTTAAATTAAGCTCTTAAGTTGTAAACTTTTGTTTTGTTGTACTAAATTCAAGTTATTTCATCAGTGTAACCTACTTTCTAATATCAATTCAAGGTTTTAATATAGTTTCAAGCTTTTGTGCTACTGTTGAAAAATTCAGTTTCAATGTCTTAGAACCAATGCTCCTAGTAGCTCTATCTTATTTCAAATAAGCTTGTTTAAGCTTATTATAGCTTTTTATAAGCTTACATTCAAGTTTCAAGCAACTTTGGATTTTGGTCAATAAAAGTCAAACTGGGGCAAAATGGAGATAGAATTGGATATGGGTTGAAGCAGAGCTGGATTTGGGTTGATATTGAGCTAGGTGATGGTTTAGATTAGGCTAGTGGTTACTGTGTTCCTTGGTTGATTGATTTCAAGCCATTGTGGCTAGGACAATTGTAAGTTCATTTTTTAGCCACTGCATAATTTATATTTGTGGTTAGAAATGGTTTAGGTCTGTTTGTTTAGTGGTAATTAGAGCAATTAAACTCAGTTTGATCATTGAAACAAGCTAGTTTAGCAGTTGGTTCAATTTTACTTGCAAATCAGTAGGAATAGTGGTGTTTGGATCATAGGGTTAGCCAGTGTTTGAGGCTTGCTCGCTTGTTGATACTTGTTGTTCTAGGCTGGTTTAGCCCATTTACACTCATAGCTGTCTTAATTTTGCTTCCGCAGGCTAAAAGTCAACATCATTTGTAACTGTCTTACTAGCTTAACTGTTGGGATTTTGAAAATCAAGACTTGTTTTGTGTTTGAAATTCATAGACAAAGCTTGCAGTAGTTCCATTTCATCATAATTCATCATATTCAATCCACAAATTGATTGCAAAGTTCAATAAAGTCAACTTATCAAAACTGTAAAAAGTCAAAAGTGAAAATACCGTTTTCACCCAAATGGGTGATTTTTCTTGACTCATTCTTGGTTCAAATCAAGTAAAATTGTGGATTTTAAACTTCACTTGGTCTAGTTTTTTATCTCATTTTTGTAGATTTTTGTGAATTTTTATAAGTTTCAAAACCGCTTGTCAATATGGTAGTGTTCGCAGACACACCTCAGTGTATAACCGAAAGTGTGCAATGTGTTTTGTGTGGCTTGCAACCGTAACACCCCCAAAAATGGTTTGGTGCGGAAGAAAAGTTTTTGGGATGCTACTCAGTTGGATCATAACACAAGTGAAAGATTAATAGCTTTTTCGTAAGATATTTCATTTATGGTAGTAAAACAGAGTTTACAAGGTTGAATTGTTTAGGAAAAATGGCCCATTAATAAAATGGTTCATATCGTAAATCGAGTCATCTATGACCATGCCATGCCAATGCCCAAGCGCCCAGAGTTAGCTATCTTTTTCATCCCTGAAAATACATGCTATAAAAAGTCAACACAATGGTTGAGTGAATTCATAGGTTTAGTAATAAAGCAGTTGATCACAAGATTTTCAAGTTTATAATAAGCTATGGGCTAATGTTATACCATAAAAGATAGTTGATATTATTGCACTAAGCTCATGACACCAAACTAACTCATACACCTAAATTAATGTGTAAGTAAATAAAATTGCCCTCCGAGATGTAATAGCCAATACATAGAGATACCAAATATAGTGCGCCGGTTATTTCCGATAACCGAAGTCGGGTCGTCAATTCCCATTGTACTATCCACGATATTTGCGTTCACTCGCAAGTGATTAATGGTTCATGATGTAGGGGACTTTTGGCAAACAACTTAGGCAGAGTCATAATATCAAGAGTACAACAAACAGTTTTCAAGCAATTGTGATCATAAAAGCAGTAGTAGCATGTATTCTCCCCCAAGGAGTTTATAAAACAGTTAAAAGAGTAAAAGTGGGGCTATGAACTCACCTTAGTCCGAATCAATGCAAGGATCGATACTAGCACGACTAGTATAGAGAAATGTGACACAACATTATCACAAGGTAGCAACGCACAACGATGTCAAGAATACAGGCGCCGACGCACATCATCGGTACAACCTACTAGTATATGGTTCATCTCAAGATACATATCGTAAAGTAAAGAGGTTTTCAAAAGATAGGTGTTTTAGTTTTCGTGGATTATTAGTATCGATATCTTATAAAAAGTTTAGTGTCGTTCTCGAAAGAAAAGTTTGGTGTTAACGTTTCGTGTGGTGGTAAGAAAGCAAAGATCGACATGTAACTCACGCCAAAAACATGATATGCATCTAACTATAATTCACACCAAAGCATAATGTATATCCCAATACATCATAAGGAATAGTCAAGAAATATTGACCAAGACTCAAGTTGAGTTGACAACGAAGAAAGAGAAGTCGTAACGACGACAATTACATCGGAAAAATAAACAAGGAATTCATAAAAGAAGTCAAGGAATATAGCACTAAAAATCAACAAATAAATTAATGATAAAACAATAGAATTCACACATTCCCGAAATCTCAAAATAAAGAAAAGTTTCTTATAAAAGAAAGCATACTTTTAAAACATTCTAAATGAATTATAAGAAATTATAAGATTTTTATGAATTTTAGGATTTCTCGCCTTTTGTCGAATTTGAGAAAATAGAGTTTTTGTAGAAATTTTACCAAGTATAGAAATTTTAGAAAATTTCCATGACCCTCGTTTATCGGACGTTCCCATATTTTACATAACCTGTATTAGACAATATAAAATGATTCGACAAAACTACTATAATTCGATATGACAAAATAAAACAATAACGGACCTCGAGACTTCCTTTTGGATCATTACATCCAAAAGTGCACTATAATCAAATATGGCTAATCTGAAATCTAATGATAACGAATAATATGGTTTATAAAACAACGCATAGTAATAATAGAATTTTTCCGGAAAAATGACACTTAAACAATATATACTATTTTCCGAAAAAAAATAAGCAACTTTGACTTTTTCAGAAAAATGGTCCGACTTTGACCAAGCTTAAATCCTTCATTTTACACTTTCAAGCTTAAAACCTCATGACCTACAGTAAAACATCATTTCGACAACTTTCGACTTTACACTTAAGCCGGTTCGGACTAGAAAGGGTCCAAAACCTTGTTTCAAAATCATATCAGCAAGTATATTATTATGTAATTGCTGTCAAAATGTCTAGTATTTTATAAATCTTAAATCGCCGATCTTCTTCGTTATAAGTCCGTTGACGCTTCTTTATATCCACGGAAAGGTAATTAAGGGTACTAACATGTTTTTAAGGTTATACACTGTCAAAAATATTTTTCGGCTACTGTTTCTTATGAATTAATTCTGGACAGATTCATATATTAAAAGTAAGCAATTCCAAACACCCCTTTAAGTGTAGAAAAATAAGCAAATCAAATGCACCCTTTAGGGGCTGAACTAATCAGATCCAAATGTACCCTTTTGTGTAGAAAAATAGCAACAAACGCACCCTTTAGGGGCTGCAAGGAGCAGGTTTAAACGGTATCCATTTGGAGCTGCAAATCAGCAGATACAAACAGCCCTATATGGGCTTAAAATGGTGAAGCCAACAACCATGAATGGCTTAAATATAAACAGAAAACAGGTTGTTCTAAACGCCCTATATAATCTGAAACATAAACTGGAAAAGTAAGCCTACCAACGCGCACCCATAATAGTTGTTGAGCCGAGACTCAAACCGTGACCAACACGGTTCACGCACCGAGGATAAACCGGGTTTTATACTCGACCTGACATCATATTATACCAACAACGACCACAATCATTATAACATATTAACCAATCTGATTAAAACGGTTCTAATCGATCCTAGGCGTCCCAAACGGACAAATGAGAAACAAGGACAAATAGATGACAATGGGTCACATGGCCCGACTCGACCATTGAACGTAACGTAACAAACCCGTACAAGATAAGTTCCACAAGACTTTTAATCGATTATTTACCACACGAAAACCATTAAAACGTTTTTAAACCAAGTTTTAATCCACTAAAACTATTGAATCGGTTTGTATACGCTTCAAATCGAAACAAATAATAAGAGTATAAGCTTTTCATCATACCATGGCTCAAGAAAGAGAAGGATGAAAGATGAGACGATGTAAATGCGACGAGACGCGACCCACGCCACGAGCAATGTCAAACCCGAATCAAAACACCCAAAGATATGATCTAAGCCTTGATAAGAGCGGCGGCACTGGTTGTGAAGGTGAAGATGGTGATGGTATGTGGTGGGATGGCGGCGATGATGTGATGGTGGTGGGGTACGGCCGAGCAGCAAAGGGTCGACGGTCGGAGCTATGGCCGGAAAAGATGAAGGTGGCGGCTGTGGGAAGAGAGCAGAGACGAGATTATCTTAGGTTTAGGTTTTGGTATGAGTTATATCTCAAAGAAAATAATAAACTTCTTTATAAAAAAATTGTTATCACACAAGTGACAAGTGAATGAGAGCTAAGGGGATTTGTAACTTCTTTCCATGGACCAATGATGTAATTTGCCAATCTTTTGAAATAAAATGGATCGGTTTCATTCGACAAGTAAACGGAGATAGAAAATACAAACTTACCATTGCTTAAAATATTTTTTTTCCTCGGTAAAATTGAGTATTCACACGAATAATTTCTCTCAGACTTAACTAAATTAATAAACCAAATGGTTTTAGTAGCTTTCACATTTTACAACAAAGTTCTTGTTTTTAAGCTCAAATAGGCTCGAAAAATTCAGAGTGAATCTTAGTAACATAATTACAAGTTTATTATTAAAATTTGCTTGAAATTTTACGGGTTGTTATAGTACCTACCCCTTATGGGAACCTCGCCCTCGAGGTTAAGTTTGTGTTAGTCGCTTATGTGACAAAGGGAAATTTTTGAAATTTTCTAGTTTTGTTCGCAAATGTGATGTGGATAAATTTATTCGAATAAAAGAATATTTCAAGAGGCACAATTTCTTTGGGATGAAAAATTGGGTAAGAGATTTGTACCCTCGAAAGGATCCTATAAAACCGCTTTTTATATCGGATGCAAATAAAACAATTTTGCAAAGGTCGACGTTTGATATTTCTTTGCATAAGAAGTTTTGATAAGGTTTGACCGTAAAATTTTTGTCTCAGAATAAATCTTTCTAGAAAAATGTCACCACGTATTTCATTGTTGGCACAATTGTTATTTAAAGAAAGGTCATCAAAGGTGAAAACGTCCTAGAAGAAGATGTGGTTGGGTATGTATGTTTTCACAAGTCTTAGATGTTTTAAGGTTATGCTTTTCAAAAATATAAAGTCTTTAAAAATTATTTTAAAGATAACTTGATGCATGTAAAGAAACTTATTGATTTCACTTTTATGATGAAAACTTTGTTAAATGAAATCAGTTCTAAGTTGGAGGTTTTCATGTGAATTTAAAAGTTGTTTCTCAAATTCAAATAATTTCAAACCTTAGCTTTTGTAGATGATGAGTGCTTTTGTTTTTCAAGCATTTCCCATTAAAATGTTTATACATTGTTTTCAAAACAAAGCGCTTATTTTTACTCCGAGAATTTGTTCTATTTACAAAAGAAATTATCGGTTATCCTTTAAAGTTTTTCAAGATGAGTAAATAGTTTGTAATGAAATTTCAGTAAAGTTTATGAAAAGGTTTGTAAAATTACTTTATTGATTAAGGAGAAATATTTTTGTCATGATAAATCGTAGTTTGTGGTTTGATATTAAAGCAACAACTTGGTAAGGTGATTTTTAAAACAGTTTATAAAGCAATAGAAGACGATTTATTATTTATAGAATAGTAGATAAATCGAAGTTAACTTTGTGATATTTTGGTAAGACAACGATTCAGATTTTAAAATAACTCGTGAAATGATTTGTAAAATAGCTCATAAGGAAACAATGTATTGTTTGTTAGTAGAAGATTTCGTAGTTCAAGAAATAGGGTGGTAGTAAAATACTTATTGTGGTAAAGGAAAAATAGTTTGTGAGGTAAGAGTACCAAGTTTTATGGTTTTAAATTAGACCGTGGCTAAAACAGGTCACTAAAATGGTACAATAGTTTATAAGACCGTAATATAACTTTAAAAAATTTGTAATATAGATTGCAAATTGCTATCGTAATTGTTTGTTCTTTCATAAAGTAATAGTAAGGTAATTAATTGGTTTAATAGTTTGCAAAGCATTAGTAAGGTTATTGTTTATAAAGTATTTGTAAAGTCGTAAATTTTGGTTTGATGGTACAAAGAGTAAGACTTTTTGTAGAATGACCCGTGAAGTGATCGGAAAAATAGTTGAAAGTATGCACAAAGTTTACTATTTCATAAGAGGGTAGTAGGGCGCATGCTTGGTGTTTAAAGGGATGAGTGAAAGATTAGGATTTGTTCTCTAAAAGTGACCCGAAGTTGCAAGCTAACCCTTGGTATGTTTTTGATCGCTTTAGATGTTCGCTATTATTTATGTTTAGCGAGGGGTTCCTTTGTAGATGTCAAGGTATGTTGTTCCTAGAACGGCTAAGGATGTAATTCGGTTCATCGATTGAGTACGAGTTTTGAGGTAGAGGTGATATTGTTCCGCAATGGATGACGAGATGACTTCGATCTCAACGTCTAAGATAATGATAATAGGATGGGATGATGGAGGCATGGGTTGCAATGATCCAAAGAATAGAGGTTTAATGATTCCTTAATGAAGACGATAAGTCGATGGGACGAAAAACAAAAGACTTGGTATTGTAGCGACCCAAAAGTATAATCTAAACATAAGGTAATGACGTGCGGTAAATAAAATTTAATTAGTCGCGCATAAACTGCTAAGCAAATCTAAATGGTAAATACAATCACTAACTCGCATCATGCAACATTTCGTCTGTTATGTATTATCTCGCCCAAATCTCATACATAACGTAGGCACGGTGGGCCAAGTGGTAGCGTAAAGTGGTTCGTTTTAACATAGTTCGCTTGTGTGTCCTTTGCGAAGTGGTAGTGTGCATCATCTGTCAAGCAAATCTCCATGCACGTTGCTAGTAAGATGTAGACGCGGAGGCGTAAGGTAGTGGTGTAAAATGGTCAGTTTAGAGAGTATAGTAATGAGAAAGGCATTCCACTTAGGAGAAAAAGTACCGTAGTGAGAAAATGTTGGACGTCGGGTGTGATGTGTAGGAGTAAACCTTTGCAACTCTTATAATGAACACATGAAAATTTTACCATTTTAGAAATCAATGCGAGGTCGACTAGACATACCACCATTATAACTACTTTCAAGATTGCAACATTCACCTCCTGAGTGACATAGGTGATCAGGCTATGTCTCACCCCCGGTGAATATAGGTGATCAGGTTATATTCACCCGAGGTTCAATGAATCTTGCAATGCTTAGCTTAGTTATACTAGTAACATGTCCTAATGCCTTTAAAGTTTGGTATGAAAGATGGAACAAATATTTCATTTATGTGGGGCGAAGGCGAGCGCAGTGTAACGTAAACATGCATATAAGTAAAGCAATCATAGCTAATAGTGAGGTTAAGTTGTCGGTAATAAAACACATATCTTATCAAAGATGACTTCAACGAGTCATAAGTGAGGCATTCAGCTTGGGTGCAGGCATTTGTCAGTCATAGTTAAGTTTTGTAAAAGTGGTTATAGTCTAGGTTTTGAAAATTTCCTAGTTCTCTATAACCTTGCTCGATGCCAACCGTAACACCCCCAAAAATGGTTTGCAGCGAAGAAAAGTTTTTGGATGCTACTCTTGGATCATAACACAAGTGAAAGATTAATAGCTTTTTCGTAAGATATTTCATTTATGGTAGTAAAACAGAGTTTACAAGGTTGAATTGTTGCGGAAAAATGGCCCATTAATAAAATGTGGTCCCATATACGTAAATCGAGTCATCTATGACCATGCCATGCCAATGACCAAGCGCCTCCAGAGTTAGCTATCGCCTTTTCATCCTGAAAATACATGCTAAAAAGTCAACACAATGGTTGAGTGAATTCATAGGTTTAGTAATAAAGCACTTGATCACAAGATTTTCAAGTTTATAATAAGCTATGGCTACGTTGTTATACACCCATAAAAGATAGTTGATATTATTGCACTAAGCTCATGACACCAAACTAACTGCATACACCTAAATTACTGGTGTAAGTAAATAAAATTGCCCCTCTGAGATGTAATAGCCAATTACATAGAGATACCAAATATAGTGCTCTGGTTATTTCCGATAACCGAAGCCTGGTCGTCAATTCCCATAGTACTATCCACGATATTTGCTGCCACTCAGTGATTAATGGTTCATGATGTAGGGGACTTTTGGCAAACAACTTAGGCAGAGTCATAATATCAAGAGTACAAAGAAACAGCTCAAGCAATTGTGATCATATAAGCAGTAGTAGCATGTATTCTCCCCAAGGAGTTTATAAAACAGTTAAAAGAGTAAAAGTGGGGCTATGAACTCACCTTAGTCCGAATCAATGCAAGGATCGATACTAGCACGACTAGTATAGAGAAATGTGACACAACATTATCACAAGGTAGCAACTACAACGATGTCAAGAATACAGGCGCGACGGCACATCATCGGTACAACCTACTAGTATATGGTTCATCTCAGATACATATCGTAGTAAAGAGGTTTTCAAAAGATAGGTGTTTTAGTTTTCGTGGATTATTAGTATCGATATCTTATAAAAAGTTTAGTGTCGTTCTCGAAAGAAAAGTTTGGTGTTAACGCTTCGTGGTGGTAAGAAAGCAAAGATCGACATGTAACTCACGCCAAAAACATGATATGCATCTAACTATAATTCACACCAAAGCATAATGTATATCCCAATACATCATAAGGAATAGTCAAGAAATATTGACCAAGACTCAAGTTGAGTTGACAACGAAGAAAGAGAAGTCAGAACGACGACAATTACATCGGAAAAATAAACAAGGAATTCATAAAAGAAGTCAAGGAATATAGCACGAAAAAAATCAACAAATAAATTAATGATAAAACAATAGAATTCGACACATTCGAAATCTCAAAATAAAGAAAAGTTTCTTATAAAAGAAAGCATACTTTTAAAACATTCTAAATGAATTATAAGAAATTATAAGATTTTTATGAATTTTAGGATTTCTCGTCTTTTTGTCGGAATTTGAGAAAATAGAGTTTTTGTAGAAATTTTACCAAGTATAGAAATTTTAGAAAATTTCGGCATGACCCGCTCGTTTATCGGACGCTCCCATATTTTACATAACCTGTATTAGACAATATAAAATGATTCGACAAAACTACTATAATTCGATATGACAAAATAAAACAATAACGGACCCGAGACGCCCCTTTTGGATCATTACATCCAAAAGTGCACTAAAATCAAATATGGCTAATCTGAAATCTAATGATAACGAATAATATGGTTTATAAAACAACGCATAGTAATAATAGAATTTTTCCGGAAAAATGACACTTAAACAATATATACTATTTTCCTAAAAAATAAGCAACTTTGATTTTTTCAGAAAAATGGTCCGACTTTGACCAAGCTTAAATCCTTCATTTTACACTTTCAAGCTTAAAAACCTCGCGACCTATAGTAAAACATCATTTCGGACAACTTTCGTACTTTACACTTAAGCCGGTTCGGACTAGAAAGGGTCCAAAACCTTGTTTCAAAATCATATCAGCAAGTATATTATTATGTAATTGCTGTCAAAATGTCTAGTATTTTATAAATCTTAAATCGGCCGTATCTTCTTCGTTATAAGTCCTTTTGACGCTCTTTATATCCACGGAAAGGTAATTAAGGGTACTAACATGTTTTTAAGGTTATACACTGTCAAAAATATTTTTCGGCTACTGTTTCTTATGAATTAATTCTGGACAGATTCATATATTAAAAGTAAGCAATTCCAAACACCCCTTTAAGTGTAGAAAAATAAGCAAATCAAATGCACCCTTTAGGGGCTGAACTAATCAGATCCAAATGTACCCTTTTGTGCAGAAAATAAGCATCAAACGCACCCTTTAGGGGCTGTAAGGAGCAGGTTTAAACGCATCCATTTGGAGCTGCAAATCAGCAGATACAAACAGTCCTATATGGGCTTAAAATGGCGAAACCAACAACCATGAATGGCTTAAATATAAAAAGAAACAGGTTGTTCTAAACGCCTTATATAATCTGAAACATAAACTGGAAAAGTAAGCCTACCAACGCACCCCATAATAGTTGTTGAGCCGAGACTCAAACTGTGACCAACACGGTTCACGCACCAGGATAAACCGGTTTTATACTCGACCTGACATCATATTATACCAACAACGACCACAATCATTATAACATATTAACCAATCTGAATTCAAAACGGTTCTAATGATCCTAGCGTGTCCCAAAACGGACAAAGAAACAAGGACAGCAGATGACAATGGGTCACATGGCCCGACTCGACCATTGAATGAACAGGCGTAACAAACCCGTACAAGATAAGTTCCACAAGACTCTTTAATCGATTATTTACCACACGAAAACCATTAAAACGTTTTTAAACCAAGTTTTTAATCCACGAAAACTATTGAATCGGTTTGTATACGCTTCAAATCGAAACAAATAATAAGAGTATAAGCTTTTCATCATACCATGGCTCAAGAAAGAGAAGGATGAAAGATGAGACGATGTAAATGCGACGAGACGCGACCCACAGTCACGAGCACAGTAAAACCCAGAATCAAAACACCCAAAGATATGATCTAAGCCTTGATAAGAGCGGCGGCACTGGTTGTGAAGGTGAAGATGGTGATGGTATGTGGTGGGATGGCGGCGGCGATGTGATGGTGGTGGGTACGGCCTGAAAGCGCATGGCCGACGGGCTGGAGCTATGGCGGGAAAAGATGAAGGTGGCGGCTGGGAAGAGAGCAGAGACAGATTATCTTAGGTTTAGGTTTTTGGTATGAGTTATATCTCAAAGAAAATAATAAACTTTTTATAAAAAAATTGTTATCACACAAGTGACAAGTGAATGAGAGCTAAGGATTTGTAACTTTCCATGGACCAATGATGTAATTTGCCAATCTTTTGAAATAAAATGGATCGGGTTTCATTCGGACAAGTAAACGCGAGATAGAAAATACAAAACTTACGCCATTGGCTTAAAATATTTTTTTTCCTGGTAAAATTGAGTATTCACACGAATAATTTCTCTCGTACTTAACTAAATTAATAAACCAAATGGTTTTAGTAGCTTTCACATTTTACAACAAAGTTCTTGTTTTTAAGCTCAAATAGGCTCGGAAAAATTCAGGAGTGAATCTTAGTAACATAATTACAAGTTTATTATTAAAATTTGCTTGAAATTTTACGGGTTGTTATATGCACAGAGCTCAGTTTAGCTAGCCAAGGTCTGGTTTTTGGTTTACAAGCACCTGGCCAGGTCTAGATTAGGTTCCAACATTTGGTTTTTAGTTTCAACTTATTTGAGTGCTTATTTTCAAGTCACAAAGTAGCCCCCAACTGCTTTTGCACTGATCTCAAAACATCAAATCGGTAGTTTACATTCCAGTGGTTTAAGCTAGTTAATATTAGTTGCATTTGGATACTTTTAGCTTATTTTAGCTTCTGTGTTACTGTGGTGGTCTTTGGTTTTCATTTGCTTAATACAAGTGCTTATTCTTAAGCACTTGTGATTGCAGTTCCATATTCTTGCACAAAACCACCTGTTTTTATATTTTTCCTAGATTCTTAATATTATTTTAGACTTATCTTGAATTTTTCAGATTTTTCTAGGTCAGTTTGGTATTTTTCTTGATTTAAAACAGCTTTTAAGTCTTTTAATTAGCTTTTATTGCAATTAATTCAGAAAAGTTTCAAAAAAAATAAGTTTTCATTTTTATTAGGTTAAGATAAATATAAAAAGTCAAAAAAATATTTTTCCAGATTTTTCATAGTTTAATTTGTAATTTTAAGTAATTTAATTAGTTTTTAATAGTTTTTAATTCATAGAAAATACAAAAATAATCAAAAAAATATAAAATTAGTTTTGAAAATTCTCTTTTGTTATTTTAGATTTTTCCAAGTCATAATTTCATTTTTCTAGCTTTATTTCATATTTTCTTGTATTTTAGGCTATTATTAAATAGTTAAAATTAGTTTTAATTAATAATAATTAGATAAATAGTTTTAAAAATAATTTTTCTCAAAATCTCTCTTATCATTAGGTTTGTAAAATGTCATTTTCATATTTTTAGATTAATATTGCTTCAGTTTCACATTTTCTTTGTGTACGCTACGTAGTTTTTAAATTAAGTTTTATAAAATAAAAATCAAAAACATCATTTTGCAAATAGTGATAGCTTTTATTTAATATTTTTATCTTTTAATTTTCTTTAATTTGCATTTAAGCCTCGCAATTTATATACTTTTTCTCAGTAGTTATAATTAATCAAACCTCTTTTCCGCTCAAATCGCCCTCATCACTATTCGCTTGATTATTCTCGCACAGCTCGTTGGGACATAACCACTGGGAAACACTATACTCTCCCGGACTTCATTGCATTTGTTTCCAGACTGTTTTAAGTTTGTTACGGTTGGCCATTCACAAGTGGCTAGCTTGCGTGATAAAACTTGACGGTTTGGGACGAATCGTGGATGGTACCGACATCATTTTGGTATGATGTTTGGCTCAGAGATGTCAATCTTAAAAGCATTTTTCCTAGATTATTCGCCTTGGAATTGAAGAAAGATATCTCTGTTTATGATAAGGTGAATGGAGGTCTCTCTCATTCGTTTAAAAGATTAACGAGGGGAGGAGGTGAGAGTTCTCAAATGGACTCCCTGATCTCTCTTCTTCCTTCCTCTTTGGTATCATCTATGTCAGATATATGGGTTTGGACTCTAGACGGGTTAGGAGAGTTTTCAGCTTGCTTCGCCGTTCTTATATTGAAGACACCCTTTTTGGTGCATCGGGTAATCCAACTAGGTGGGTTCGTTTAGTCCCTATTAAAGTTAATGTTTTGGTTTGGCGTTGTCTATGAATAGACCTCACGGTACAACCTTTCTCTTAGAGGTTTGGATATCCCTTCAATTATGTGCTCGGTTTGTCATACCAATGTGGAATCAGAATCACATTTTTTCGCGTTTTGCATCGGATATCACGCTCGTACACTGCTGGGTGGGTATCTCGAGCGTCTCTCTCTGGTCGTATGATGATTGGATTGGTTGGTTGTCGGGTTTGAATATTCGTAAAGATGTTAAGGATTTCTTGGAAGCTACTTTCTATGTTTCTTGGTGGCACATTTGGATCTTTCGTAACAAGACAATTTTTCATAATGAGAATCCTAAAATGGTGGTGTTTGATAACATAGTTAATCAAACATATGATTGGTGTAACTCAAGAGCAAAGCAAAAGATCAATTGTTTTGGGTGGTTGCAAAACCCTCTTATGGTATTTTATGAGTCTCAGTTGTAGGTTCTATCCGGGGATAGAATGGTCTATCCTACGGTTAGTAGTGCTAGTTGTTTTTGTTTTTTCCTTCCTTTTGTATTTCTTTTGCTAGCTCCCGCCTAGCTTGGTTTATAAATTCACGCTCCAAAAAAATAGCATAACCATCCATTTTGTCATAAGTTTCTTGCAATTCAGTACAAACATCAACTGCATTGTTAGAAAACACATGACCAAGATACAACACTTGAGATAAAGACCCTATAATCAATCCTAAAACCGCAACATTGACCATGTCCCATTGTTGACTTAAACAAGACTAATAGTTTTCTTGACACAAGTTTTATCAATGAATCCCATTTTATTCTTACCCCTTAAAGCTATATTCATTGCACTTGACCACATTTTGTAATTATCAATATTAGTCAATACAAAACTAACAATAGCAACATTATAATTATCATTAGCATGTTAAAACAAAATATTTTCAGCATTCAAACTATTGATCAATACCACTATCATGATTACAATCAACAATCAACAAAGAACATATTCCAAAAACATATAAGTAACAAACAAATAACAAAACCATCAAACGATCAAACAACCAATCAACAAATAAAACAAAAACTAAGAACTCTCCCACACCGTGAAATCTTATCAATATCAATCAGTGTGAGTGAGATATGGCCAGATGATTCCTTGCCTCTCAATGAGGTAGGTCAAGATAGTCACACCGTTAATAGTCATGCAAATTACATACTATAAGATTAGAAGGAAAAGAAAGTCCTTACAGAGCTTTAATCTAACAACAACGGAAGACTTAACTTACTATACTCATGATTCACTTAGTCAAGAGATATAGTGACACATCAGTGACCAAATTACCAAAACATACCAACAGACAATGAAACCCCAAATCAACCCATGATTTCAAGATACAAACCCAAAAAATAATATAGAACAATTAACACCACACAAAACTAATAATCGCCCCAATACAATAGATCTATCACCAAGAACACCATATCGAACCCTAATTTTAGAAACCCTAATTTCTAACAAAGATGTCAAAAACCCTAAAATTCCAGATAGAAAGAATCAAGAACCATCAATCAAACATATCGATAGCTCTTAGACCATGTGAAAACTATGGTATCAAAGATAATAAACAAGATTTCACTCAAACCAACCACCCCTTATTATTCACTAAAACTAAATAAGAATGATTGTCTTCAAACAAATCCAATCTACAAGATGAAAAAGCAGTTGTCCCCAAACGGATGCTAACAAAGAATACAAGAATCACCCTACAAAACTCCTCACTACAAAACTCAAACAATACCAAACAATGATCAAGATAATCACATAACAATAACATACCAGAGATTGAATCAATATATTACAAGTGGTGCTAGCGTGATCGTCCTCTAAATATATAGTCTACTATATATGCATATCATATTTTACGCATGGGGTTTTTATTGATATGTGTAACACTTGACATATGATCAATGAACTTTTTATAGATATGTTTGAAGTTATTTGTTACAATGTTAAATGAGGTATAGTTTTCTGATAATCGCAAAGAGCCCTTATCCGACAACAAAATAAATACTTAAATGTAATTGTGCACAAATGATAAAGATAATGTAGAATGCATGTCCGCATTACATTATTTATCAACTTGAGAAAAAAATTTGTTGATCATTTTGAGCATATATTAATGTTATCATATTTTCTGGTTTATCAATTTGAGCATATCTCGTTAGTTGTACATTAGTTGTCTATTAAATGTGATTAGCAATTTACCTAAAATAGCTCATGTGTAATTACTATATGTATCCTTTTACTTTGTGTGTAATGATCGACAAATAATATTATCCTATACCCTCTTACATGATATCAGCCATACGATCCTAAATCTCTAACCCTAAACCTAAACTCTTCCGCCGCCGCCTCCGACCGCCGAAGGTTCGGAAGGCTCCTTTTAAACCTTAACCTCTGCCATATTTCATCTTCAAATAATAACGATAACCCACCTCAATCTACTATGAAAAAAATGGTGGATCTTTATGTTTTTCTAGGGAAAAACACGCTCCGTTTGTTTGGAAGGTTCTTTGAGGGTTGAAGTTTTAGAACCAACTTTCGTTTTCTTATCTTTTCTTTTGATGTTAGTGCATGAGTCTTACTTGTAATTTCCTTTGTTTTAGTTATAAGGGATACTTTGGTTTATCCCGCTTGTTTTGTGGGATACTTTGGGTTATCCCGTTTGGTAAGGGATACTTTGGTTTATCCCATTTGGTCGATACTTTGGTTCAAAAGCGATCTATAGCATAGCCCGAGTATGCAGTCGCATACACAACTAATCGTCGAGCTAGTGTTAAATATATATATATATATATATATATATATATATATATAGTCCCTTTATTTTCGTAACCCATCTTATCTCATGAGAACTGCGAGAACCACTTATGTACTCCTAATAATGCATAGTGTGCAATATATCAATGCAAAATGGCATTTTTGAAAATATCTATATATTTTTAATTTAAAAGGGTATAATAGTAAAAGACAATTTTTTTTTTTTTTATTGTGGTTTCTTTGATTAAATCCTTTTTGTTAGGCTATATATTTTGATTTAGTGCATGTTTTTAAGCTAGCATGTTTCCGCATTTAGTGCATGTATGTTTTTAAGCTAGCATATTTCCATATTAGTGCATATATGTTTTTTTAAGATAGCATATTTTCATATTTAGAGCTACAATATATATTTTCGTAAATAGTTAGGTGCATATGTATTTTTTTATATAACATAAGTTATAACAAACAAAGAACATAAATGTTATACCCAAAAATTGAGCATCGATTGAAATCAACAAGAATATAAATTTCTAAAAAGCATGAATACATGAATTTAATCGATCTATACACGTGAGCACTAATAATATGTAACACAAATAGACATATGTGCACACTCATTGTTATCAACATTTTTAGAAGTCGGGCATATATTTACACGCCGTAGTCAGCCAACATTTTCAAAAGTCGGACATGTATGCACACTCGTGAGTCGTGAACATTCTTTACCCCATACAAAGAGAAGTATATAAATTAGCAACATTAATATTATTAAAATAGAATTACAAAAAAAAAAAAAAAAAAAAGATATTTCATAACACAAACATACAGAAACAAATTTTTAATCATAATAACTAGCATAACACATATGCACAGTTTAAAACATATATGCATCCAACATTAATGTTATGAAACATGCATGTTATAAACCATAATTGTTATGAAACAACCATGTTTTAATCCATAAGTTTTAGAACATACCTGTTTTTACAACATACATGTTGTAAAACATACATGTTTTTAACATACATGTTTAAAAGGTTGATGTGAAAAGATAACATACAGATTAGTTTCTCAAAAACTAAAACCGAAAGATAACAAAAGACCCATAAAGGAAACACAAAAGATAAAATCTTAGTATGAAAAGCATCTTATAAAACCAAAATAATTGTGACTGCAACAAATGACAAAGAAGGCAATCAAGCATCACACAAGTACAATTTGAAAACTAGAATTAGAATTTCAAGAACAATAATCAAACTGATTAAATCATAGATTAAACTAACCAAATAAAACAATTTCTATCACCACCACACCCACATCATAAACAAACAAAAACACATGAACCCTGAATCAAACTCAAAACACTAAACCAAATGAATGAACAACAAAAAATAAAATAAACACAATGCCTTTTTGATATCACGATTAAAATCTTAAGATATAATACAAAAATACTCCACAAAAAAATATAAGACTTGGTGATACAAAATAACCAAACAAACTGCTCCATCTAATAAAACATATTGTTTAAAACCTATAAATATTTAAAACCATATCTCATGGATTTTTGAGCAAGCTAACTAGAGTCAAATTAGTCAGGCCACAACAAAGCATATAAAAATAAATCAATATTTCAATAAGGTATTCATATCCATGTACAAAAATTTAAAAATACAAACGATCTAAAAACGAAATCGTTATTTTAATCTAAATAGGAGGTTTTAGTGCCACGGTTTTTCAAATATAGGAATATATAAATATTATTAAATATCAGAATCATGAAATTAATACCAAATCACAAAGCCATGTACATGTTTAAGCTTGGACATGAAAGTTTTGTTGGATAGAAGATCCAAAGTTATTTATAAACATCTCGTGGGATGCTTGCTCGATCCAAAGTGATTGATGATGTTTTTTCAGCCGATCAAAAGATCTAGAGAGACCATAGAGGACTTTGGGTGGCGTTTCTAGGTTTACTGGAGAGAGAGAAGACCAGAAATGGTAAATGAAATAATAGAGATAAATATTAATTGTAGGGATAAATATTAATTGTGACATCCCTTAATTACCCTTATACTAGTTACAAAAACCAACATCATGTTTTAATTATTTACATAAATGGCACATTTCGCTTTGACCATTGATCAACAAATCTAATGGCTAAAAAGAGGTTCTCGCAGCTTCGCTAAAGTTTTTCTAAAATAAAAGTTAATTATATATATATATATATATATATATATATATATATATATATATATATATATATATATATATATATATATATATATTTGTATAGGGTGCATACCCTTTCAAAATGCCAAAAAACTG
>OU343217.1:228931819-228961183 GCA_910596185.1 Chrysanthemum makinoi | reverse complement strand
AGTCAAGCTTCCCTTGGCGACCATGAATCGCCTTCACAATCTTGACCCAAAGCGCTCCTTGTTGAGTTTTAAATCTACAAATCCATTTGAATAAAAGAGCTCTATTAAAAGCAAAGAAACTACTAACTTCAAGACCTCCCGATTCCTTGCTCATCAAAACTTTGTCCCAACTAAACCAAGACATCTTTTTTTCCTCGAACTCCATTCCTTTGTAAAAGTTACTACGTAAAAGTTCTAGCTTTTTCAAAATAGCAATCGGAACTTTATAAATGGACATATAATAAGATGGAATGGCCCCCAAGACCAATTTTAGAAGAGTAAGTCTCCCACCGATGGACAAGGTTTTAACCTTCTATTTGGAAAGGTGAGTAGCCACCTTGTCCACCACCACCTCCCAAGATCTAAGACGTGACATAGAGGAACCCACCAACACCCCTAGATACTTGAAAGGCGGTTTTAAAGGTTCACAACCAATCAAACCTGCAGCCCTCCTTACCTCCTCAAACTTGACACCAACACCAAGAAGACTACACTTATGTAAGTTAATTTTCAATACAGAATCCAGAATGAAACAATGAAGGATACGGACAATATTTTGGAAGTTGGAATCCTTCCATTGACCTATAAAGACAGCGTCGTCCGCATAAAAAAGATGTGATATCATAACCTGCATAGAACCACCGACAAGAATACCCGAGAAGAATCCCTTGTCCAAAGCTCTAGAGAAAGAGACATGAAACGCCTCCATAACCAAGAGAAACAAGAAAGGAGATAAAGGGTCTCCTTGTCTAAGCCCTCTAAGTAAGCGAAATTCGTTTGTTGGACTACCATTCACTAAAATAGTGGCACTAGCCGAAGACAAACAAGCTGCTATCCACCCCCGCCACCTTATACCAAAACCAAACCTCTGCATGATATCTTCAAGAAAATCCCACCTTACTGAGTAATAAGCCTTTTCAAAGTCCACTTTAAACACCATAGCCTTCTTCTTTTTTACTTTACACCAAGTCATCACTTCATTTAAAATCATAGGCCCATCGAGAATTTGTCTCCCCCGAATAAACGCTGATTGCTCCATACTTATTAGACTACCAATTACCAAACTTAATCTATTTGCTAAGATTTTCCCGACAATCTTGTACTGACACCTTATAAGGCTGATAGGGCGAAAATCCTTAACAAATTTTGCATCTTCTATTTTTGGAATGAGAGCGATAAATGAGGGGTTACACCCTCTAGGAAATGAACTCGATGTGAAGAATTACTTTACGGCTTTAATGACATCTACACCGATCAGATCCCATAATTTTCGAATAATTTCAAAAGTGAAACTATCTGGACCCGGGGACTTATCAGTCCCACATTCCCAGACTGCCCTTTTGATTTCCTCATCGGAAACCATCTCATCCAACCACGAAGCCTGCTCATGCGAAAGAGTGACACCAAATTTCAAGTTACATTGAGGTCTAGGAGTAGAAGGTTTTGAAAAACGATCCGCAAAATGATCATAAACGCTTCTTTAACCCTATTTGGATCATCCACCCATTTACCATCCGGAAGAACACCCCGAATAGCTATTTGATTTTGTCTCTTATTAATAACACCATGAAAGAATTTGGAGTTCTCATCCCCTTCCACCGCCCACTTGATCTTAGCCTTTGAGCTTGTTCACGCCTTTCACCCTATCCAAATCCATGATCGATTTCACCAACATAGCTCTCTTACGTAACGAGTCAGGATTTGTATTACCTCCCTCCAAATGTTTATCTAGTTCAGCTAAGGAAGATTGCAATTCAATTCGTTTAGAACTCGTTTGATCCCTCTTAGTTTTGCTCCAAATACACAATTTTTGTTTCAACAGTTGCAAATTTTTTTTAAGAGTAGTCATCACATTCTTTGTTATCAACAACAATCTCCGACCACGCATTAACCACAAAGCTTTCAAATTCAGTCAAAAGAAACCAAGAATGATAAAGACGAAAAGGAATTGGACCATAATCAGAATGAACCTCGTGCATCAGAATTGGACGATGGTCCGATAAATGACGATCTAAGATGATTTCCGTGAGTGAGGTAAGCCTAAGCAGCAAACCTTCGGACACTAAGAGTCTATCCAACTTACTCATTTTCGAAGCTGCTCTATTAGACCAAGTAAAAGAATACCCACCTAAAGGAACATCAACAAGCCCCGTACCCGATATAAACCCATTAAACGCAACAACCCCTGGTTTATCAAACACCGATCCAAGTCTCTCTGATGACATTCTCACCTCATTGAAATCACCCATCACTATCACTTCTCCTTCCCATCTAGAGATTACGCGATGCAAGTAATCCTAAAGTAACCTCTTTTCAGAAAGTTCTTGGGGAGCTTAAACCGAAATCAAAAGTAATTTTGTATTAGTAGAATTCCAAACACCTTCCACTAAGATAAAGTAATCATAAATAGTAGCATTAATTTTTGTGAACATCGATCTCTCCCATACACATAATATTCCTCCTGATCTCCCCCAAGATAAGCTAGTAACATAATTAAATGAAAGCTTCCCCCATAGCTTACGAATTAAAATCATCTACTTTTTCAAGTTTTGTTTCTTGTAAACACAACACGTTAATCTTATTCTTCCTACATAATTTCTTCACCCACTACTTTTTCTCCTTTTGGCCTAAGCCTTGAATATTCAAAGACATCAGATTCATTTCTAACCCACACTACCTCCTTGAGAAGCAATGATCTCTTCTGTTAGGAATTGGAAATTCCATGTTAAAGTGTCTGTCACCCCAATAATAGTCTAGCATATGTTAGCTCGTAGACGTGTCGTTATTTACGTTATTTAGTTATCAGTTTAGTTTAGTGTAACACCGTGGAGGAAGGACGGGTCTTTACCCACTGTATGCCTGATCCACAGCCCGTCAGGAGGGCGTATTATGTAAAACTATAAATACCCTCTACCTCCCAAGGTAGAGGGTTGGACCTTTCACTCAATCTAACCTTCTTTCGTTTGTTTACTTTCTCTCTCTAGAAAGGCTCCCATCTTCCACTTTCTCTCTCTAAAAATCTAAACCATACGCCTATATTTGATATGTTATGATGTGTTTATGAAATCCAATATGTTACAAATGGTATCAAGAGCCATGGTTTGATCATCTCTCTTACATGTCCTTGGATTTCTAGTGGTTTTATATGGTTTTTGGGTTTGAAAAAGTTTAGTGTTTTTTTGCATCATTTGGATCATTTGTTGTGTTAAAGTTTGAATTTTGATTGTACTTTTGTGTTTAGAATCATTGTAAGTGCTTGGGTTTTGATTTGGAAAGCTTGAATCACTGTCGTTGGGTTAGTTTTGGATTGAAAAGTGTTGTGTTTGAACTTTTCTTGGTAGCGACTTGAGTCTCGGATTAGTTTTCTTGGTAGCGACTTGCTTCTATAATTATTAGCGACTTGTAGTTGTGGTGGTAGCGACTTGAGCACTAGCGACTTGTCTATTGAGACAAGGCGAAAAATAGTACAAAGTAGTGGTTATACCATTACGGCTAGCGACTTGGCAAAGTAGCGACTTGTCTTTGCTAATTTTAGCGACTTGACTTTGTTTTGGGTAGCGAGTTGTTCTTTAGCGACTTGCCCTTTTAGCGAGTTGTTACTTAGCGACTTGGTGACTTAGCGACTTGTTCTCAAGGTTTCTAGAGACTTGTAACTAGCGACTTGTGTTTCTAGCGACTTGTCCATTGAGCAACTTTTATACCTAGCGACTTGGTGCTAAGCGACTTGTATTCATAGTTAGAAGCGGTTTGACCATTCCATCAGTGCGTTTTGTTGACTTTTTCCTACAAAACTTCAAACGGCTATAACTTTTGAACCGTAACTCCGTTTTCAGCGTTCTACCCATCAAAACGACCGTAAGAACGAGGAGAATGGCACGCCAAATGAACTGTTCTTTCGGGTCAACCCTCGAGGCCTAAATCCGCTCCGAACAGAAGTTATTGAGGTTTTTAAGTTTTTAGACCTAAATTTCTCCGTAAAATCATGCAACAACCAACCCAAATTACAACCAAACAACATCTCTGCTAATCCTACAAACAATCATAAGACCTAACACACAATTGTCTATCATTGTGTCGTTCCATCAGTTATCTTAACACGTTCTATTGGTCACTATATCACGGTTTCTTCTTGATTTTGTAAAATCCCGCGAAAGAATCTATTTCTCGGTTTAAATCATAGACTTGTAAAATCCCGTGTATACTACAACATCATGTCTTACTCTACTGACCCAGTGATTTCGGAAGTACTTAAATTGTATGACACTGTGGACATCAATGATAATGTATGCTACACTGAACGGTTAAAGATGATTGAATCAATCAATGAGGATGTGAGATCTTCGTGTTCAGAGTCTAAAGAGAGAGAAATGCACCAGTCAAGGTTACAGAATGCTCTTGCAATGGGTAAGGAAAGTTGCATTGAACCTTATCGACAACTTCATTCACACCTCATGTTACTTAGAATTGATGACAAATACACAATGGGAATTGTACGATCATGTATTACACTCTTCCGTCAAGAATTATCATCGATTATTGGCACATTGTTCTTGAACTTGGAACTTTTAGAACAACAACTTAATAGGAAAAAGGTTCAAGAATCCAGTTCTAAAGCTGCACTTCATGTGATCAACAAACAACTTCAGTCATTCATCAAAAGGGAATACACTTCAGATTTTGATTATCTGGTGACTGAAACGTGCTTTAAGAATCACACTGGGATGGAAGCTAATGTGTTCAGATAGACATTAATCCAACTCATGGATAATGTGGAGAAGTATATTGAGGAAGTTACACAGAATGATGAACACGTGGATGACTGTTGGGTGTAGTTAAGAGATAGTTGTGATGAATCGAGTAATGCATCAGTTGAAAGATCAGGTGTTGCTAAATGCAGAATGTCAGAGACAACAAAGAATGATGTAACCAGCTGCTCAGTAACTCCTGTCACACAAAACGTGGATGTGGCAATCAGAAAGGTGAATGAATGTCGAGTACAATCAAGAGATTGTAGTGTTGAGACCAGCAAAGCTTGACACAACCAGTTGACACGGAATATAGAGGCTCAGTGACAGATAAGCTTGACACAACCAGTAGTTCAGTGACTCTTGTTACACATGATGTGGATGCAAATATCATACCAGAAATTGAACAGGTGTCATGTAATGAGGTACCCTTTACTGTTCAATATAGTGCATCTTCTAAAGCACTTAAACAAACTGATCATGATGCTAAACATGTCTCTGATAAATGTCCAGTAACTGAGGCTGAGTCTGAGATTAAGTATTTCAAAACAAACAATATGGTTGATAAAAAGGCTTTTGATGAACTTTCAAACAAATTCTCAAATCTTGAAAAACATTGCATTTCACTTGAAATTGTGATACAAAGTAAAGAAGAAAGTTTCCAAATTAAAAAACCATGTAAAAATCCGGAACTTCCTGAATTCCGTGAACTTTTTGAAATGAACACTTTGAAAGCTCAGCTTCAAGACAAAGACTCAACCATCAACAATTTGAAGAAACATATTTTTGGTATGCATGTGAAAAGTAATTTGGTTACAAGTAATTATGATGTTAATGCTATTGATGATATTCAAATGAGAAATGATGAATTAGCGGTTTGTGTGGCCAAATTACTAAAGGAAAATGAGTCTTTGAGAAAGCATAACATAGAACTAAGTGACTCTGTCAAAGAAGCTAGAACTACATCAATGGAATAAACAAACTCTTTGATAGCAAAAATTGATGATCTCAAAGCTCAACTTCAGGAAAAGATTTTCGCTATTGTTGCCTTAAAAAATGAGCTTAGGAAAACTGTAGGGAAAAGTGTGAACACTAAGTTTTCAAAACCATCAACCTTGGAGAAACCAGTTTCTCATCCCAATAGAAACCGGTCCGTTGTTAGGCAGCCTACTGCGTTTATATCCGAAAGACCAAAATTTTCAAAAACACGGTTTGCCTTCCAAGTTGATGAGAAACAAGTTTTGTCAAAACTAGTCCCTTCACCTGAGTTGCCTAAGAATTATGCTTCTAGTTCCTCTAAACCTCAACAAGCAGCTACTTCTACTCCCAGCACCTCTAGGATTGGTTCGAAAAATGTGTCAAAACCAAGCATTAAAATTCAGATTTCATATGATATGAATGAATTGTGGAAGAGCTATTATTTAGAAGAAGCTAGGAAAAAGGCACATATTCGAAAAGACGGAATTTTAGGTTCAAGACCTAGGGTGATGAATTCTACGAGGTTTCAAGGCACTGCTAGTAGTAGTAAATCATTACCTAGGAACACTCTACAGAAGTCTAGGGATTGGTTTGCATCTAAGAGTAGTTGTGTTTCGATTAAAATAATTCCCGTAGCAGATCACTCTAAGAACTCTAGATCTTTATCTAAATCTAATCAACCTATTTGCTCGAATTGTCTTAAATGTGTCTTTAAAGCAAATCATGATAATTGTCTTTCAAAATCCTTGAATAAAGTTAATGCTCATGCTAAGATACAATCCACTAAGACTATAAACAGTGCTAAGGTTCAAACTGTTAAGTCTAGGACTTTCAGTAAGTCGTCTTCAGTGCATAAGAAGCAAAACAAACCTAATACTTCACCTAGATGGATACCAACTGCTAAATCTTTGGAGTCTAGGAATATCGATAAGTCTTCCACTGTGCATAAGAAGCTTAACAATCCTAAACCTTGCCATAATTGGATATCGTCTGGTAGAATGTTTAAGGATCTTTGGACTTAAATGGATTCCTATCGGAAAGCTGTTTACCGATTGCACTATCAAGGTGGACCGTGAAACCCCAAAGGGTTTGGATACTAATGTCACTAACCAATATATATGCAATCAAGCGTGTAATGTTAGTGCAGGTAGTCCTTACTCAGTTGCAGATACTTCGATCCTTCAATACATGGACTGGCTTAAAGTATGGATAACAAATGGATTGATATCTCATAACTCACGGGCCCAAGTAACTCAACCTTGATATTCAAATCGGCAATGACGTCTGTTCACATCAGTTCAGGCCTCGTACTTCATCATTATGATGTTTGAACACAACAGTTCAAGCCTCGTTCTCTAAAGAAAAGAAAAGTGTATGTTTCAGTGCGCTTTATCTTCCAAAGAAGAGAAATCTTCTCATTTGTGACCATTCTCATCAACATGCTTCATGCTTTTTTCAATCGCTTTCAGTTATCAAGTGAACCGGACTACCTATAATTGTTCTCTTATTCCACTTGCTCGATTATAATGGAGATGGCGACATCATATGCAATTTTTGCGGGGGAGAAGTGTGAAGAGACTACATTTTAAAGATATTTACGTGTTTAATCAAGAATGGCATCTTCGTATGCAATTCTTGAGGGTGAGAAGAAGTGTGATAATTCTGCATGGTTGATTGACATCTAAGAATATATGGTCATCGGCTCTAACTCATGTAAGAACTGAGCTTCTTCTTATCGGGTCATCTTTACATGGAGTTTCTTCTAAGAGCCATTGGTTGACATCTTCACACGGGCTAATGAGATTAATGACAAAGTGCTTCCTGGTTGGGCTGATTTCTTTAATGAACATCTTTCTGTTCTTGTTTGATTGGGAGGGATCTTAGTTAAGGAGATTTGTTATTTGTAAGTTAACGGGAATGCATTTGGTGAGTTGAAGATGTTAACTGTCTATTTCCCCATTCGGACAATCTTGAATAAGGTCGAGTCTACAGTCTGTTCTACATTTTCTGCTACATGTTAGAAGACTAAAGACGAATTGCATTTGATGAACTAAAGACTTCTTCTTAATCCGGGCTGAGAAGAACACTTGAAAATCTTCGATAGGTTTGGGAAGCACTAATTGGGGGAGATTGAAAAGCCAAATTTAATCCCCAATTAGACTTGCTCATATTCTTCAGCAAGTTGATTTTCACAGATACATCTGAGCTTATGATGTTCTTCTCAAAAGAGTTCTAGTACATGGGCTTATAATATGTTGCTGATTCTGATACATCAAAACCAGCAAGGGGGAAGGAGACATGCATCTAAACGCGAGTAAACTTCTAAGTGATTGAAGATATCCCGGGAAGACGAATGTCATTACCGCAGAGAAACTCAAGGTTTAACTCATGGCGTTTAGTGTTCTTATTCCAACTATGTGGGGGAAGAGATGGAAGAGTTAGTTTAAGTACACAAATGTGTGATGATTTCGATGTTATCATCATCAGGGGAAAATTGTGTACATTGGGGATGCTCAGCTGTTTCACTTAGTGCTTATTGATTGAAGATATAATCACTTATTCGAGTTGATATCGCGAGATTGTCATCCGAGAGATAATCATGATTATTTTACTGTTCCAGTGTTATCGGTTATTCTTTCTTTGGGCATTTGAGTAGTTTGGGTTCTTGAGCTTCATACACTTTCTTCAGGGGAGAGAAAAGTATACTTTGGGGTTATTCTTTGGATATCGGACTTAATCTACTACTTCGATGTTATAAGTTTCTCTCTCTTTGGGTATATGTGTATTTGGGTTCCTGAGCTTTTGCCAAGAGGCTGACTGCATCAATTCAACTACTTGATGGAATTTTTCTCTTGACACCTTTTGGAATGGTTTGCTTCTGACTTCTGTGATAATGAAATATGAGAACGATGTTGTTCTTGTTGGTGATATAACCCCGAACGAAGAATCTCGACTATCGTTCTTAAAAGGAGTAGCGGGATTTATGATAATGGTGTGCTTCTCTGTGCACCTGGCTAAGGCAAGCTTGAAATAGTGCTTCGAATCTGCTCATCTAATGGATTTTGGTTTAGGGAAAGCGCCAAAGTCTCTCTTTCTCAAGGCTCATGTTCTGTCTTTATTCTGGAGCCTCGGAGCTTTGGTGGTGGAAGTTTAAGAGATGACGAATTCTATCTTCTGACGTGCTGCTTTCGATATCCTTATCTCGGTACTTGTATCATCATCTTCTTATACTATATCATTTACTCTATCTTTGTAAATATTTATCAAAAACAAAATACAAAAATATAAAACCAAGAAAAAGAAAATAGAAAAATATAAAACCAACAAAAATCCATAAAAATTTGAAAAATGAGAAATAACAAAAAATTTTTTCTCAAGACATGTCTTCCGGTATCGATAACATCTGCGGTCTTAGAAATGTCATTCAATAATGGCACGGGACCATAGATGAAGTTCGAGCAGGAGGTGTAAATATTATTTCCAAAACATGTCTAAAAACATGGCTTACAGTTATTTCAGACTGTAACCCGCGCTTCAAAATATGGCTTGCAGTTACTTCATTTGTAACGTCTAAAAACCATGGTTTGCTATTATTTCAGATAGCAACCCGTTCTTCAAGGAAGGAAAGTGTTGCGCTAAACCAATTTTCAAAAAATTTGTGCACTTATCCTAAAACATATTGAGGAAAGTATGTCGAAGGACTGCTGTTCCTACACAAATGTTTTTCCGTCTAAAATTCTCCAGAAAAATATTTGTTGTATTTCAAAATGGTGGTAAATGAGTTGCTTGTAAATCAATCAGTTTCAGAGTTTTCGTATAAATTGAAAACTCAATCAATGACTTCAGCGCTTTTAAACTTTTCAGAAAATAAGTCATTGATTGAGGGGGATAATGTTTTTAAATCTATATCATCTAACGAGGTTATCTAATTATCCTAAATGCTTAAATGAAAAACATGTTAACCTATGTTGAAGGACTAGGTGCCTAGGATATGATTGTTAGGATTAGATGATTAGAGTTTGATAAATACATTATTCCCATGCTTTATATGATCTGATTGATATGTTGGATTGACTTTTATTAGTCGATTGTTGTTTGGGTGATGTCGACCACCATATATCTGTATGTGTGTTCACTAACGTATGCATGTATATTGGTATATAAAAATGTTCCCGATCCGGATCCCAAGATGATTGTATGCCTAAAGGAAAGGGTAACTATATCTTGGGTTGACAAATGAAGAAAGGAAGCTTATATTGACCTCTATGGAGAGTTGGCATGAAAAAATGCAACGTAAGAGGTCTCACTGCATCAACAGATGGTTTTCTTCATATCAAATGAAGAAACGGAGCTTAATTTCACCTCTATGGAGAGTTGGCATAAAATCATGCAATGTAAGAGGTCTCTCTGCTTCTGCAGATGGTTTTCTTCCAGCCTTACAGCAACAACAGAAGCAGCTTCTACACCACCTAACGTATCTTTGTGCAGGACAAGTAGTGGATGATAACATTTTTAAAACATTCTGAATCTTTGTTTTGAAAATGGAAAAAATATTGGTTTTGAAAATAAATTGCACTTAATTTTGGAAATCACCGGACTTCATTTTATCAAAACTTAAGTCACTCAATCATCGACTACGGTCATCGATTGAGGGGGAGAGTGATTTAAAATAAAATATTTTCAAACGATATTTCATCTATCAAGTCCGCTTGTGCAATTAAAGTGGTGATCTAAAGATTTAATGTTATGTCATGGTATGATTGTCTTTAAAACTCAAAGATCTTTCAAAAAGAAATTTATTCTGTTCTTGTTTGATTGTGAAATTGTTTTATTTTACTTAAAGATCTCTTAAAAACTATCATACCTGACACTAACAATCTTTAATGTCTATATTTGGTCCTCATCAGTCAATTTCAAAAATTAAATCAAGCCGCGTCTTTCCCCAAAATTTTCCAAATGAGTTAAATCAATCGGGATCCAAAATCTCAATTGGTTTGAAATTTTTTGATCGGGGGAGAGATCTTGTTTTAAATCTCAAATTGGTTTTAAAGGGTGATTATTTCAAAAACACTCCTTCCTTCATGTGCCAAATGATTTTGAAATATATAATGCACATGATTGTGGAGGAGCATTTAACCAAAAACTAAGAGAGTATTTAAACAAGGCCACATTTTATCCCATGTTTTCTAAACCTGATTAAATCACTTGAGATCCAAAATCTCAAAGGGTTTGATATTTTTGATCGGGGGAGAATTTGTGATTTAATAATGAAACTTGATAAATGATGATCGATTTGATTCAAAAGTACAGGCTGCTCTCCCATATGTGCTAAACGCTTTCGAATCTCGAAGCACATATTGAGGGGGAGCATTTCAAAATAATTTTCAAGGTACAAAGATTTCTATGTTTCAACACAAAGTACCTTGATTGATTTTCTAATGGTTTCTTAATGGCTTTTGTGATCATGGATGTACTTCAAAAGAACTCTTTCCTCTATGTGATAAAATGATTTCAAATATCCTATGCACATCTTGAGGAGAATTTACAAAAAATCAAATGGCTTTTTTTTTAGAAATTGTGATCAAGAAATTATTTCAAAGAACTCTTGCCTCCATGTGCTAAACAATTTACAAATCATATGCACATGTTGAGGGGGAACATTTCTAAATGATCAAAACAATTAAGGTATAAAATGCTTTGACATCGTATCACAAGTACCTTGATTGATTTTTCCAAATGATTTTTCAATTGGTTTCTGGGAAGAATGAACTGTACCAAAAGACCGACCATTTTACTTTATGCATGGAGTTATAAGGATGGTTAGGTTAGGTATTCGTTCCCACGATCCCGCCAGAGCCAGAGGTATCTACCCAGGGACAATCCACTAGATAGTGTAGAGTCCTTAGGTATGATGAAAAAAGGAGAAAAGTGAGATATGGGAAGAGTGCGGACTGAGATAGAGCTAGAACTGGAATAAACCCAACAAGGTTCTAGTTATGAAGTCTCAGTAAGCACTGAAGGGGTTGAAGAATGAAAAAAAGAATTGAATGTGAAAAAGGGTAAAAAGAAATAGCCCTCCATTAATTCAACCTTAGGGCATAAACCGGGTTCAATACATATGATACTGGTGTCTACTAAGGTAACACTGGTATTGAAGACAAGACGTCATGGACCCAGTGACGCACTGCACCTAACTTCCCAAACTACTCAAGTTCCTCTTAAAAGGGCTTGTTTCATTCTCACAGGGAACCTACATAATCTATCGACTTTCTCTTAGAGATTGTTGATATTGAAGAAGGAGACCCTCGCCCTAGTCTCCGGCATAGGAAACCAAATGTGCACAATTGAGTCTAGAGCCAAGAGATCTTCCACAATATCTCATTAGGACACAAAATTAATGGAGACTTGCTGTTTCACACAATGTGGAAAGTAAGTATATATATTAAGAGTCCTACGCATTATCCTTGTGGTATAGCCAGAACATCTGAGTGATATGCAAACATATTCACAATGAAGATGGAAAGCCTTCTAGAGCCAACATCAAACAAGCTCTTGGTAGGTGGCATGTGAGATCTATCCAATAGATCAACCATGTGACAACTGAACAGAAACAATGAGGCGATTCAAAATCATGAATCCATCCTGGTTCAGGTTATTGATTGACGGATACCTTTGAAAAACCGGTCGTTGTGCTAAAAATTCTTTTCTCTAGCACATCGACTGTGTATTAATATTTCAAAAATAAAAGGTGTTTATGATTGATAACTGATTTTTACTAAAACCTTCGTTGTATTACAAAAACATTTTATTGAGCGATTACGATTGTTTTCAAATCTCTTTTCATCAATCAGTGAATCTCAAATTCGTTGGTTCACTCAATTTGTCTTCTTTGAGACGTTCCGGTTTGAGAACAACTAGAGCAGCTGTGAAACCATGTCAAGGAGATTCTTCGGAATTATACCTGATCACAGGCAGTACTTGTATGCAGGTACACCCGACATTCTTCGGAATTATACCTGATCACAGGCAGCACTTGTATGCAGGTATACCCGACATTTGAGCAGCTTTGAAACCCTGTCAAGGAGATTCTTCAGAACTATACCTGTCAAGGAGATTCTTCGGAATTATACCTGAGCAACTGCGAAACTGTGGGCCGTGTACCTCAATTCAACGAAAGTAATCAAAGACACTTTCATGTGCTTTATTGCTAACTGTTGTATGCAGGTACACCCGACATTTGCAGCTGATCAGAATGGAGAGGTCAATCCATAGCTGCATGCTCACACAACACATTCATTTCTAGAGAAATCATGATAAGTGCATCAACGACTCTGATATTTTCACTTCATGCTTCCTTTCTGGCTGCTGCAAATATCATGAATCAACTAAAGCTTCCACAACTCTGATGAGAAGATATCATGATCCAAAATGTGAGCATGTCGGTCCGAAAGTCACAACAACACATGATGGCAACACAATAAAGGGTGATCCAGAGATTTACTGTGGCTGATGATCTCAAATAAAGCTTGAAGATCATCAAAGATGTGGATCAGTTAAAGACCTCCACTCAATGTACAAAACTATGCGGACTTTAAAGAATCACTACTAATGCACAAAGATTGCGGAACTTGAAGAATTGAAGTTACGAGAGCTCAAGAACTAAAGTCAAAGAAAGAATGCTAGGATGCAAAATGTATTTCATGGGGTGACCTCCCTTAGGGAGAGATTGTTAGGAATTGGAAATTCCATGTTAAAGTGTCGGTCACCCCAATAATAGTCTAGCATATGTTAGCTCGTAGACGTGTCGTTATTTACGTTATTTAGTTATTAGTTTAGTTTAGTGTAACACCGTGGAGGAAGGACGGGTCTTTACCCACTGTATGCCTGATCCACAGCCCGTCAGGAGGGCGTATTATGTAAAACTATAAATACCCTCTACCTCCCAATGTAGAGGGTTGGACCTTTAACTCAATCTAACCTTCTTTCTTTTGTTTACTTTCTCTCTCTAGAAAGGCTCCCATCTTCCACTTTCTCTCTCTAAAACTCTAAACCATACGCCTATATTTTATATGTTATGATGTGTTTATGAAATCCAATATGTTACATCTTCTATGTTCCTCAAAAAACCCTCCATATTGAACCCCATAACTTGTCCTACCTCAACAAAATCATGTAATTTCACAAGTAAGGAAGAATCGATGCAAGGTTTTTTAACCCTATCAATTGTGCATGATACATGTGAGGTGCTATCACTATTACCTTCTTTGCTGGATGCCTTGACTTTCCTCGTACTCGATGGAATCTCCTTTGATTTTTCCCCGATAGAACCAAAATCCTCCAAAAGTTGCACCTGCTTCATTTTATGCAGTTGGTACATACAACCGACTCTTGATTACTAAACTCATCCGAGTGTACAATAGGTGTAAAGCCAGGAGGGTACAAAGGATCTTCAGACACCCGTTCTACATTACCCTCTTGTGTTTTTATTAATGATGTCGTACAACCCAAACGGATCGTCTGACTTGGGTAGAGACTACACGTTCTTATCACCTTGTTCCACCCTTTCATTAACATGTTCATCCTCCATTTGTTCTTTCCTATCTGCCAAAATCTCGTCATCTGATGGAAGTGAAGAATCACTTCCCTCCTTACTCGATTCTGAATCCGAATCGTCATCAATAAAATCAGGACTCCATCCCGTAATCTCCATGCCGCACCATAGAAACATGACCCTGTACAACAATTTTAAAAGATTCAAATATGAGATCTTTCACCTTCGTTTTGATGCACAGTCTCTTATTCCAAAGATTGTTGTCATTTGGATCCTCCACAAACAACTGACTCTCCCCACCTTTGTTTTGAAAGTTTTGGTGTCCAAGCAATTGATGGAATGCCTTCAACATCCACCCATGAAACTCTCTCATCCACCACAAACTCCTTATACCAATGACGTACCTCAGAAAACCATGAATTCACCCATGTATGCTCCTTAAACTTGTTACGTGCATGGGAATCATTGAATTCATGAAACCAAAACCTCCATGTACCTAACCAACATATCTTGGAAACCCTCCTTATTACAAATCAATCCAAAGTTTGGAAGGGAATCAAATCTTTACCTTTACTATTAGAGTTAGCTCCATATCTTTGTCAATAAGACAATCATGCCCAATCACCATAGTCGGTTTATCCTCCTTATCCCCATTTACCGTAGCCACATAAGACATAGAAGACCTGAGATGATAAGGCGGCATAGACGGGGCTGCCGCTTTGTTAACAGCCACCGAAGGTTTTGATTCCCGTTGAAACCTAGCTAAGTTAAAACACAGCCTGAATCGACCCACCCAAATGGTGTTCAAATTTGCGATCAAGCTCTCCAGTCGACCTACCTTAATAAATCTCACAAAACCGAACCTTTTACCAGCCTTAGACTCCCGATAAGGGATGAAAACATCAACCACATGCCCATATTGCTAACATGTATCCCATAGTTGCTTTGACGTAAAACCTTACGGGAAATTTGTAACGTACAAATCATGCGATACCTTATGCACAGAATCCTCCTTAGAGTGACTCTTCCCGTCACGGATTGAACCCGATGAGCCGCCGTTTCTTGCCATAGTCGAATTTGTGTGGGTTATGCTATTTTTAATCTCATGCATAAGATATTGTGCTTAGGCAACGTGATTTACCTGTTCTTGATTATTGTCATAAGCTTAATTATTTGTTGAGGGAATTTAATGTTCTTATTTTGCTTCCTGCTTGTCCATTTGCAGCTAAGGATGGTATTTTGAAACATAATCAATAAATTAGACTGATGCAATTTTTTATGGGATTAAATGATGTTTATTAGCCTATTACGAGATACTTGTTACCTAGAGACCATTTACCTTATGTAAATGATGATTTTGCTATTGTGTTTAGGGAAGAATCTCATAGATGTCTTAAACACTGTCATTTGTTCTCTAAAGTCCAACATGCTGCATTTGTTGTCGAGACTAATAATGATTTTAAAACAAGAAACAATAATAATAGAGGTCGCAATCCTAATCTGGTTTAAGAATTGTATCGATTGGTCATCTTGTTGAAAGGTGTTATGAATTGGTTGGTTATCCCGCTGTTTTTAAAGGAACCCAAATTTGTCTAAACAATTTGGTGTGAGTAAAAATTTCAATGGTAGTGCAGAGGTAACCAAGGTTACTTCTACCCTATTTGGTTTTGGTACCACCTTTAAAAATGAGCATATGATGAAGCTTTCAAGTTTAATCAATGAAAAACCATCTGCAAGTGCTAATTCTAGTATGACGGTTACACTAAAAAAGGACTTTTAGTGACACCATTTTTAATGACACACAAAAAAAATTTAAGTGAAAGTACATGTTTACTTACACTTTAAAAAAGAATGTAAGCAAAAGTTTAGTTTCGCCCACTCTTTTCAAAAAGTGTAAGCAAAAGTTTAAGTTTTACCCACACTTTACATAAAATGTAAGCAAAAGTCTAGTTATGCCTACACTTTTAGAAAAGTGTGAGCAAAAGTCTAATTTATACCAGGGCTAAGCGTCGGTCAAAAACCGACCCGAACCGACAAAACCAAGGACCGAAAACCGTAAAAAACGCGAACCGAAACCGAACCGAATGTTGTCGGTTCGGTTCGGTTTTTTGTCGGTCTAGGTATATTTTGGCATGTTTTTTTCGGTTTTGGGCCGAACCCAACCGACCCGAACCGAAAGCATGTAGGACCTGAAACCGAAACCGAACCGACGGGCTGTCGGTCCGGTTCGGTTTTTGTCGGTTCAGTCGGTTTGTGGTCGGTCGGTTTTGAACCTTCGGTGCTCAGCCCTAATTTATACACACATTTTACATAAAATGTAAGCAAAAGTCTAGTTATGCCTACACTTTTAAAAAAGTGTGAGAATAAGTCTAATTTATATACACACACTTTACATAAAGTGTGAGAAAAAGTGTAGTTTGTAACATATAGGATTTCACAAACACACTAAACCAATGATCAAAGAGGCGTATACAAGAGGTTTAGAGGGAGAAAGAGTTAGAGGTTTGGGAACTTAGTGAGAGAAAATGAAAGTATTATTATGAGCCCCAACCCTCTACCTTGGGAGGTAGAGAGTATTTATAGTCTTACATAAATCGCCACCTACGGCTGTGGATCAGGCATCTGAGTGGGTAAAGACCCGTCCATCCTCCACGGTGTTACAAAACTAAATACTACTTAACATTAAATAATCTACGACTACGAGCTTTCTAACGATTACATATACTTGAGGTGACCGACACTTTAATGACTGGATTTTCTAAATCCTAACAATCTCCCCTAAGGGTCTCAAAAAAATACATTGAATACAAACAGATATTACATTAAAATTGTTCTTGATTCTTGTTAAAGTTCTTTGCTCTGAAGCTCGTAGTCATTGATTCTTCATTATTGCATGTTTGGTTAATCCAAGTGGAGGTCTTTATCTGATCCACCTGATAATGAGTTTTGAGCCAGCTTTGAGATCATCAGCTATCATAAATCTCGGACTCATCCTTTGTGGTGTTGGTATTATGTGATGTTGTGACTTTTGGACCGACATGCTCACATTCGGATCATGATTTCTTATCATGAGTAAGCGGAAGCTTTCGTTGATTCATGATATTGAAGCCTGTAGCAGAGTATGGAGTGAAAATATCAGAGTCATTGATGCACTTAATCATGATTTCTTTAGAAATGAATGTGTTGTGTGAGCATACGGCTATGGATTGACCGCTTCATTCGATCATGCAAGCGTGGTACCTGCATACAACAATTAGCAATAAAGCGCACGAAAGTGTCTTTGATCACTTTCATTGAATTGAGGTACACGCCCACGGTTTCGTTGATCAATTACAAATCGCACTGTGATCGGTATAATTCCGAAGAATTTCCTTGACAGGGTTTCACAGCTGCTCTAGCTGTTCTTAAACCGGAATGTCTCAAAGAAGACAACACGGAGTGAGTGAACCAGCGAATTGAGATTCACTGATTGATGAAAAGAGATTTGAAAAACAATCGTGTATCGCTCAATAGAAATTGTTTTTGCAATACAACGAAGGTTTTAATGAAAATCAATTATCAATCATAAACACCTTTTATTTTGAAATATGAGTACACAGTCAATGTGCTAGAGAAAAGAGTTTTTAAGTACAACAAATGGTTTTTCAAAGGCATCCGTCAATCCATAACCTGAACCATGATTGATTCATAATTATGAATCTCTCCATAGTTTCTGTTCAGTTGTCACATGGTTGATCTATTGGATAGATCTCACATGCCACTCACCAGGAGCTTGTTTGATGTTGGCTCCAGAAGGCTTTCCATCTTCATTGTGAATATGTTTGCATATCGCTCAGATGTTCTGGCAATATCACTTAGGATAATGCGTAGGACTCATAAGATAAAATCTCTCTTTCCACATTGTGTGAAATAGAGAGTCTTCAATGAAAGTGTCCTAAAGAGATTTATTTGATGATCTCGTGGCTCTAGACTCAATAGTGCACATTTGGTTTCCTATATGGGACTAGGGATAGGGTCTCCTTCTTCAATATCAACAAACTCTAAGAGAAAGTCGATAGATAATGTCGGTTCCCCGTGAGAATGAAACAAGTCCTTTTAAGAGGAACTTGAGTAGCTTGGGAAGTTGTAGTGTAGTGCGTCACTGGGTCCATGACGTCTTGTCTTCAATACCAATGTTACTTTGGTAACTACCAGTAGTATATGAATTGAACCCGGTTTCTGCCCTAAGGTTGAATTAATGGAGGGCTAATTCTTTTTACCCTTTTTCTCATTTCATTTCTTTTTTATTCTTCAACCTTCGATTGCTTACAAGACTTCATAACTAGAACCTTGTTGGGTTTATTCAGTACTAGCCTCGTCTCAATCCGCACTCTTCCCATATCTCACTTTTCTCCTTTTTCATCAAACCTAAGGACTTCTACACTATCTAGTGGATTGTCCCTGGGTAGATCCCTCGGTTCACGGTGGATCATGGGAACAAAATACCTAACCTTATCATCCTTATATCATCATACATAAAGTAAATTTGGTCGGTCTATTTGGTATTGTTCATCTGTCATTGGAACCAATCAAAAACCATTTGAAAATCAATCCAGATACTTGTGATATATTATCAAAGCATTTTGTACCTGAATTGTTTTGATATTTTTAGAAAAAGAGCTCCCCCTCAACATGTGCCTTATGTATTTGAAATCATTTTGCACAGGGCAAGAGGAAGAAATACTTTGATTACCATTTTCTGAAGATGTCAACATCACTTCCCGGATCAAATCAAGTAGATAAAGCATATTAAGGAAGGATGAGGTTTTCATAAATTTGCTCCCCCTCAATATGTGCCTCGAGGTTTGAAAGAGTTTTGCACATATTAGAAGGAATCTGCACTTAGATACAAATCAATCACGTTTCAATTCTTTGTGGTTTAAAATAGATGCTCCCCTCACCATGTGCATGGAAAATTTGAAATCGTTTGGCACATGAGGGGAGGAAAGCTTGCTAAACACTTATGAAGCCATTTATCAAATTATCGGTTTAAATCAATTTAAATCACAAATTCTACCCCGATCACAATTATCACATCATTTGAGATTTGTGATCTCTGTAGATTTAAATTGATTTTGAAAGCTTTTGAGGAGAATGTTACTTGATTATGAAAACATTTTAACTGATAAGGATCGGATTTTGAAACTTTACACTCCATTGATTAAACATGCATGAATATCTTTTTGAAAACAATTGCATGTCGAACAACCTTTTGATTTAATTGAAATCATTCTCCCCCTCAATCAATGACATAAGTTGTTGATTGAGATATAATATTTTGACAAACGTTAAGTCCAGATGATTTTGAAAAATAGAGTTTGAGTTACTTAACAAAGCAATTAGTTTTCAATAGATGGTAAGTAATTGTTTTATAGAATCATAGCATGAGATTTGAAAAGCAAGATAAAGCATGGCTCTGTTCTTTCATTGAAGAGCTGGTTATTGCATGAAATGACAATAAACCATAGTTTCACTTTCTCCCAAAAATAATTTTGATTTTTTAAAACAAAAATTATGTACATTCGAAGAACATCTAAAGACCCGTGACATTCTTTGAATGTCAACACAAAAATCCGTAGATGATATCGAATAAGAAAAAACATGACAAAATAACAATATTTTGGAATTTTTCAAGATTTTCTAATTTTTATGGGTTTTTGAAAGTTTTATATTTTTCTCTTTGCTTTTTGTTGGTTTTATAATTTTGTATTTTTGTTTTTGAATAAATATATACAAAGATATGGATGAAGAAAGACCTTTACTCCTCTTCTTTCTCTTGAAGACATTTAAGTGTTTCCGGTTGAAGACTCTTTAGACCAATTCGTGGGAGGATAAACTCAAAACGTTCTCTAGGAAGAGCTTTGGTGAAGATGTCTGCTAACTGGTATTCAGTCCTCACAAAGTAAAGTTCCACCACACCGTTTTCTACTTGTTCCCTGATAAAATGATGTCGAATGTCGTTGTGTTTTGCTCTTGAGTGTTAAACGTTGTTGCATGAGAGAGCAATAGCACTTTTATTATCACAGTACAGAGGGATTTTGTTGAATTCAGAGCCATAGTCAGATAATTGGGATCTCATCCATAGGATTTGAGCACAACAAGATGACATGGCTATGTATTCAGCCTCTGTAGAGAAATAGAAGTGCTCATTTGCTTCTTTGAAGACCAGCTCAAAGCTTATCACCCGGCTGAGCACCTCCGACGTGCTTCGACGTGTATCTTGACATCCTACATGATCAGCATCTGCATAGGCTGTTAGTGACATACCGGTGTCCTTCGGGTACCAAAGTCCCATATTGATGGTTCCTTGGAGATACCGAAAGACCCGTTTAACCGCTTCAAGGTGCTTTTTGGTAGGCTTAGCCTGATATCTAGCACACATCCACACAACGAACAGAATGTCTGGTCTACTGGCTGTGAGGTAAATCAGGGATCCGATCATACTACGATATTTCGTTTGGTCTACCATGATCCATGAGTGGTCCTCATCCAGTTTAGTACGTTCTATCATGGGAGTGTCAACAGGTCACTAGAATCAAATCCAAATTTCTTTAAAATCTCATTTGCAAATTTAGATTGATTTATAAAAATGCCTCTGGGACTTTGTGAAATTTGTAATCCCAAGAAAAATGACATTTGTCCCATCATTGACATTTGAAATTTGGAACCCATTTCATTTGAAAAACGATCACATTCATTGGGGTTGGTCGAGGCAAAAATAATATCATCAACATATATTTGAATGTGAATTAAATGTTTGCCTGACTTTTTGGTGAACAATGTCGGATCAACTGCTCCTTTGCTGAATCCAGTGGATAGAAGAAACTTTGATAGCATATCATACCATGCCCTTGGATCTTGCTTCAAACCGTAAAGAGCTTTCTTCAAATGATAGACGTGAGTAGGATGCTCTGGATTCACAAAGCCTTCAGGTTGGCTGATGTAAATGACTTCTTTCAGATCTCCGTTAAGAAAAGCCGTCTTTACATCCATCTGATAGACTTCCATGTTTTTACTTGAAGCATTAGCCAAAAATATTTTGATTGCCTCGATCCGAGCAACAGGAGCAAATGATTCTTCAAATTCAATACCCTCCTCTTGACGATATCCTTTTGCAACTAATCTAGCCTTATTCTTTAAAACATCACCATGCTCATCAAGTTTCACTTTGAAGATCCACTTTAGAGCAATGATCATAGCACAATCTAGAGCAGGTACTAATTCCCATACATCTAGTCGATCAAACTCATGAATTTCTTCTTACATGGCATTGAACCAGCTATTTTCATTCATGGCAGTTTTCACATCTTTTGGTTCGACCTTAGAGAGTACGGAGTTGAAGAAGCACCATAAGGCATCGGTTGCAAGTTGTTTATGTGTGGATACTGGGCGAGAGGGGTTTCCAATGATGTTGTCCAATGGGTGATCATGTCCATTTTCTAAGGTGTTCATGTGGTTGTTGAGGCGTAGCAGGTCGATGTCTCCTGATGAAGATGGTTCGATGATGATTGAGGCAAATATGTTTTCAAATGGAGCATCTTCGGGAGTAGCAAAGGGATTAACTTCATCATGGGTACCAGAAACAATTCCATGATGTACATTCGATGATTGATGATTTGTTGATGAGACGAGTGATCGGCAGCAAGCGCTTCTTGGCTTAATGATATTGAAACGAAGGGTTGACTTCATTGACATGTATAGGGCGACCTCTGATGATGGAATAAACATTTCATTAGCATTTGGCTCATAGTGTTCATCAAACATTGGATCAAACAATTTCTTTAAATCATCTTGAGATGGAGGTACATAAGGAGTTGCTGGTGAGGTATTTGAAACGAGAGTAGAACTGATAGGACTACTTGATGAAAGTTGAGATCTGGTCAGGCGGTTTGTCTGGAGCCATTGGACCGGTCAGCTCATCAAACGTAACGTGAATTGTTTCCATTATGCTTCGGGTTCTTTTGTTGTAGATTCGGTATCCTTTTCTATTTGGTGCATATCCTACAAAAACTCCAATGTCTGCTTTAGCTTTAAGTTTTCCTAAATCTTGGCCCTCATTAGTTGGATAACACAATGCACCAAACACACGAAGGAATGAGAGATTAGGTTTTCTATTGTGTACAAGTTCATATGGAGTTTTTCCATGAGCAGTGTGAATTAGGGATCGATTTTGAGTGTAGCATGCAGTGGCAATGGCTTGAGCCCAGAGAAACATTGGAACCTTTGAGTAAATCGGCAGATTGTTCTTGGCTTCCACAAGGTTCGATTTCGTCTTTCAACTACACCGTTCTCTTGAGGAGTTCGTGGAACACTTCTTTGATGACTGATTCCAAAACTTTCATAAAACTCACTAAGTTGTTTATTAACAAACTCGGTTCCATTGTCTTGGGATGATTCTGCGGTTTTGTTAAGTCGAACCTTATTGTTTGATAAGTTTGATGATGATATCTGAGTCTCATCCTTTGTCCTTAAGAACTTAACCCAGGTGAATCGAGAGTAATCATCAACCACAACTAACACATATTTCTTCCCAAACATATTATGCACTCTCATGGGTCCACATAAATCCATATGAATTGTATGAAGAACTTCTGTAACTGAGTTTGTAGTTTTGGGTTTGTGGGCATACTTCTTTCTTTTTCCCAATTGGCATGCTGAACAAAGATGATCCTTTTCATACTTTAGTCTAGGTAAACCTACAACTAAGTCCTTTGGAGAGATCATTGATGGTGCGAAGTTCGAAGTGATTGAGACGACAATGCCATAACCATGAATTTGTTTTCGAAGCCTTTGAAAACAAGCAAATTGGAGAAGACTTCATCATATCTTCGATAGAGATGGTGTATAGATTTGAACCACGTGTTCCTCTTAATAGTTCTTTACCATCAAGTTCTCTAACGAAACAAGTATGTTTTCTGAAGGCTACTTCTAGATCGAATCATAATTGACCGACAGAATAAGTTATGACCAAGACCTTCATAATATACCACGGAGATAACACTATCACCGGCAACATAATCTCCATAACCCATAATTGCACCGAAATGATCGTTCTCGAATCTAATCAGTCGATGAATTTACTCACGAAGTTCATGAGCGCTGACGGTCTCCATCATATGCTTGGAACAGCCTGAGTCCAGGTACCACAGAACGATTTGAACGATCTGCGATTGAACACAGACAAGAATGGATAACTGGATAATTGGGATCCCCATGCAAGAATGGGTTCCACTTGGTTAAGTATTGATGATTAGAACACCCACATCAGAGATAGAAACAATGGACTCATTAGAAATAGATGCAGTGCTAATGTCCGTATTTGACCTATTCAAAGTATGTTCGCTTCTTAAGGGAATAGTTCTACCAGTAGGCATCCATTTTCTAGTTGGCATTGATTTAGCAACTTTAGGGCAACGCTCATTAATCTTACGGCCAGTAGGTATCTGTAGGACCTTAAATATATCAACTTTACGCGTATACCACACTTACCAAACCAGTAGAACACGTATAACAATCTACGCGTATATCACGTGAAACCCAAACACATACGTTAAGCGTAAAGATTAAGTAGAAAGGAAAGAGGGTGACTTGATATATGTTATGTTATGCGTATATGTGTGTAGAGAGAAAGATGAAAAGAAGAACTTAAATATCAAAAGGAAATACACACACACTTTCAAGCACACCTCTAATGAGACTTGGAGGGTATTTATACAAGTACATATGCCCTAATGGGCTTTGGGATGGGCTTGGATTGAACTTGGATTGGATGACAACTTTTACAAGGCTAGCTTAACATAACTTCTAGCCATTTAGCTTAGTCCAATCCACGAGCCCATTGACTATTCTAGTACGATATCTAACACACGTTACAAAGTTCCTAAATGTGAATGACCATCACTTCTAATAAAAATGTTACGGCTAACAATCTCCCCCTAAGGGGTGGTCATTCAAAAGATGCTCCACTTGATTAGGTCTTTACTTTCCTTGAGCTTGAACTTTGTGTGTTGATATAGAATAGTCTTGATTTTCGTTCCTTCATGCTTTGTGATCAGTTAATGTGGTATAGAGCCATTTGTCAACTTCTTTGATGTAGGTGTCTTCACGTCTTTCTCCACCATGCTCACACTTCTTTTTGACTTTGATGTTTGAGAAGTTCTTTAGTCTTTAAACTTTGTAGATTCTTTGACAATGACGAAGAATAATTTTTAACTTTGAGTAGCCTTTGATTTTGATGAGAACTTTCATGTGTTGTTGGTATGAGCATGTGGAGAATCTGCACGATCTCTTCCTCCTGCGAGCACCCATAAGAAGAAAACATAAAAAACATGGGTTAGAAGTAATCCAGCGCTTAAAAGTTTGAACTTCGAGTGTGTTAACAACATAGTGTGAAAACACGTCTCTAATTCTAACAAAGGCCGTTCCTGAACTGGAGTCCCACAAGTGAGATAACGCGATATACCAAAGTACATCTACAATTCAGATGAGTCGATGAAGTACACCGAAGCATCACTCCACGGTAGGCGGTTTGAGACACACTAAGCGTAATCCACGGGGAGTTTCCGAAGTGACCTGCTGTCAGGGCTGCTTGATGTTGACCCTGGCAGGAGTTTCCATTCAATCATTGATCCAGATGTGAAACTTCTCATAAATGTTCAGCGGAATGCTACGATCTGCGTAGGACTCTAGAATATATCACTTGTGTCCTTATTGATGAACAACAATCGATGAAATGTCATGTGTTCCTATGAGATCTTTTGATGAATCTCGTGGCTCTAGACTCAATAGTGCATTTTGGTTTTCCTGAGGGGAGACTAGGGAGAGGGTCTCCTTCTTCAATACCAACGATCTCTTAGAGAAAGTCGATAGATTATGTAGGGTTCCCAGTGAGAATGAAACAAATCCTTTTAAGAGGAATTGAGTGGCTAGAAGGTTTAGTGTAGTGTGTCACTGGGTCCATGACGTCTGTGTCTTCAATACTAGTTTCATCTAAGTGACAACCAGTAGCATATGTATTGAACCGGTTTCGCCTAAGGTTGATTATGGAGGATATTTCTTTTCACCCTTTCTTTTACTTTTCTTTTAATTCTTCAACGCCTTCTTTTTCTCCTCTCACATTACTCCTTTCTTCAATCATTCCTAAGGACTTCTAATACTAACTATTTGTGATGTCCTTGGGTAGATCCCTCCGGCTCTGGCGGATCATAGGATGGATTTCCTATCCTTAGTCACCTCATAACTCCATGACTGTCCCATGTTGCCATAAAACCATTTTTCTTGAAAATCTCTTAGAGTGTTTATGATAGAAAACATGTTTGAAACACTCCATGAGTTTTATATTTTCGAAACACTCCCCTTCATGTGCTTATAAGTTTTGACAGAAATCTGCACATACGGGGTAGAGTTCGCACATTTTGAATTGATCGGCTCATGATAGACAATTCCCCACGAGACACGGTTACGTTGCCTAGTAAAAGAGTTTCATTGTCAGTTTTTAGGTGACCACTAGCTCTAATAACTAACTTGAAGTTGTAAACACTCCTTGAAAAGGAGGTTAGACCCATGAAAGTGCATATCAATTACAAGTTTCTCTAGATGGTACATTTACTGACTTTGATTCCCGTCAATTCATTTGTTCCGAATGAGTCGAGCTCATTTTGAGATTCAAACAAAGATCATTAAACTTTTTGATCACATTTTAATCACGTTTTCTCCCCCTCAAAAATAGCATATTTGTGATATTTTTTATATCAACGGAGTAAACAACATTTTTAGAATCTTTTGGGGGGACAAACGAATTTGATTTAAGCATGAATTTGGAACATTTTGGTTTTATACTCCCCCTTTAATAAAGCATAATCAATTAAAGGGTTTTAGAGGGAGTTATCTTGAGCACAAAATATTTTGAAAGATTTTGAAAATATTTTTGAACAATCTTGAAAAGGTGCTCAAGATGATGATGATTTATCACCAGTTTAAAATGTAGTGCACTGAAGCGTACACTTGATTTTTTCATTAAAAACACGAGTTTTGATTTGAAATAATCAAAAGTCATCATTTTAGTCCGAGTTTCGTACTGAAGTATACGAAAACCATTTTTAAAGATTTTTTTTTGAGAAACGACATGTTTTGGAAAACATTTAAAGAACTCTCGCTCAAGCATCTGTACATGCCCGTATCATTGTTGAATGACATTTCTATAAACGTCTGAGAATATCGATTATATGAGAGACATGTCGTGAGAAGAATATTTTTGGATTTTTGATTTTATAATGTTTTTCATTTTTGAAAATTTTATATTTTTATGTTTTGCATTTGTTGGTTTTTCAGATTTTGTATTTTGTTTTTCAAAAATATTTACAGCGAAGCTTGTTGGAAAATCATTTTCAAGACGATTCGAGAAGATGTTCTAACTCCTCAGGGGTTAGGCTTCGCATTCCAATTCGTCGAACTAAATCGTTAAACCTATCTTTTGGAAGGGCTTTAGTAAATAGGTCGGCGAGTTGGTAATCTGTCTTCACGAAGAATAATTCAACAATACCTTCTTCCATGCTCTTTGGATGAAGTGATAGCGATGCAGTAGACAGGGGATTTGCGGCTGGCACTTTTCAAGTCACAATACATAGGTATTTTATCGAAAGTAAAGCCATAATCTGTGAGTTGTGTTCTCATCCATAGAACTTGAGCACAACACGAGATAGAGACACATATTTCGGTTTGATGCAGTACAATCTTGTTTCTTTGAAGACCAACACTAACTTTTCTCCCAAAATTGTGCTCCTCGGATGTACTTTTGCTGTAACTTGATCACCTGCGTGGTCGGCTCTGAAAAGGCAATAAGATCAAATCCGTTCCCGGATACCAAATACCCTTGTGAATGGATGTCTTCAGGTACCGAAAGATCCTTTTAACCTCTTTGAGGTGCAGTTTGGTAGGCTTTGCCTGAAACCGTGCTAATAAGCAAACAACAAAATGAATATCGGGTCGACTAGCAGTAAGGTACGTGAGAGAACCAATCATGCTCCGATATTTCTTTGGATTGATAGGTTTCCCAAACAAATCGGCTCCAATTTTGGTGATGTTTACCATTGGTGTGCCAACAGAGTCACAATTATCCATACCATGATTTTTCAAAATCTCACTTGTATATTTAGCTTGATTAATAAAAATTCCACGTGGGGATTGATGAATTTGTAAACCAAGAAAAATTTTAGTTCCCCCATCATGGACATTTCAAATTTGCTTTTCATGAGATTTTCAAAATGTTTTGAAAGATCCGGATTAGTGGACCCAAAATGATGTCGTCCATGTAAATCGAACAATCAAAATGTCGTTTTTGCATTTTTGTGTAAACAAGGTAGGATCGACCGTTCCTTTGGTGAAATTGTTTTGGATAAGGAAAGAAGACAGTTCGTCATACCACACTCTCGGAGCTTGTTTCAAACCATAGATTGCCTTTTTGAGTTTGTAGAGGTAGTCTGGATATTCCATGTCTATGAAGCCTTACTGGCTGCGTACACTTCTTCTTTCAGAGTTCCATTCAGAGCAACGGTCTTAATGTCCATCGATAAACCGTGATGTTTTTGTGTGTATGGCCAGTAAGAATATCTGGCTGCGCCTCTAGTCTAGCTCGGCGAATGACTCCTTGAAATCTATCCCTTCCTCTTGTCTGTATCCTTTGGCCACAAGACGAGATTTGTTGCGAATAACAGTCATTTCTTCATCCCTTTTGTTCTTCTATAACCATTTGAGATCAATGACTCGAATGTCAATTGGTCTTGGAACCATATCCCAAGAGTCATGTAGACGGTATTGGAGAAGTTCCTCCTGCATTGCTTCTATCCATGCGGGTTCGGCCATTGCCTCGCGAATGTTCTTTGGCTCTATATTGCTAATTGAGCAAAGGTAAATGCATAAGTCGCAATCGGTGGCAAGTTGGCGTCTCGTCTGAATTGGCCTTGAAGGTCACCAATAATTTATTTAATTGGGTGGTCTTTTGTCCACTTCAGAGTAGAAGGATACCGTTGGTTAAACGTATGTGAGTTAGATGGTTCTCGTAAGCTTGAAGATGACTCAGCTGATTCCGTAGCAAACGGGTTTTCAAATAAGTCTTCATCAAGCGTTGCATCGTTCGGTTTTGTTAGGACGTGATATATAGATTTATGTGGTTTGGAGGCCTAGGTTGGTGGAAGAAGATGAAGATCTTCATCCTTTTTAGTGAAGAAAACTAGAGAGGAGGAGAAAACACAAAGTTTATTGATAAGAACAAAACAATACAACTAGCCAAATGCTTCACCTCACCCCTCATGGAGAGTCATGAGGGGTATATATAAACCTATCTTTGCCACTTATACAATACTAGTCCCTAAGGGCAAAGTGTACAACGCATCTAGTCCAATTCACGTAAATGACGTTATCTTTAGAAAAGCGAGGCTAACAATGTCCCTCCAAGATAGCGTCACACGTGAATGGTTACAATGAGACCTATAAATACAAAACAGAGTAAATTACAATATTAATGAACAATGTTGACTTTCTTGAAGTGCAGAGTCTCTGTAGTCTAGATACTGAGGCAAACTTGAAGTTTTCTCTTCCGATGATCTCGGCATTAGATCTTCTTGTAGCTCTGAACTTCAACTGTAACGGTCTAGTTAGGTTATTACTCCTCTAACTTGTTGAGCCTTTTTCTTTTCACGCTCCCTCCTGAGCTGACAACACTCTTCCAACGTCTTTAAATCTTCAGACGCAGCGGAGAAAACAAACTCTTGAAGCTTGCAATGGTTTTCGTTCTGGGAACATCAACATAACTCACTTAGTATTGCATCCAAGTTGGTAAAAAACCCGATGTACACCACACTACTTCTCCTTCTTGGTCTTAAGCAAAAAAATCCTTAAGTAATCCAATCACGGAAGATGAAATACCTTCTCCTCCTGATAGTTTCATAGCTATCCGGAATCATCATAATGTTGCGTACATGCGTATTACCTTCTTTTGATGCAATATTAACATCC